>VZQC01001327.1:288295-735645 GCA_009823505.1 Rhizomys pruinosus | reverse complement strand
AAGCAAGCAAGCAAGCAAGCAAACAAGCAAACAAGCAAGAAAGCAAGAAAGCAAGCAAGCAAGCAAGCAAACAAGCAAACAAGCAAGAAAGCAAGAAAGCAAGAAAGCAAGAAAGCAAGAAAGCAAGAAAGCGGGGCTGGAGAGATGGCCTAGCGGTTAAGAGCACCGACGCTCTTGCAGAGGACCCGGGTTCGATCCCCAGCACCCACATGGCGGCCGAGAACCATCTGAAACTCCAATTCCAGGAGAACTCCAGTTCCAGGGGAATCCGACACCCTCTTCTGCCCTCCGTGGCACTGCACGACACAGGTGCACAGACTTTCATGCAGACAGTACATTCATACACATTACAGAAATAAATAATAATAAAAAAATTAAAAAAAGAAAGAAAAGAAAGAAAGAAAGAAAGAAAGAAAGAAAGAAAGAAAGAAAGAAGAAAGCTAAGTCATTTCAGAAAAAAAATGTAAAGAGATGTTTTCATCTTGCAGATATGAGGGAATTTTTAGTACAGCTCTCTGTATAAGACAGCAATGAGAAAAAAACAACTAAGTAAAAATATGGTAGTGCACCTCCCTCCCTCCTGAGTGGTATTTGAATACTTTGCGAATTTGTTTTAATGTTATTTAAGTTCCTTTAAAAAATCATCTCTATTGGTTATTTGTATTATGGATTTTTAATGTTCCTTTTTTTACTTGTTTCCGCTTTGAAATTTAAATCTATACAAGTACCATATTGTCATATTCACCTTTCTAGTTCAACACACACATCCCAAGCTTGTCTTATCATAGTATGCACTAGGTTACAGAATGTAAAACATCATCAGTTTAATGATTCTGTTATTAACCACATTGTTTAGAATGCCAAAGGCTACTTTATAAAGAACTCCTCAGTTAATAACGGAAAGATCTCATACTCCATAACAATAATAGTATTTCTCCAAAAGTATAAATGTTTAATTACCCAACTTTTTACTAATTAGCCCTCCATAAAAGCAAGAAAAGATCCATACTGGGTAATGAACTCTCATCTGCCCTGTCTCTAAGAGGTCAGATGGAATTCTGAGTGCTGGAATCTTGAGAGTCACCTGCTGTAAGGCTGCACATTGCTGTGGTCTGCAAGACAACTTCAGGCCATTTTAGCTGTGTTGGAGGGGAACAGGCATAGGATAGTGAAAGGGGAAATAAGATTTTAAAGTGAATGTATTTTGTTTATTTTCATCATGGGGGGGCACACACTGTGGCACACTTGGAGGTCAGGAGCTGATTCTCTCCTTTGACCTTTTCCTGGTTCCTAGGAACAAACACAGTTCTCAGACTTGCATGGCAAAGCATGTTACTCCCTGAGATATCTAACCCCAGAAACAGAATTTTTGACAAAAGATTGACACTTCACTAATAGATGATTATTTTCTGCAAGAACAGAATGAGACAGGCAGTGCTTCCAACAGGAAAAGGCAGAATAAGCCAGGATGAACAACAGAAGCAAAATTCAACCGTGACTTGACTTTTGCATCTTTCCATGAAAATATTTAGGAATTTAATACTGTTGTTGCTGAACTGCAACTTTTGCAGACCACAGATAAGGAATGCTAGATAATGGGATTGGTTTCTCTAATACATAATAGAGCATCTCATGACTTACTGTTCAGCTAAAATTGTTTTCATGAATGCCAATATCCATTTTATCTCAAAGATCCTCTGAAGATTTTTTTGAGTTAATTTCTGAAATAATGTGGACTTTGTGTTACATATCATGGGTATTCCAAGAAAGAGAGTTTTCTGAGTAAATTAATAGAGTTATTCACTGGAGGGAGAGAAACCAAGTGGATTTGACTTCATATGATATGTATCTCCACCATGTAAATAACTCCAAGTATCTATGTTTTTTCGTATAAAAATAAACTAACATGTTCTATGATTAAAAAGTTTAATTAAAGTAATTTATGTGAAGTGGACCCTTTCATATACATAATAATTATGGGTGAGAAAAGAGAACTGAGGTTCTCAGAAGTAACGTGGTGTGGCTATGTCTGACTCATATCAGAATTTTCTTGAAAATAAAGTAAATAATTTTAAAAATTCATAAATGTACAAGAGCAGAGACAATGAAATGAGGGGAAAAGGGACAGCTACAAAATTAAAAGCCACAGTCTGGCTGAAGTTCTTTGGCGATTGAGTTCTGCTGTCCATTTCCCCAGTTCTTTGCTGTTTTTTGTCTGAGTTTTCATGTGTTTTGTACATGGGTCCCAAGAGCCTGTAAGACTCTGTTTCCATATGGTTATGTGCCTCCTTCCCTGGCTCTTATAATCTTTCTGCCCCTCTTCAGCAATGGTCCCTGAGTCCTGGGAGGGTGAAGTTTAATATAGGAGGCCTGAACGGGGACACAACTGTATATATACTCTTATTCTCTACACTTTGGTCCTTCGTAATCTTTTGTATTCATCATCCACCATTGCATGAGAGCGCTTTATTGATGAGAGTTGAGTGCATTAGTATTCTCTCTATCCTAGATTTTAAAAAGGTTTTACAATTACAGAAACAGACTGAAATAATACAAAACTATTAACTTGAAGGAAACAGACTACCCAGGGCATAAAAAGTTACACAAGGAGAAATGGAAATGAGAAAAGAAATTCTATACCTAAGACAAAAGCTTTGATTTCTATTTTATTGTTTTAAGTGAAGTTCCTTAAAGTGATTCCTAAAGCAAACATGGCTTTTGGAAAAGACTTTTATCAAAGCACTAAAGGAAAATGCAATAAATTTTATGAAAAAGATGTCAGGAATTACAGGGAAAGTTCTGAAAAAAAAAAAACTCAGAGGCCTTCTCAAGGAGATTCAAATAAGTTTGATACTCTAGAAAAGAGAAGAGAAATTGGAAGGAAGGAGGAGAGGGAAACTATCCAAGAAATTATAAGATGGTTTCTGAGAACTGAATACATCAAGTACATTAAAAAAGCCAAAGCCTAGACAATGACCAGCCTAACACCTGGAGAAAAGTGTGTGTGTGTGTGTGTGTGTGTGTGTGTGTGTGTGTGTGTGTGTGTGTGTATGCATGACAACTGCTTCACAACACACTACAAAGAGCCGGTGGAACAAGACCTTTGAAATTCTGCTTATTTACTCCCACTAGCTAAGATATGGATCATTTTAGGTGCATGTCAACACATGAACAGATAAATAAATTGTGAATACAGAAAATGGGAAAAAGAAAAATAGAATCTTATTTGGAATGAAATGGATGCAACTGAAAGACATTAAGTGAATTATCTTTTAGTAGTAAAATTTGAAAAAGGAAAATGTTGCTATCAAAGTTGAAAGTTGAATAAAGATAGCTCCAGATAACCAGATCTCAAAAGTAAGCCTCTCATGCATGCCCACAAAATCAGTGAGTAAATCAAGGAGCAGTGAGACCTGGGTGTGTGCTATGCCAACCCAGGGGTTGGGCATCCTGGCAGTGCTGGCACAGGGAGGAAAGCCTCCATCCACAGCTATGCAACAGGCTTAGGAGAGAGCAGACACAATAGTGCACATGAAACTAACACCTTTTTATAATTTTTTTTTTTTTTTACTTTTTTTATGTGTATGAGTGTACTGGCTGCATGTAGGTTTGTGCACCCATGTTGTGCAATGCCGCAGAGGTCAGAAGAGGGGGTCGGATTTCCCTGGAACTGGATTTAAGATGGTTCTCAGCCGCCATGTGGATGCTGGAGATCGAACCCAGGTCATCTGCAAGAGCAGTTGGCGCTCTTAACCGCTAGGCCATCTCTCCATCCCCGAAACTAACACCTTTTTAAGCATACTAAAGCAACATTGGTTATATTGTGGAATTTTTAGTGGTAAATGCATGAACAGTTTTAACAATTAAAAAAAAATGAATCAGACACAAACTACATGCTTGAGCAACCTGCAAAAGTTGTAGTTCAGTTGCCACAAATACCATCACCAAATACCATTTAACCAAAATTTCATAAATCTCTTTGTAGGAGACAGAGGCAAGAGAAGCACGGAGAGAAAGCAGGTGAGGTAAAAGCTGTATCCTCACGTTCCTAGGAGAGAAATTAGCAGAAATATTTGCATTCAAATGTCACAAATGTAGCCTATAACTCTTAATTCAGAGAAATTATCCAAAATAATATGCAAATATTTAAAAATATGATTAAAACATGTTTTCTGTAGTTAGTTGAGCCTCGAACTGCAACCTGTCAACAGAGACAAAGAAATGACCTGGAGGCGAAAGTCAGGCAAGCATTTCTGCAGCTGCTTAATAACATGCTGAGAGTCCCATAGATGGAAACATTGGAAGAGAAAGCATGGTGTCCAATAATGCTCCCACCTTCCCAACAGGCCACAACAGCTATATACTGCTCATTGGTTGAGAAGCACACTGTCAGACACACTGGCTCATTAATGCTGCTCCAGAGATTGTTGACTCTAGGTTTACAGGAACTGAACTGAAGTTAAGATCATGGCAGATGTCAAAAGAATCCATTAAATGGGGCTGGAGAGATGGCCTAGCGGTTAGAGCGCCGACCGCTCTTACAGAGGACTCGGGTTCGATCCCCAGCACCCACATGGCGGCCAAGAGCCATCTGAAACTCCAATTCCAGGAGAACTCCAGCTCCAGGGGAATCCGAGACCCTCTTCTGACCTCCGTGGCATTGCATGACACGGGTGCACAGACCTGCATGCAGACAGTACATTGATACACACACAGAAATAAATAAAAAGAAAAAAAATTAAAAAAAAGAATCCATTAAATGGAAATAGAGCAATGTAACCATCCCATTTCAAATTTTCATAGGATAGTAATAGAGATTTCCACTTTCCTTCCATTTCCACCCTCTGTATCCGAAACTTATTGATTAGAAAATAAGAGAAGAACCATAAAACACCAAAGAAGTGTGGTAGAGATTGTGTTAGTCAGGGCTCTCTAAAGAAACAAAATGATAAAATACATATGTATTTATTAGATTAGCTGAAATGATAGAGTCCAAGTTGTCTGACAATGGCTCTGCCCGAAATGGAGATGCTGAGAATCTGGTAGTTGGTCAGTCCAGGAAGCTGGATGTCTCAGTAGTCCCAATCTGGTGCTGAATTCCTGAAGGATTCCTGGAGGTCTGATAGTCTTCAGTCCACGTTGGAATCCCAAGACATTGATTCTACTACCAGGGAAGAATGCTACAGCAAGAAGAACCAGTCAGTGAGTGAGAAGGCAAGCAAGCAAACAGCAAAAGCTCCCTTATGCCACAGCCTTTTATACAGGCTGCCATCAGACGGTAACACCTACATTTAGGGTGCGTCTCCAGCTTCAAATAATCCAATCAAGAAAGTCACTCTTATCTCAGTTAATTACAGATCCAGTCTAGTTGAGAACCAAGATTAGTCATCCACAGAGATCAAAGAATCTAAGCAAGTCTCCAAAATGACAGCAAACAACAAACCCAAGGAGGTGGAGGAAATCATTAATCATTCACTCTCTCATGAAGTTTAAGAGCTCCCCTTTATTTGTCTGGTCTATTGATTAGAAATGTTAGGGTTCGTTTTTAAACCTGAAACTGAGTGCACAAATCTCATCATAAGTTTGCACAGGGATCACAGAAAATATAAGCTCCACCCAAGAAATGAAAGGAGACCTTGTAATTCCTGAGGTTACAATAATGCCAAGAAATACATCTGCTCAGTGAAACTGTTGGGTATAAAAAAAATGGAGAAAAAAATCGGAGAAATATGAGAGAATGCTTTATGTATGTGGAGAAATCTCTCAAAACTAGAAATGATAAGCTGTAAGAAGCACTCCTCCTGTGATTCATTTCTTACCTCCAGGTTAGTTCCATGAGTTCCTATGTTGGGCTTCCTAAGTGGTGAACTGTGACCAGGGAGGTTTGAGCCAAATAAACCCTTTCCTCCCTAAGTTGATATTGATCAGAGTGTTTTGTCACGGTGCTTGAAAAGAAACCAGAATATTGTGTTTTATAAATTTTGTTATGATGGAATGTGTAATTTGGTATCATTCCTTGGTATTTCAAGACAGGAACAAGTACTATTTTGGTAAACCAAATGAAATTTTAGAAACCAAACCTGAGGACACTTGGAAAGGGTCTGGGTCCCAAGCAGCCAGAGGATGCTCTGGGCTACCTGCACTGGTATGAAAGACCTGAGGAACTCGCACTCTCCCTATAGAAGGTCTACACAGCAGTAGGCACAAATCTCAGCAAAGTCATTAGAAAGACAGGAGCCTTGGAAAAATCACAAACTTTTTGGAATTCAGATTCAACATTTATGTTAGTAAAAATGTAATCAGCCTTGGCAGAGTGTGGTGGCACATGCCTTTAATCCCAGCACTCAGGAGGCAAAAGCAGGCAGATCTCTGTGAGTTCAATGCCAGCCTGATTTACAAAGTGGTTCCAGAACAGCTGGGGCTGCAGGAAGTGCCTGTCTCAAAAAAACAACAAAAAAATGTAATCATCCTAGATGTCCATCAACAGATGAGTGTATATAATGAAGTTATGGTATAGATGTACAGTGGAATTTTAGCCATAAATATTGAAATATGGAATTATGAAATTCATAGAGAAATTAATGGTACTGGAAAACATTATATTAAGTTAGGTAAACCATGCTCAAAAAGATAAATGCATACATTCTCTCCCATATACAGATCCTAGCCTCTAACTGTTAAGTACATACATCCTGGTGGGAGTAAACATGGTTAAAAGCCAAGAATCTATGAGACCAGAAAAAAAGGCTCTGAAGGAAGGAGGTAGAATCTTGCTTCCCCTTCTCCTTTATTCTTCTTAATGATAGTACTGTCTGAAGTATTTTATGCATATATGATTCATTTAATGTATTACCTGGCTTTCCCCCAAGATCTCTGAAGGCAAGAATTATTTATAAATCACATTTATCTTATCTTCCATGCCATATTTATTTCTGTACTGTAGGAAAGATGAGAGCACCTACAACATAGTAAGCATCCAATAAGTTTTTGTTAAATAAATAAAGTTATCGACTCAAAATGATTTGACAGTCCTGCTGCCCAGCATCAGACTTCTTGGTTTAAAAGGTGACTAATCAATACAAGATGATCTAAGAGTTCCTTTGACTGAAGCATTGTAATTAAACAGAGGAGAAAAGGTAATGTATGCAAGCCCACTTCCCATTCATTGTAGTCTTCTAACATAATGTCAAGGAAGTTAATCTGATTGTATAGCATGTTTCTTTCCTTGATATAACTCATTCTAGGTTGCAATATCCCTACAAAAACAATACTGGACTTTTACCCCAATCATTGTGTTTTGGCTTAGGTGCTTTGTATTAAGCTCTGGTGCCTTTGAAGAATTTGGTAAGCAACACATCTAAGTGATCAAAACTTGGGCACTTCAACTATTAGCTTTCAATTTTGATTCATCATTTATTAAGGAATAGAGAAGGTGACTTTAATTTTACGTTCTTTCAGAGGAATCAAATGAAATGCTCTGAGTATCTTTGATGTTCCATGGATATCTTTGATGTTCATATCCCTAGTGAATACAAGTAAAAAAATCAAAAGTCTGCATCTCAGATAGCTAGCATTAATATTTGAATATAATTTAAACAAAATTGACCACATCCAAATGAATTAAGGATGAATCTAGATATGTTATCTTTCCCTGGAGTTTTTTTCCCTGTTACAGTTTTCTTTTTTGCTTTGCGAACATCATATGAGGCTATGATCAAACTGTAAAGGGAAAAATCATTATTGGAGATAAACTGTGTAAATGCTCAGATCCTTTCACTTGACATTGACCTTTGATACTTATCAAAGGATTGGATCATGTTCTTTGGAAGGATTTTGTTTGCAAATGTTACATCATAACTTTGATTAATAAAAACCACTCAAAGAAAGATGAAAGCAAACATTTTTTTCAAACCAAATTATTTAGGCATTTTTCTTTTTCATTATTCCATCTTTGAATAATCCAGTAGGAAAGCCTTTTGGGATGCTCCGTAAACTTTTGATCTCTTTGTCCTTGACCTTCTCCAGCACTTCTTGGAGGCAGCAAAGAGATTACTTACCTTGCAAAAAGACAGCCAGGCAGGGTCCTTCTATTGCTTCTGCAGACTATCTTTGGCTTGAGAATTTATGAATATCACTTGGTCCCTGCCTTTGGAGGTTGTGAGTTTCAAGAACATGGCATCAGCATCTGTTTGACTTCTGGTGAGGACATCCTGCTTGTGCTAGATAGCTTTAGTGTCAACTTGACACACCTGAGTTGAGGGAGCCTCAATTGGGTAATTGGCTCCATTGGATTGGCCTGTGGCCACATCTGTGGAGTATTGTCTTGATGGTCGAGCAGTGTGGGAGGGCCCAGCCCACAATGAGTAGTGCCACCCTGGGCAGGTTGTTGTGTACGGTATAAGAAGGCAGGCTGGGCATGAGCCAGAGGAGCAAGCCAGTGAACAGCATTCCTCCATGGCTTGTGCTTCAGCTCCTGCCTCCAGGTTCCTGCCCTGAGTTCCTGCCTCGGGCTCCCTAAGTGATGAACTGTGACCCAGGAGATATAAGCTGAATAAACCCTTTCCTCCCCAAGTTGGTATCAGTCAGAGTGTTTTATCACAGCAATGAAAGACAAACTAGAACACTGCTCTCTCAACCCATGGTGCAACCTACAATGGCAAGAAGATCCAAGCATCAGGAACAGAATAGGAGGGGTGTTCATGAAGCATAGTAACCAACTCTTACAGTGACAGGTTAACTTCCTACAAAAGAAGAACGCCATCACAGAAGAAAGTCATTAAGCTCTTGTTGTGAGAAAATTGCCTCAAGCATCCCAACACATTTAAACACCATCAAATTAGAAATTGGATTTAAACATCAGTGTTGGTGGGAACAACCACATATAAACAAGACTTCAAAGTTCAAGGCACCATCTATGAGGAGTATTGAGATTGATTAATCACAGATGTATTGAGAAAATATGCAAATGAAGAAATAGAGCTTTTTATGCACATGTGTTTGGTTTACATGTATTTAAGTGCACCACATGCATACAATACCTAGGGAGGCAACAGAAGGGCAACATATCCCCTGGAACTGTATTTTCACAGGAGGTTTTTAGCCTCCTTGTGGGTGCTGGAAACCAAACCTGGGTCCTCTGCAAGAGTAGCCAGTGCTCTAAATGGCTGAGCCATCTCTCCAGCCATGCAAAATTCATGTTTCTTACTATCAGAAAAGAAAACTAACTACAAAAACATCAAGGATAAAAGTTAGAGTATTTTGAGTTCACATTAAAATCACAGGAATTTGGGTTAACTTATAATTTGGGTGTGAATTTAAGGTGCAAGAAACACATAGATATAAATGTGTTCAATGTATATATGCAAGCATCTATATATGTGTATATATATATTGGAAAATCACAAACTTTTTGGAATTCAGATTCAACATTTATGTTAGTAAAAATGTAATCAGCCTTGGCAGAGTGTTGGTGGCACATGCCTTTATCAGCACTCAGGAGGCAAAAGCAGCAGATCTTGTGAGTTCATGACGCCAGCCTGATTTACAGTGGGTTCCAGAACAGCTGGGGCTGCAGGAAGTGACTGTCACAAAAAACACAAAAAAAATGTAATCATCTAGATGTCATACAGATGATTATAAATGAAGTTATTGGTATAGATGTACAGTGGAATTTTAGCCATAAAATATTTTGAAAAATATGGAATTATGAAATTCATAGAGAAATTATGGTACTGGAAATATTATTATTAAGTTAGGTAAACCATGCTCAAAAGATAAATGATACATTTCTCCCATATACAGATCTAGCTCTAACTGTTAAGTACATAAATCCTGGTGGGAGTAAACAGTAAAAGCAAGAATCTTATGGGACCAGAAAGAAGGCTCTGAAGGAAGGAGGTAGAATTTGCTTCCCCCTTTCCTTATTCTTCTTAATGATAGTACTGTCTGAAGTATTTTATGCATATATGATTCATTTAATGTATTACCTGGCTTTCCCCCAAGATCTCCGAAGGCAAGAATTATTTATAAATTTGGCGCTCTTAACCGCTAGGCCATCTCTCCATCCCCGAAACTAACACCTTTTTAAGCATACTAAAGCAACATTGGTTATATTGTGGAATTTTTAGTGGTAAATGCATGAACAGTTTTAACAATTAAAAAAAAATGAATCAGACACAAACTACATGCTTGAGCAACCTGCAAAAGTTGTAGTTCAGTTGCCACAAATACCATCACCAAATACCATTTAACCAAAATTTCATAAATCTCTTTGTAGGAGACAGAGGCAAGAGAAGCACGGAGAGAAAGCAGGTGAGGTAAAAGCTGTATCCTCACGTTCCTAGGAGAGAAATTAGCAGAAATATTTGCATTCAAATGTCACAAATGTAGCCTATAACTCTTAATTCAGAGAAATTATCCAAAATAATATGCAAATATTTAAAAATATGATTAAAACATGTTTTCTGTAGTTAGTTGAGCCTCGAACTGCAACCTGTCAACAGAGACAAAGAAATGACCTGGAGGCGAAAGTCAGGCAAGTATTTCTGCAGCTGCTTAATAACATGCTGAGAGTCCCATAGATGGAATCATTGGAAGAGAAAGCATGGTGTCCAATAATGCTCCCACCTTCCCAACATGCCACAACAGCTATATACTGCTCATTGGTTGAGAAGCACACTGTCAGACACACTGGCTCATTAATGCTGCTCCAGAGATTGTTGACTCTAGGTTTACAGGAACTGAACTGAAGTTAAGATCATGGCAGATGTCAAAAGAATCCATTAAATGGGGCTGGAGAGATGGCCTAGCGGTTAGAGCGCCGACCGCTCTTACAGAGGACTCGGGTTCGATCCCCAGCACCCACATGGCGGCCAAGAGCCATCTGAAACTCCAATTCCAGGAGAACTCCAGCTCCAGGGGAATCCGAGACCCTCTTCTGACCTCCGTGGCATTGCATGACACGGGTGCACAGACCTGCATGCAGACAGTACATTGATACACACACAGAAATAAATAAAAAGAAAAAAAATTAAAAAAAAGAATCCATTAAATGGAAATAGAGCAATGTAACCATCCCATTTCAAATTTTCATAGGATAGTAATAGAGATTTCCACTTTCCTTCCATTTCCACCCTCTGTATCCGAAACTTATTGATTAGAAAATAAGAGAAGAACCATAAAACACCAAAGAAGTGTGGTAGAGATTGTGTTAGTCAGGGCTCTCTAAAGAAACAAAATGATAAAATACATATGTATTTATTAGATTAGCTGAAATGATAGAGTCCAAGTTGTCTGACAATGGCTCTGCCCGCAATGGAGAGGCTGAGAATCTGGTAGTTGGTCAGTCCAGGAAGCTGGATGTCTCAGTAGTCCCAATCTGGTGCTGAATTCCTGAAGGATTCCTGGAGGTCTGATAGTCTTCAGTCCACGTTGGAATCCCAAGACATTGATTCTACTACCAGGGAAGAATGCTACAGCAAGAAGAACCAGTCAGTGAGTGAGAAGGCAAGCAAGCAAACAGCAAAAGCTCCCTTATGCCACAGCCTTTTATACAGGCTGCCATCAGACGGTAACACCTACATTTAGGGTGCGTCTCCAGCTTCAAATAATCCAATCAAGAAAGTCACTCTTATCTCAGTTAATTACAGATCCAGTCTAGTTGAGAACCAAGATTAGTCATCCACAGAGATCAAAGAATCTAAGCAAGTCTCCAAAATGACAGCAAACAACAAACCCAAGGAGGTGGAGGAAATCATTAATCATTCACTCTCTCATGAAGTTTAAGAGCTCCCCTTTATTTGTCTGGTCTATTGATTAGAAATGTTAGGGTTCGTTTTTAAACCTGAAACTGAGTGCACAAATCTCATCATAAGTTTGCACAGGGATCACAGAAAATATAAGCTCCACCCAAGAAATGAAAGGAGACCTTGTAATTCCTGAGGTTACAATAATGCCAAGAAATACATCTGCTCAGTGAAACTGTTGGGTATAAAAAAAATGGAGAAAAAAATCGGAGAAATATGAGAGAATGCTTTATGTATGTGGAGAAATCTCTCAAAACTAGAAATGATAAGCTGTAAGAAGCACTCCTCCTGTGATTCATTTCTTACCTCCAGGTTAGTTCCATGAGTTCCTATGTTGGGCTCCCTAAGTGGTGAACTGTGACCAGGGAGGTTTGAGCCAAATAAACCCTTTCCTCCCTAAGTTGATATTGATCAGAGTGTTTTGTCACGGTGCTTGAAAAGAAACCAGAATATTGTGTTTTATAAATTTTGTTATGATGGAATGTGTAATTTGGTATCATTCCTTGGTATTTCAAGACAGGAACAAGTACTATTTTGGTAAACCAAATGAAATTTTAGAAACCAAACCTGAGGACACTTGGAAAGGGTCTGGGTCCCAAGCAGCCAGAGGATGCTCTGGGCTACCTGCACTGGTATGAAAGACCTGAGGAACTCGCACGCTCCCTATAGAAGGTCTACACAGCAGTAGGCACAAATCTCAGCAAAGTCATTAGAAAGACAGGAGCCTTGGAAAAATCACAAACTTTTTGGAATTCAGATTCAACATTTATGTTAGTAAAAATGTAATCAGCCTTGGCAGAGTGTGGTGGCACATGCCTTTAATCCCAGCACTCAGGAGGCAAAAGCAGGCAGATCTCTGTGAGTTCAATGCCAGCCTGATTTACAAAGTGGTTCCAGGACAGCTGGGGCTGCAGGAAGTGCCTGTCTCAAAAAAACAAAAAAAAATGTAATCATCCTAGATGTCTATCAACAGATGAGTGTATATAATGAAGTTATGGTATAGATGTACAGTGGAATTTTAGCCATAAATATTGAAAAATGGAATTATGAAATTCATAGAGAAATTAATGGTACTGGAAAATATTATATTAAGTTAGGTAAACCATGCTCAAAAAGATAAATGCATACATTCTCTCCCATATACAGATCCTAGCCTCTAACTGTTAAGTACATACATCCTGGTGGGAGTAAACATGGTTAAAAGCCAAGAATCTATGAGACCAGAAAAAAAGGCTCTGAAGGAAGGAGGTAGAATCTTGCTTCCCCTTCTCCTTTATTCTTCTTAATGATAGTACTGTCTGAAGTATTTTATGCATATATGATTCATTTAATGTATTACCTGGCTTTCCCCCAAGATCTCTGAAGGCAAGAATTATTTATAAATCACATTTATCTTATCTTCCATGCCATATTTATTTCTGTACTGTAGGAAAGATGAGAGCACCTACAACATAGTAAGCATCCAATAAGTTTTTGTTAAATAAATAAAGTTATCGACTCAAAATGATTTGACAGTCCTGTTGCCCAGCATCAGACTTCTTGGTTTAAAAGGTGACTAATCAATACAAGATGATCTAAGAGTTCCTTTGACTGAAGCATTGTAATTAAACAGAGGAGAAAAGGTAATGTATGCAAGCCCACTTCCCATTCATTGTAGTCTTCTAACATTATGTCAAGGAAGTTAATCTGATTGTATAGCATGTTTCTTTCCTTGATATAACTCATTCTAGGTTGCAATATCCCTACAAAAACAATACTGGACTTTTACCCCAATCATTGTGTTTTGGCTTAGGTGCTTTGTATTAAGCTCTGGTGCCTTTGAAGAATTTGGTAAGCAACACATCTAAGTGATCAAAACTTGGGCACTTCAACTATTAGCTTTCAATTTTGATTCATCATTTATTAAGGAATAGAGAAGGTGACTTTAATTTTACGTTCTTTCAGAGGAATCAAATGAAATGCTCTGAGTATCTTTGATGTTCCATGGATATCTTTGATGTTCATATCCCTAGTGAATACAAGTAAAAAAATCAAAAGTCTGCATCTCAGATAGCTAGCATTAATATTTGAATATAATTTAAACAAAATTGACCACATCCAAATGAATTAAGGATGAATCTAGATATGTTATCTTTCCCTGGAGTTTTTTTCCCTGTTACAGTTTTCTTTTTTGCTTTGCGAACATCATATGAGGCTATGATCAAACTGTAAAGGGAAAAATCATTATTGGAGATAAACTGTGTAAATGCTCAGATCCTTTCACTTGACATTGACCTTTGATACTTATCAAAGGATTGGATCATGTTCTTTGGAAGGATTTTGTTTGCAAATGTTACATCATAACTTTGATTAATAAAAACCACTCAAAGAAAGATGAAAGCAAACATTTTTTTCAAACCAAATTATTTAGGCATTTTTCTTTTTCATTATTCCATCTTTGAATAATCCAGTAGGAAAGCCTTTTGGGATGCTCCGTAAACTTTTGATCTCTTTGTCCTTGACCTTCTCCAGCACTTCTTGGAGGCAGCAAAGAGATTACTTACCTTGCAAAAAGACAGCCAGGCAGGGTCCTTCTATTGCTTCTGCAGACTATCTTTGGCTTGAGAATTTATGAATATCACTTGGTCCCTGCCTTTGGAGGTTGTGAGTTTCAAGAACATGGCATCAGCATCTGTTTGACTTCTGGTGAGGACATCCTGCTTGTGCTAGATAGCTTTAGTGTCAACTTGACACACCTGAGTTGAGGGAGCCTCAATTGGGTAATTGGCTCCATTGGATTGGCCTGTGGCCACATCTGTGGAGTATTGTCTTGATGGTCGAGCAGTGTGGGAGGGCCCAGCCCACAATGAGTAGTGCCACCCTGGGCAGGTTGTTGTGTACGGTATAAGAAGGCAGGCTGGGCATGAAGCAAGAGAGCAGCCAGTGAACAGCATTCCTCCTGGCTTGTGCTTCCCAGCTCCTGCCTCACGGTTCTTGACCTGAGTTCCTTGGGCTCCCTACGTGATTAACTGTGAACCCCGGAGATATAAGCTGAATAAACCTTTCCTCCCCAAGTTGGTCTCACTCCTGTCAGTTCAGAGTGTTTTATCACAGCAATGAAAGACAAACTAGAACAAACTGCCTCTCTCAACCCATGGTGCAACCTACAATGGCAAGAAGATCCAAGCATCAGGAACAGAATAGGAGGGGTGTTCATGAAGCATAGTAACCAACTCTTACAGTGACAGGTTAACTTCCTACAAAAGAAGAACGCCATCACAGAAGAAAGTCATTAAGCTCTTGTTGTGAGAAAATTGCCTCAAGCATCCCAACACATTTAAACACCATCAAATTAGAAATTGGATTTAAACATCAGTGTTGGTGGGAACAACCACATATAAACAAGACTTCAAAGTTCAAGGCACCATCTATGAGGAGTATTGAGATTGATTAATCACAGATGTATTGAGAAAATATGCAAATGAAGAAATAGAGCTTTTTATGCACATGTGTTTGGTTTACATGTATTTAAGTGCACCACATGCATACAATTAACCTAGGGATGCGGCAACAGAGGGCAAATATTCCCCTGGAACTGTATTTTCACAGGAGGTTTTTAGCCTGCTATGGGGTGCTGGAAACCAAACCATGGGTCCTCTGCAAGAGTAGCCTTGCTCCTAAATGGTGAGCCATCTCTCAGCCCTGCCAAAAAAATTCATGTTTCTTACTATCAGAAAAGAAAACTAACTACAAAAACATCAAGGATAAAAGTTAGAGTATTTTGAGTTCACATTAAAATCACAGGAATTTGGGTTAACTTATAATTTGGGTGTGAATTTAAGGTGCAAGAAACACATAGATATAAATGTGTTCAATGTATATATGCAAGCATCTATATATGTGTATATATATATTCTATATATCTATTATATACTATATTATACACACACACACCATATATATATTATCTTGTTCATAAACATCCACAAATGACACATTTTTTTCCTAGTGGTACACCCTGGTTCCTAAATACCATTTTCCACTAACAGGGGCCAGGGGTCATTAGAGAAATCAAAGATTCAGGAGCTGGGTCAAAAAAAAAGCAGATGAACCATAATATAGAACATATTGATGTATTGGAAAATAAGAGTCCTTACGCATGATGGAAATATCAGAAAATGGCACAGAAAACCAATAAGCCATCTCTACTGGCTAAATTTGCTGCAAGCTTCACCAGGCAAACACAAAGAAACTCTACTGCTAGCTATCATTTGACATTGGAAATGAGGAGTGATGCTACTTACCTCTCATCATTGGACAAAAATAAAAAAAAAAAAAACACTGATTATTTTATGCAAAACTCCTCAATGGACACTAAACCCAGTGGGTAAAAATTTGGTAAAGAAAGTGAAAAATACATACTTTCAAAGTGTCCTCTGTCCAAATGCAAATTCTTCACCAGTAGCCAACTGGATCCACCAGTGCAAGTCAATGGTGGAAATTCTTCACCAGTAATGCCAAGTCAATGGTGGAAATCAAGTGAAGTCAATTGAATTCACCAGTAATGCCAGAGTCAGTGGTGGAATTCTTACACCAGTAGCCACAGTCAGTGGTGGAAATTCTTCACCAGTAAGTGCCAAGTCATGGTGGAAATTCTTCACCAGTAAGGCCAAGTCACTGGTGGAATTTCTTCACCAGTAAGGCCAAGTCAATGGTGGAAATTCTTCACCAGTAAGGCCAAGTCAGTGGTGGAAATTCTTCACCAGTAAGGCCAAGTCAATGGTGGAAATTCTTCACCAGTAAGGCCAATCCAATGGTGGAAATTCTTCACCAGTAAGGCCAATCCAATGGTGGAAATTCTTCACCAGTAAGGGCAATCAGTGGTGGAAATTCTTCACCAGTAAGGCCAATCCAATGGTGGAAATTCTTCAAATGTGGTTCTCTCTTTCCAGATGACTAGTTTGTGTCAACCTGACAGAAACTAACTAACCATCGCACCAAATGCAGCAGAGCATTATCAACTGTGGCATCTTGGTTATATTTATTCACTCACTATCTTTGCAAAATTTTTCCAAGTTTAAAGCTACATTAAATTGAGAAAAGGTGTATCCCCAAACTCTTTACAAAGTGAAAAAAATAGCACTGTATAACAGAAAAACAGTAAATGATAAGTTAATTGTCAATGCCACCTTGGTGAGCACAACACAATTTTCTTTCCCATTTCCTTTTTGTTTCCAGAGAAAACAGATTAATGAACTTACTACCAATAGAATATTGAGTGAGGTTGTTGCCAAACAGGAAAATAGTAAAAGGCTAATTGCCAGAAGGCCTGCTAGAACAGGTTCAGTGTCTGCACAGTAATTCTTTGCTCACTGTATTACATGCTTTGCTTTGATGTGGATTACAAATGTGGGTGCTTTCTACATTCTGTTGTGTTCAGGTTCCCCCTCAGAAACTAGGAGTTAAGTACCTAAGAACATATACTCAGACATAATCTTTCTGTCTTCCCAATAGTTGTTTCAGAACAGACTGAACACACCATCTGCTCTACCCTTTCCACTGTGCTTTGTCAGTGAAAGGAACTTATTATTGTTTCACATATTAAAACCGTGTGAGCCTTAGCTATCTATCTACCTAGATAGATAGGTACATAGCTAGCTAGATAGCTAGATAGCTAAATAACTAGATAACCAGACAGCTAGACAGATAGACAGATAGACAGATGATGGATAGATGATGGATAGATGATAGATAGATAGATAGATAGATAGATAGATAGATAGATAGATAGATGATAGATGATAGTAGATAATATATAGATAAATACATAGATCGATTGATTGAGATAGATAGATAGATGATATATAATAGATGATTATGATAATGATAGATTGATAGATACATAGATACATAGATAGAGATACATACATACATACATAGAAACATGGATACATAGAATCTGTATAATATATACATATAATTATGAGAAAGGCTTTCACAATCCATTGATTCTCATAACAACAAAAGCATTAATTATAGAATGGATTATAATGGGACAAGATTAAGAAATCACCAAAAGGTACATAACATATCTCCAGCCAAGTTATTTTTGTACATCTACACATGAGAATTCTGCTCAGTTATTAAACTTCTGTTTTAGGAAATGAATTAATGATGTTTTGGAAACCTTTCTGTGCATTCATGTACAGTGTGCATTGAATTGGTAAATTGTTAATGCTGTTTGAGTTCACTGAAAATCAGGCTCTGGAAATGAGGTTGCCACTCCCCCATACTCACACACTTCATACCCAAGTGTGTTTATGTCAAGTGTCCTCCAAAAGCTCAGGTCTGGTCAGGCCGGCTCTGTAATGTGGAAAACGGAATGTGTTTAAGGATATTAAAAATGGTGTTTCCTTGAGAACAGCTAAAAGGCAAGGCATTTCCAAAAGAGGTTTCTATTGTTTACCCCATAATATAGAAGTGCCTACAAGAAGGAAAGCCAGAAGTTCAGCATGAGAAGCTCATGCGTGGAAAGAAAGCTGAGTCAGGACCTCAAGCTGACTGCTTCAGCTTCTCAAGTCAGCTTTTGCTGGTTGTTTTTCAGCCCCCAATTTGATAACATGACTTATCTGTTGCAACTTGTTCTTTTATTTAGAAAATTCACACTCTGCTTCTTGTCTTAATGGAGCTTTCTGGTTCATGTCTACTGGATGTTCTGAGCACCCAATTTGGTAATAGATTTCTATCTATCTATCATCTATTTAACATCTAGAATCATTTATCTATCTTTCGTACGACTATCATTTGCTAGTTGGTCTTTTACTTTGGCTATATACTTCATAAACTTACTTATTCAAAACCCAAAATGTGACTATCGTAGATCATTCTCTGTAGCATACAGAACATTGTGACAGAAGAAAACATAAATTCAAATTAATCAGTAGTTACAGAAATATAAATATACAGCTACACAGATAAAACTCTCAAGGTCATTTTCCCTGACTTGTGGGATTTTTATTAATTCTTCTTTACTCATTTTGTAATTTTTTGCATTTTCTGAATTTTTGCTTGCCAAAATCAAGGAAATACAGTAATTTCATTTTGAAAATGAAATATATGTATTAACTGTGCTTTCTTTCTCTTAGCCTATTTATATCACATTTATTAGACTTTTTATTTATACGCCAGAAGGAAATTGAGGTTATATTTACTCTTAGAAGTAAAATTGACTCATTTGAGTTCCTATATTTGAATCAGTTTGGCTTGAATGCCAACAGAGATTAATGGGTAATTCTTTATCTGGTTTTCCAGGATGGTTTCATTTTAGAAGCAAAGAGCCCTTGCTCCACCAAAACACCTAGCTTAAAAACAAACTCTTCTGATTCTTCTTTCTTAACAAATATTCTCCATCAAAAATAATTGACTGAAAATTGTCTTCTGTTCATTCACTCATTTCTATCTGAACTTAATTATTTTTAAAATTGTTAAAAATTACTCCAATACGTAAATCTTTTATGTAACTACCTAACTCAATGAGAAACAGCACAGTCTTTAAGATTTATTTATTTATTTATTTATTTATTTAGCTTAAAGATACCTTTATTCAGCATATATTGTGCACTAAGCATATCCCTCTCAATATTTTGAATGTTTAAGTTGTAATAACAACATCCAAACATCTGTCTTAATGGAATAGCACATGTGAACATTCCAAATATAATTTTTTAAGGTTTTGTGATCATTCAATTCTAAAACATGGTCAATAGTAAAAGAAAAATGATGTTTGCCAAATGATGTTCTTTTACTTTGGCTTGCTATATACTTCATAAACTTATCCAAAACCCAAAATATGGCTACTGTAGATCATTCTCTGGATCACACAGAACATTGTTACAGAAGAAAATATAAAATTATGAAACAATGCTACATACATTATATATATGCACTATAATCATGGTTTCATGAACCTTTAGGATGCCTAACAACTGATTATTAAATGGCTAATATGTAGTACATAGTAGAAGTAGCTTTCTGCTGGTAAGTAAAATGAAATATTTGAGAAAATCGATATTTTTGTTTATTAAATTTAGGAATAAAGCCAAAAATATTGGATCTATTACTTCTAAATCAGACTGAAACAACTTTCTCGAAAAGGAAGAATAAACACTAAAAATAAAAATACTAACACCATACTACAATCATCCTCTTTTTTATGAGTAATCTCTTCACTGTTCAGGAGAAATTCCTCCCAGAGTCCCAGGGACCTGCAGAATATCACAAAGTCAGTCTTCACAGGAGCTGATAAAATAAGAAAAAACAATATTATTTGTACTTGCCATACTGTTAGTGCTTTATGCAGTCACTTCAAATATAACCACACTCCCACAGACTCCCAAGTTCTAGATGCAAGCTGTGCTCTACAGTTCAAGTAGATAAAGTTAATAAGTTGGGTCTTGGACAAATGAATATAAAATGAAAGAAAAACATCTGAGCATGTCACCCTGATGGACAATTACTATTAGCATGACTCTGAATTAAGTGTAAGGTGACCTTGCCAGCACACCTAATCCATCCTAGAATACAATGTAATGATGGCATTTCCACATCATTACTGTAACGCTCCTTTGTCATTATACAGAAAATATGGGGTATTTCACATCCATAAATAGAATATGGGGTTAAAATAGAAGGGAAAATAATCTTCTTTGAAATTTGTATGATTTTTTTTCCCCTTCAAGGATTACAAATGTTTACAGGAACTGTTAACAATGAGAGGAGGTTTCATAGCCCCATCTAGTGGTAAGGAAATGATTGACTACGTGAACCACCTAGATCTGCAGCTCTGAAGCACAGGATTTCAGCAATTGTAGCATAGTAATAGAGCTCCTAGCCGTAGCACACAAGATAAACATGTCATGCCAGGTGGAAATCCAATAGTAAGCAATTCCATGTCGCATATTAATCCTCAAAAAAGCATGAATAGTCATCTCTAGAAGTAAATAGAGAACCCACTTCTTTTTCAACAAGGATTTCTTTTTTTGGGGGGAGGGTCTTTTTGAGACAGGGTTTCCCTGTAGCCCCAGCTGTCCTGGAACTAGCTCTGTAGACCAGGCTGGCCTTGAACTCACAAAGATCCGCCTGCCTCTGCCTCCTGAGTGCTAAGATTAAAGGTGTGCACCACCATGCCTGACTCCAGAGAAGCTTCTAATTGCAGCAAATAGTGTGCCACCACCCACAGCAGACAATGATTTCTAATAAAAGAGCATAGTCCTCAGATGACTTGTGATAAATATTTTGATAATAGAATCACATGAGAAGTTACTGATATATTGGAGATCCCAATCTAATTGCTATTGGCTCTCCCTTGGAGAAATAACCCATGGCTGATGCCACAAGCTTACAATCCTCTACAGGTTAGGGAATGACCACATTTTCCAGGTCAGTCTGGACTACACAGAAAGAGCTGACTTAAAAATCAAAATAGGATAAATGCTTGAATTGGAAGATTTATTATTATAATCCTTATAGAATTTTGAGAATAAGTACAATCTTCTGAACGTAGTACCATATCATTAAGGGGCCAGGGAGGAGGCTCAGTTTGTAAATGCTTACTCTACAGCACGAGGACCAGAGTTCACCACCCCCTTGCACCCACATAAAATCTGAGCATGATGGTGTAAACCCACAATGCCAGTGCTGGTGAAATGAGACAAGAGGATCCCTGAGCTCTACGGCAGACAGTCTAGCCAAATCTACAAGCTCCAGTGCAGTGAGAGACCCTGTTTCAAAAAATAAGGTGGAAACACAGACAGGACACCCATCATCAACCTCTAGTCTCCATATGCACACACATACACTTCCCTATGCACCAACACAAACATATACATATGCACATGAATGTATATGTAGTTGTATATATGTATACATATAAAGCAAAACAGAAATAGTAAATACACACATTGTATTACTGAAAGGAAAAGTACTCATGAGCACACAAGGTTACTATAAGCAGCAATGAAGCCCCTGGAGACTGGAAAGTAGCTTAGGCAAGGACTGCACACCCTCCTGCAAGGGGTCAAGCAGGCATCTCTGACACAGGCATCTGAGGCAGAAAGCATAAGCGCTGTGCAGGATACTAACCAGCTGCCAGGACTCAGCAGCTGAGAGAGGCTACATCTGGCCTCCTGAGCAGTTTCACTGGCATCATCAATAACCCATAATCAGCATGTAATTGTCCGACAAGTTTACCGGTGAGAGCAGCCTGGAAGTCAGCCAGTCCTTTAGCACTGACAGGAGTTTGCTTCAATTCAATCCTCTTGAGTTAGGCATGTTCAGAGAAAGGATGACAACACGAAGTACAAAGAACAGCTGTCAGGAAGACAAAAGTGGAGTGAGACAAAAGAAGATGAAGGAAATACATGCTAAAGTTGATGTGAACCCCTTCAGCAAGATGGAAGCATCCAGCCAGAGTGGAGTACAAGTAACAGCCGTTCTATGCCAGCATTGAGAAGTTCTGTGCTTCCCACATCAAGAACCATACTCATGTCTTACAGTTAAGTATACAACTAAATATGAATCTTAAAAAAAAATCTCTGAGGCCAATTCTGAAAATCTTTATAGTCGCCATCTGTTCCAAAAATGAGCTTCTTAGACAAGAGGTGAAAGACACACTTGTCTAAAATATGAAAATGCATATTTGGATAAAGTAAGGAATTACACAAATTAGAGATTTGGTGCAAGTAGCTTTTCCTCTAGGTCTATGACCTCTCCAGCCGTGGTAGTTGGCTATGTTTACATACCACATATGAGTTCCCTCCCACTGAATGGGTCTTAATTAGTCTTCACGTCAGTTCTAGCTCATTTGCTCCAAGTCCTATTCCCAGAGTGTGGCATTTCCAATAGGGTGTTACCTTCAAGTTTTGGGAGATCATAAAGGGCTGTGACAATGCCTGTGTAATTTTGGAAGTATCACAAGTGTCTGCGAGATGCTAAACCCTAAGTGACACATCTTCAGTGCAACCTCTGCAGGTAGGATGAATGAATCTCTCATATATCATCAGAGATATGCATTAAATGGGGTTAGCACAGAAACCCACAATTGGCCAATTGTGAGAGAGAGCAGGAGACACAGGTGCATATCTATGAATTGTTTCAAACCTCTGCCTCCCAAGGCTCAGGGTCATTATTAAGAAGAGGTTGAAATATTTTAAGAGCCCGAGGTGTCGAACGATCACAAAGACACAGTCTTCCAGAGAGCAGGTCAATTACACATACGAACTAACAGCAGTGGTGACTGGATGCACAAGTCCTATGCAAGCTCCAACCAGACAAAACCCCAGCCTAGACATGGGAAGTGGGTAAGACATGCCAACCCAGCCTCAGGAGCTCTATCAGTTGGTGCCTACTGGGGGGGGAGACCACTGTCATACAGAGATGGGATTCTTATTGAGCCTAGTGATTGGAACCACACTGCAGGACATTTGAAGATTTGAAAACACAATCAGACTCTATAGTCATATATAATATATATAATATATATATAATATAGATTTATCTATATATGTATAAAGGTGAGGAATAGGTGGAGTTGATATAGGGGAGGGGATCTAAATACCATCAAAATTCTATTTATAAAAAAATCACAAAAATTCAATTAAAATTGAAAATATATTCTTAGGTTTACATACTTAGAATTCAAGACTGGAGAGCAATATCTAACTTTTCACTAGTGATAATCATTATTAATTTGAGGTATATGTACCTTACCTGCATATTTATATAACTTTTAATTAACTATGGTTGGAGACCTTTAATCTCTTATTACCAAGGAATAAATATGAATTAATGAATGTCAAAAAGGCTGACCAATTTGCTGAAGGAGTATGTAGAAAGGTCAAAAGCAGAAGAACCAGACTTCTTCTCTGTACCAGGCTCATGGGTACTTCTTTCCCTCCTGAAACTAATTCTCAGTCCATGATTCTAGTCTCTCCTACACATGAAAATTTCTCTGATCCTCCTTAGTCACAAGACAGAGAATCATAATCTTCCAGTTTAAGTGCCCAGTTTCTGAGGCTTACTGTTCCTTTAGCTTAAACCTGGGAATCACTCTGGACAGGAGGCTAGGAGGGAAACATCTGGCTAGCTGACTTGGCTTGCTCCAAGGGTTTAAGTGGGGAATAGGTAGATAATGCAGACTGAGAAAGTGTTCCTTCCCCTTGCCAGCTCCAGTGGCACAGCTGCACTCTCATTAAACTCCCCAACACACTTAAGTCATCTGTCTCGTTTACTTGGGTCCTTGAAGACTCCTGTCCACTGCCACATTCTACCAGCCATGTTGCCTTTAAGCCATGGTAATCCTCTCTTCTGCGTCCCATAGTTGTGACTTCCCTTACCCTCTCCTAGCACATAACTAGAGTCTTCCTTTGAGTTGCTGAATATACCATTTGTCCCCCAAGTGCATATGTGATGAAGCTCTGACCACCCAAATTGCATGCTGACCCTCTGATCCATAGAAAATCAACCTTTGTTCCAGCAGTTCTGAGAAGGGCAGGACATTCTTATCACCACAACCCCCCCTCAAACATCAGAGGCTCTAAGGAGGCACTGTCCTACTTCAAGGCACAGTACAGTTCTGGAGCCCCACTGAGACCACTGGAAACAGACGAGGCTAACTTAGTGTCTCTCTGGAACCTAACCACTAGATTTGGAGCCAGGGTGTAGCATGGCCCAGCCTCCTTCTAGGGTGAGGTTAGACTGGGACACTAGAACCTCTATCCAAAGAACTTTTTAACCAGAGAAAATCACATTTCATTCCTGAGTCTATTTTGTCTCTCTCAGGGGACATTTTTGTAATCTGATAGATAAGGATGTGACCTTGTCCTGATCTCCATTCGAATCCACTCCAAAGTGACACAGCTCCTTCTGCTGGGATGTGTGGAAATTCCATTTCTGACATCATGAGATTTCACTTTCCTAGTAACAAGATTTGGGAGCACATAAGACATGCTCTGCTTGTGGTGTGATCCCAGAGATACCCACAGGAAGTACAGATGTGAGGCTAAGGACTAGAAAGTGAGAAGGAAGAGGTTATGGTGGACTGGACCAGAGCGTCTATGGTAGTGGGCTATAAAAGAATTCACTCCAGAACAGAATGAGAATAGTTTACATAGTATAATGTAAGAGACCAGTGGGCTGGGCAACGAATAGTGCCAAGTTCAGCAGGGATTGATGGGCTGTAGGAGAGTCCACTGAGAGAAGTAGCTGTCTGGTCAGGGTGAGTTCATTTTATGTGGTTTCCTGGCATGTGATTTGAGACTGTGAAGGGGGCAGTCCACACTGGCCAGGTGTACAGTTCTGGGAGGTTACACGAGTCGCTGACTGAATAAATCAGACCCCTCTAAAATTCCTGAAACCCACCAAAAAGAAAAGGCAATGAAAGTGACAAGAGAAAGAAAAATACTAAAAATTTCAATCATACTATTTTCTCCATCTTTATTTTGTTTGATGCTTTTTTTTATTGTCTATAAAACTCTTACTCTCTGTTTCATGTTGAATAATCCCTGCTCACCACCTGCTTGGTTACTCTGACTCAGTTATGTTTATTTTGACAGAGAGAAGTTAGAAATGTAGCTAGAACTGAACAGATTCATGATATTCATCATAAAACATAGATTTAACCACTCCCACTCTAATAATCTTACCTCCAGTTTTAAGCTATATTATTATAAATAGTTCTACCCCAAACTGTAATAATTTTCATATCAGAGCACTCTACTTGTGATATAGGCGTTCTCACTAACTCTGTCCTGGGTTACATACTTAATAAGTGTGTAGCTATAATTCATGCCAGGCGCGAGTGACTCCAGAGCCTGTGACATAATTTCTTCAGTATAGCATAGGAAAGACGCCTCCCCACAACCGTTCCCAACTCCATCTGCTTCAACTTCTGGAGAGTTAAGAGTTTATCCTAGGTCATTTCTTCTGCTGCTTATGTAACTCGGGCCCTTCTCCCTCAGCAGAGAAACATAATCAGATTTATCTCATCTGCTGTTCTATTTGTAACAACTTTTCCCTTTCTTTCAACCTCATTTCCAGAACCTTGTCCTTTCCAATTCCTTCTTTCCATTTGCTCATTACCAATGGTGTGTGTGTTGATAAATCTGCCATCATTTTGTGTATCCGTTTTCATCTACTTCCCATCTGACTTCCTCCCTTGTTTGAGTTCCGCCTTTTCAAAAACCCCTCTTTAGCTCCTGGACAGTGTATAGTCAGTCCTTCCTTACATTTGATGCTTGGTTCACCTCATCCATTCCTCTGTCTAAACATTTAGTATTGGAGTTTTAATTCCCAGGATTCTGTCCAGTTCTCTTCTTCATCTCTTTAATTCTTGAAACTGCTCAGTCTTTTTTAATAATCAGATTAAATCTGCTTATTTGAATTTATATTCAGAAGACATATGGGCATATTTCTCAGGTCAGATTTCACATCTGTGGCCTTAGACCAAATATTTAATTCCCTACTAGACAATTTACATTTATTTATACTTAGGCTATTCAAATATAACAAGCTTTAAAATTGCATTCCAATATGCAGCTGGTCCCCAGCCTTGTGGATGGGATTCCTCTCAGTCTGTGGGTCCCAGAGTGAGGAGAGTCACCATTCATTTCCTCTTATCTTACCTGGAAAACATTGCTATTTAACTTCCCTCCAAAGTATCTCTTTCTACTGTGTAAGAGTCATTACTTCCATTAGGGACCTTGGTTCCTTGGCTATTTATAAGGTGTAGCTGTGCATTGGCATTTTGTTTCCATTTGTTGAAATGCATAAACTGACTGTATCACCCCCTTCTTTAGCCAATCTTTATTTTTCTTTCAAAATTGAGCTCAATCTTCAGCTCCTTCCTGAAGCCCCTATGGATCCTTTCATAGACTCATCTCTGTGGACTTAGAGCTATATTTTGATACTTATACTGTTATACACCCCATACTTTACAGTAGCTTGTAACTGTCTATATCTTCTGAACTACAAGCTGCCCAAAGAGTGACTGCATATTTTGTCTCCCTTTTATTTCCAACACCAAGTATATATAAATAATTTGTGTTACCTATAAGTAATGAGATCTCTACTAAATTCTAAAGAGATACAGATAGAAATAGAAATAGTGATAATAAATAGAAGATAGACATGAAAAATAGAGAGATAGAAATAGCTAAATAGATGATATAGATACATTCGCACCCTAGACTGATAATAATATAGCATAGACGCATAGCTAGATATCATCGCATAGACTAGATATTGTCACAATTCCTCTAGATGTTATAAGCCACAGTAAGACCCTGTCATATTTAACAGGGGGGAAAATTGTAATTCATGGATTAACATATCCAAACATGTGTCTATGCTAAAGTAACCTACCATAACTATTAGTGCTGCTTAAATACCTATATATCTAATTGCTTGTTCTTCATTAGTAGGATCGAAAGGTTATTCCTGGACAAACTGTCAGCCCATGAAAGGAAACAGCCAGAATTGACCAGAGTCCAAGTCAACAGCTCCAGAGAGAGTGGACTGTTTTACCTCTCATCCACCTGTGCCCCTTTTCTAAGCCTAGGGAACAACCTGCGGAAGAGGGGGCGTGGTAGAATGTAAGGGCTGCGATTGGGGTGAATGGTGAAACTACAGCAATGTAGTCTGGACACTCATTTGATCAACTTGATTGAACAAACAACCTGTCACCCCCCACTGGATGGTGGGGCTGTAGGTGTTTGGGCACAACAGCCTGCAGATAGGTTTTGCATGAAGGATGCTTGTACTCATGGATTATCACTTATAGCTAAAAATGAAAAAAAAACTGAGAGAAAGTTGCAGGACAGTTATGGCAGAATGCATGAGCTGGGATGGGGTGGGGGTGGGGGGGGAGGGAAAGGGAAATAAGCCTGAACTGAATTGGAAAAAATGTATGAAATACACAAAGCATCAATAAAAACTAATTTAAAAAAAAAATAAAGCAAAACAGAAATAGTAAATACACATATTGTATTACTGAAAGGAAAAGTACTCATGAGCACACAAGGTTACTATAAGCAGCAATGAAGCCCCTGGGGACTGGAAAGTAGCTTAGGCAAGGACTGCACACCCTCCTGCAAGGGGTCAAGCAGGCATCTCTGACACAGGCATCTGAGGCAGAAAGCATAAGCGCTGTGCAGGATACTAACCAGCTGCCAGGACTCAGCAGCTGAGAGAGGCTACATCTGGCCTCCTGAGCAGTTTCACTGGCATCATCAATAACCCATAATCAGCATGTAATTGTCCAACAAGTTTACCGGTGAGAGCAGCCTGGAAGTCAGCCAGTCCTTTAGCACTGACAGGAGTTTGCTTCAATTCAATCCTCTTGAGTTAGGCATGTTCAGAGAAAGGATGACAACACGAAGTACAAAGAACAGCTGTCAGGAAGACAAAAGTGGAGTGAGACAAAAGAAGATGAAGGAAATACATGCTAAAGTTGATGTGAACCCCTTCAGCAAGATGGAAGCATCCAGCCAGAGTGGAGTACAAGTAACAGCCGTTCTATGCCAGCATTGAGAAGTTCTGTGCTTCCCACATCAAGAACCATACTCATGTCTTACAGTTAAGTATACAACTAAATATGAATCTTAAAAAAAAATCTCTGAGGCCAATTCTGAAAATCTTTATAGTCGCCATCTGTTCCAAAAATGAGCTTCTTAGACAAGAGGTGAAAGACACACTTGTCTAAAATATGAAAATGCATATTTGGAGTAAAGTAAGGAATTACACAAATCTAGAGATTTGGTGCAAGTAGCTTTTCCTCTAGGCTCTATGACCTCTCCAGCCGTGTGTAGTTGGCTATGTTTACAATACCACATATGAGTTCCCTCCCACTGAATGGGTCTTAATTAGTCTTCACGTCAGTTCTAGCTCATTTGCTCCAAGTCCTATTCCCAGAGTGTGGCATTTCCAATAGGGTGTTACCTTCAAGTTTTGGGAGATCATAAAGGGCTGTGACAATAGCCTGTGTAATTTTGGAAGTATCACAAGTGTCTGCGAGATGCTAAACCCTAAGTGACACATCTTCAGTGCAACCTCTGCAGGTAGGATGAATGAATCTCTCATATATCATCAGAGATATGCATTAAATGGGGATTAGCACAGAAACCCACAATTGGCCAATTGTGAGAGAGAGCAGGAAGACACAGAGTGCATATCTATGAATTGTTTCAAACCTCTGCCTCCCAAGGCTCAGGGATCATTATTAAAGAAGAGGTTGAAATATTTTAAGAGCCGGAGGTGTTGAACGATCACAAAGACACAGTCTTCCAGAGAGCAGGTCAATTACACATACGAACTAACAGCAGTGGTGACTGGATGCACAAGTCCTATGCAAGCTCCAACCAGACAAAACCCCAGCCTAGACATGGGAAAGTGGGTAAGACATGCCAACCCAGCCTCAGGAGCTCTTATCAGTTGGTGCCTACTGGGAGGGGGAGACCACTGTCATACAGAGATGGGATTCTTATTGAGCCTAGTGATTGGAACCACACTGCAGGACATTTGAAGATTTGAAAACACAAATCAGACTCTATAGGTCATATATACATATAGATAATATAATATAGATTAGAGATAAGATATATGTTATACATGGTAGAGGAATAGGTGGAAGTTGATATAGGGGAGGGGATCTAAATACCATCAAATTATATTCTATAAAAATCACAAAAATTCAATTAAAAATTGAAAAATATATTCTTAGGTTTACATACTTAGAATTCAAGACTGGAGAGCAATATCTAACTTTTCACTAGTGATAATCATTATTAATTTGAGGTATATGTACCTTACCTGCATATTTATATAACTTTTAATTAACTATGGTTGGAGACCTTTAATCTCTTATTACCAAGGAATAAATATGAATTAATGAATGTCAAAAAGGCTGTACCAATTATGCTGAAAGGAGTATGTAGAAAGGTCAAAAGCAGAAGAACCAGACTTCTTCTCTGTACCAGGCTCATGGGTACTTCTTTCCCTCATGAAACTAATTCTCAGTCCATGATTTCTAGTCTCTCCTACACATGAAAATTTCTCTGATCCTCCTTAGTCACAAGACAGAGAATCATAATCTTCCAGTTTAAGTGCCCAGTTTCTGAGGCTTACTGTTCCTTTAGCTTAAACCTGGGAATCACTCTGGACAGGAGGCTAGGAGGGAAACATCTGGCTAGCTGACTTGGCTTGCTCCAAGGGTTTAAGTGGGGAATAGGTAGATAATGCAGACTGAGAAAGTGTTCCTTCCCCTTGCCAGCTCCAGTGGCACAGCTGCACTCTCATTAAACTCCCCAACACATTTAAGTCATCTGTCTCGTTTACTTGGGTCCTTGAAGACTCCTGTCCACTGCCACATTCTACCAGCCATGTTGCCTTTAAGCCATGGTAATCCTCTCTTCTGCGTCCCATAGTTGTGACTTCCCTTACCCTCTCCTAGCACATAACTAGAGTCTTCCTTTGAGTTGCTGAATACACCATTTGTCCCCCAAGTGCATATGTGATGAAGCTCTGACCACCCAAATTGCAAGCTGACCCTCTGATCCATAGAAAATCAACCTTTGTTCCAGCAGTTCTGAGAAGGGCAGGACATTCTTATCACCACAACCCCCCTCAAACATCAGAGGCTCTAAGGAGGCACTGTCCTACTTCAAGGCACAGTACAGTTCTGGAGCCCCACTGAGACCACTGGAAACAGACGAGGCTAACTTAGTGTCTCTCTGGAACCTAACCACTAGATTTGGAGCCAGGGTGTAGCATGGCCCAGCCTCCTTCTAGGGTGAGGTTAGACTTGGACACTAGAACCTCTATCCAAAGAACTTTTTAACCAGAGAAAATCACATTTCATTCCTGAGTCTATTTTGTCTCTCTCAGGGGACATTTTTGTAATCTGATAGATAAGGATGTGACCTTGTCCTGATCTCCATTCGAATCCACTCCAAAGTGACACAGCTCCTTCTGCTGGGATGTGTGGAAATTCCATTTCTGACATCATGAGATTTCACTTTCCTAGTAACAAGATTTGGGAGCACATAAGACATGCTCTGCTTGTGGTGTGATCCCAGAGATACCCACAGGAAGTACAGATGTGAGGCTAAGGACTAGAAAGTGAGAAGGAAGAGGTTATGGTGGACTGGACCAGAGCGTCTATGGTAGTGGGCTATAAAAGAATTCACTCCAGAACAGAATGAGAATAGTTTACATAGTATAATGTAAGAGACCAGTGGGCTGGGCAACGAATAGTGCCAAGTTCAGCAGGGATTGATGGGCTGTAGGAGAGTCCACTGAGAGAAGTAGCTGTCTGGTCAGGGTGAGTTCATTTTATGTGGTTTCCTGGCATGTGATTTGAGACTGTGAAGGAGGGCAGTCCACACTGGCCAGTGTACAGTTCTGGGAGGTTAACACGAGTCGCTGACCCTGAATAAATCAGACCCCTCTAAAATTCCTGAAACACACCAAAAAAGAAAAGGCAATGAAAGTGACAAGAGAAAGAAAAATACTAAAAATTTCAAATTCATACCTATTTTCTCCATCATTTATTTTTGTTTGATGCTTCTTTTTATTGTCTATAAAACTCTTACTCTCTGTTTCATGTTGAATAATCCCTGCTCACCACCTGCTTGGTTACTCTGACTCAGTTATGTTTATTTTGACAGAGAGAAGTTAGAAATGTAGCTAGAACTGAACAGATTCATGATATTCATCATAAAACATAGATTTAATCACTCCCACTCTAATAATCTTACCTCCAGTTTTAAGCTACATTATTATAAATAGTTCTACCCCAAACTGTAATAATTTTCATATCAGAGCACTCTACTTGTGATATAGGCGTTCTCACTAACTCTGTCCTGGGTTACATACTTAATAAGTGTGTAGCTATAATTCATGCCAGGCGCGAGTGACTCCAGAGCCTGTGACATAATTTCTTCAGTATAGCATAGGAAAGACGCCTCCCCACAACCGTTCCCAACTCCATCTGCTTCAACTTCTGGAGAGTTAAGAGTTTATCCTAGGTCATTTCTTCTGCTGCTTATGTAACTCGGGCCTTTCTCCCTCAGCAGAGAAACATAATCAGATTTATCTCATCTGCTGTTCTATTTGTAACAACTTTTCCCTTTCTTTCAACCTCATTTCCAGAACCTTGTCCTTTCCAATTCCTTCTTTCCATTTGCTCATTACCAATGGTGTGTGTGTTGATAAATCTGCCATCATTTTGTGTATCCGTTTTCATCTACTTCCCATCTGACTTCCTCCCTTGTTTGAGTTCCGCCTTTTCAAAAACCCCTCTTTAGCTCCTGGACAGTGTATAGTCAGTCCTTCCTTACATTTGATGCTTGGTTCACCTCATCCATTCCTCTGTCTAAACATTTAGTATTGGAGTTTTAATTCCCAGGATTCTGTCCAGTTCTCTTCTTCATCTCTTTAATTCTTGAAACTGCTCAGTCTTTTTTAATAATCAGATTAAATCTGCTTATTTGAATTTATATTCAGAAGACATATGGGCATATTTCTCAGGTCAGATTTCACATCTGTGGCCTTAGACCAAATATTTAATTCCCTACTAGACATTTACATTTATATATACTTAGGCTATTCAAATATAACAAGCTTTAAAATTGCATTCCAATATGCAGCTGAGTCCCCCAGCCTAGTGGATGGGATTCCTCTCAGTCTGTGGGTTTCCCAGAGTGAGGAGAGTCACCATTCATTTCCTCTTTATCTTACCTGGAAAACATTGCTATTTAACTTCCCTCCAAAGTATCTCTTTCTACTGTGTAAGAGTCATTACTTCCATTAGGGACCTTGGTTCCTTGGCTATTTATAAGGTGTAGCTGTGCATTGGCATTTTGTTTCCATTTGTTGAAATGCATAAACTGACTGTATCACCCCCTTCTTTAGCCAATCTTTATTTTTCTTTCAAAATTGAGCTCAATCTTCAGCTCCTTCCTGAAGCCCCTATGGATCCTTTCATAGACTCATCTCTGTGGACTTAGAGCTATATTTTGATACTTATACTGTTATACACCCCATACTTTACAGTAGCTTGTAACTGTCTATATCTTCTGAACTACAAGCTGCCCAAAGAGTGACTGCATATTTTGTCTCCCTTTTATTTCCAACACCAAGTAATATAAATAATTTGTGTTACCTATAAGGTAATGAGATCTCTACTAAATTCTAAAGAGATACAGATAGAAATAGAAATAGTGATAATAAATAGAAGATAGACATGAAAAATAGAGAGATAGAAATAGCTAAATAGATGATATAGATACATTAGATAGATGATAAATATAGATAGATAGATAGATAGATAGATAGATAGATAGATAGATAGATATTCACAATTCATTTAGTTTTCTTGATGCTGGTAGATTGGAATCAAATTTTTCATCCTGACTGTTTTTTAAGAACTTTAAAATTGCCACTACACGTAATTTTGCTCACTTCACTGAACCTGAATTATCTCCCTGGTCTTTATTGGTTTTTGAAGCTAAAACCTACCAACCAAGAACCACCAGGAACATACCTAGGTTATACCTTTCATGATGTAGAGGAGAATGCCCCCAAAGGAGCTGTGGGGATCTTGGAGTTGAAGTCAGACTTCTTCAGTGGCTTGAGCTTTGGTCAAGTAGCCCTATAGGTGGATCAATTGAGGATGGTTAACTCTAGATTGGAAGATATCAGAAATAATATCAAATAAGTGAATGATTAGGTAGATAAACTTTATTTACAGAATTAAAGACAAAGAAACAATCACCACTGATTATCCTTATCTTGTTCCAAACATGGTCCTGGCATGGCCTCTTATCAATGCCTGTTTTTGAACATTGTTTATATCTGTTTGGTACCTAACCAAATTTTGTTTCCATGTAAATGTTTCATTCTTATTTGAAAGCATAAAGATATGTTTTCTTAGGTTCCAAAATAATATTTTAAAATAATTCTGTAGTAGATTTCCATGTGAATTTTAATCATGTTAAAGTGTTTATTGATTCAAAAACTTCATGCAATGTATTTGATCATATTCAAACCCTCCACATCTCCACTCCCACCCTACCACACCCTTACTTCATGTCCTCTGTTATTATTTGCCTATTTTAAGGCCTATTTAGTCTAACCTGTTTCCTATATGTTCTTGGGTGTGAGTCTATCCCTTGGAGTCTGGTGAACCTACCAGGCATCATACTAATAAATGACTTTCCTCCCAGCATCTATCAATTGCCAATACACACTTAGGTTGGCCTGGAGCTTCATGCCCACCTCCAAGATCCATGATGGGCCCCCTGTCTAGCTTGGGTTTATACAGGTCTTGTGCGTGCTGTCATAAATACTATGAGTTCATATATGCAACTAACCTGTGATATCCAGACAACAATTCCCTTGTTTTCATCTACTGATTCTGGATTACAGTCTCTCCACCCCCTCTTCCACAATAATGCCTGAGCTTGGAGAAGAGAGTATGATAAGGTGTCCCATTTAGGGATGAGTGCTCTGTAGTCTCTTGTTTTCTTAACATTGATCTGCAGAGAGACTCTGTTAATTTATCATCACTGCAAAAGGAAGCATTTCTGATAAGAATAGAGATATGCACTAATCTATGGGTAAAAGAGTAAGTCATTATAAATCAGTTTAATATTATGTATATTTAGCAGAAAGATAGTATTGGGCACTCCCATATGTCCTGTGTCTTATCTAGCCACAGGTTCTTGGCCCTGATAACAGTATCAGGTGCGAACTCCATCTTGTGAAGCAGGCCTTAAATCCAATTAGAAGGTTGTTGTTTGTTCTCATAATTTTCATTACTCTATTGTGCCAACGGACATCTCTTGCCAAGCCAGTTGTTATTGTAACTCAGAGGAGTCACAGCATGGAAAAAATGATTACCTTTCTCTTATGGAATATGCATTGCAGTTTCTAGTACTATGAAAGCTTGCCAGCAGAGATAAAGCTTCCAAGCCAGTACAAGCTTGATTTCTCCCTGTTTGTTCTACAACTCAGGAAAGTAGTATCTTGTGCAATGGGGTCTTACCATCAAGTTCTGAAGAGTATCTAAGTGCAATGAGAAAACCTTCAAATATGGAAGGAAGCTGAACAATAGCAGGACGTCTGAGAAGAAGGAAAACAGCAGGATATCTAAAGGGATATGAACAGCAGAATAAAGGAAAGCAAAAGACGATATGTCTGAAGAGAGGTGAACAAAAAGATGTTTGAAGGAAGGTAAATGACAGAATGTTAGAAGGGATGTAAAAGCAGAATATAATAAAGGAAGCTAAACAACAGGATGTTTTGAGGGGAGGTGAAACAGTCCATCCTACAAGGAAGTTCTTTAAGCTCAGGAGGTAAACAACTTAATACCTTTAGGATGTCCCTGAAAATGGCCAAATTAAATAGGTCCCTTCATCCCCAAATATTAATAAGCCCTAATGACCATAGAGAGATGCTCTCAGACCAGCCAAGCTGTCCGGAAGAAGCAGATCAATTTATCTGCCCAGAAGAAGCAGAGACTAGCTGAGCTACATGGAAAGGACACTCTACAACATGTTGAGCTGCAATGTGGTTTATACAGTGAGCTCCATGTTTCCTTCTGAGCTGCTACACATGCTGGGGTGGACTTTGGTGATACTGCTGCCTGTCTTAGAGCCATTTCCAATCCTGTAAGTAATCCTTCAACCATAATCCTGTCATTAGCCACAATAAAATTCATTTGTCCACCAAACTGAATTTTGGTGGTTTCCTTATTTTGATAGCTTTACATTCGCTTCCTCTCTGGAGTGAATAGTTATTTGTTCTCATCTCCCCAGTAATAGTGTCACACAACAAATGGCAATAGCTAGTATTGTTTGAAGGTCCATCATATCTCTCTGGTCAACACACCAAGAGGTAGTCCATTACTGACATTGGGCTTCTTGTTCATTATCCTGTGGTATCTATCAACACTACTGAACACCTGTTATAGGATAACTACATTTATACTCTTTTTATAAGGTATATGTACATATTGAAAGAAGATTCTGTAGTAGATTTCCATGTGACTATTTCAGAAAGCCTTTAATATTAGTTCTCCTTCCTCTACTTCCCCTTCTGCCATACCCTCCCATTCTCCCTCCCATTAATCTCACACTATCCACTATTCCCTTTTTCCATGTATAGGGCAGCATTCTATCTCCCCTCCTAGGAACTACCCCCAGTGACCCCTTTTTGGTTTCCTGATATTTAAGAATTTTCCAACTGAAACATATCTACCTACATATTAAAACCCAGAATCCACTAATGAGAGAGACCATGTTTCTTTTTGCTTTCTGGGTCAGTTACCTCACTTAGGATGATTGTTTCTAGTTCCATTCATTTACACGGGAATTTCATAATTTCTTTTCTTAACAGCTGAATTATATTCCATAGTGTGAATCTACCATACTTTAAGTATCCATTCAGTATTTCATGGATATCTAGGTTGTTTCCACGCCCTGACTAGGATGAAGGAGACAACAATGAACATGGAAAAATAGGCATCTCTTATAATGGGATAGAGTTCTTTGAGTATGTGCATGAGTGATATGGCTCCATGTATTACCCACTTTTCTGTTGCTGTGATAAAACCACCATGACCAAGGGAACTTAAAAAAGGAAGAGTTTATTTGAGTTGACGATTGACAATTAATGGTTCCAAGGAATTAGAGTCCATTGTGGCAGGGAGGCATGGTGGTAGGAGCTGGAGCAAAAAGTTGAGGTTCACATCTTCCAATGAGCACAGGAAGCCAAGAGAGAGCAACTGGAGGCTGGCAAGGCTTGCTGTACTCTCTAAGCCCGCCCCCAGTGACATACTTCCTCCAGCATGGCCACACCTTCTAAGACCCCCCCCCAACCAACTGGGGACAAAATGTCTGAATACTTGAAGCCTATGGGAGACATTCTCATTCAAACCTCCACATTCCACCAAGTGGGAAATCTGCTCTGTCTTTTGGAGGAATCGCTACACTAATTTCCGCAATAGCTGCACCAGGCTGCATTCCCACCAGCAGTGACTAAGTGCTTTCATTTCCCCATATCCTGTAAAGAATCTGTCTTCATTTGTTTTCTGGATCTTAGGCATTATGACTAGAGTAAAAAAAAAATCTCAAACTAGATTTAATTTTCATATATCTGATGGCTAAAGATACTGAACCTTTGAAAAAGTATTTCCCAGCCATTTGTGTTTCATTACTTGAGAATTCACTATTTAGTAACTTGACTCAAATTTTAATAAGGTCCTTTTGATGCTTAGGGGTTTTTTTGTTGTTGTTGTTTTTGTTTTAATTCTTTGTATGCTCTAGATACTAACCCTCTGTCAGAAGTGTGGCTGGTAAAGATTTTTTTCCCCAATCTGTATCTTGCCAACATTTGAATGATAGAAAGCACTTTCCTGTGGCTGAAATAAAACCAGTGTATCAATTATCTTCTCTGTTGTCAGAGTCAAGGCATCAGGTCTTATGTTGAGGTTCTTCATGCATTTGGAGTTGAGTTTTGTGCATGGTGAGAGATAGGATTCAAGTTTCTTCTACATATGGCTATCCAGTATGAACAGCATCTTTTGTTGAACATGCTGTCTTTTGTCCAATGTATGTTTGGGCAGAATGAACATGGAAAACATGTCTAAGAGCTGGGATGGCAGATGCAGATGGCTGGGGTTAAAGGAACCCACCCAGCTTTGGTAACTCACAGGTCTTGTGATTCTACACCTTTAAATTCACTTTGTCCTTCCAGTGTTCTAGTCATATTGGATTCATTACATAAACATCTCTGTTGGAATTCCTGTAGAATGCATATGAGTCATTCATCCAGCACAAAATCATTCACTCTTGTGTGAGTTCTTTTCTCTCAGTCTATGTTTTCCCTACCTACCTTACATAAAAAGTTCTCTCTTGTAACAATTATTTTGCATTTGAGAAAAAAATTATCACAAAACAATTTCTTACATCCACAAAAGCACTAAATTATCAAGTACACCCTTTGTCACTGGCAGATACACTGAGTATTATAATTTATTTTGTGTAATTATCAGGATGCGCTACTATAAATGGTGTTGCAAATTAAAATCACAACAAATAGGGGCTGGAGAGATGGCCTAGCAGTTAGGAGTGCCGACGCTCTTGCAGAGGACCCGGGTTTGATCCCCAGCACCCACATGGCGGCTGAGAGCCGTCTGAAACCCCAATTCCAGGAGAACTCCAGTTCCAGGGGAATCCGACACCCTCTTCTGACCTCCGCGGCATTGCACGACACGGGTGCACAAACTTGCATGCAGACAATACATTCATACACATACAGAAATAAATAAAATTAATAAAAAAATTTTAATCACAACAAATATACCAGATTGTATACATCAGCCAAATTGTATTTAAATTCTCAATTATAAGATCAGTATTTCATGTATTTTGTTCTTTTTATTATTAATTTATGGGTAGAAGACTCACATACTTTAGAGAGAGTCTTACCTTTATCACTTGAACCTGGAATGAAGTATTGAAGGTAAACACAAGAAGAAGAGTAGAAATTGGATGTACTAAAGACCTGTTGTGGGTATGGTATTAAGGCATAGGAACAATTTCACCAGAAATGTTGATGTTGATATATAGATGTGAAGTTGATGGTTGAATATAGAATGTGAAGGATGCTTCAACATTAACTTTGGGAAAGTTTTAAGGAAAATGTAGTTACTATCTTTACATCAGTAGAATAAATAAGAAGGATGCTAATTTCAATCTTTACATAGGGAAGAAAAAAATGTAGTTTTGATTTCATGAGATTTGAAATGATGACCAACATGTTACTGGAGATCTTCATCTATGAGAAGACACAGAAATTAAAGGCAAGATTAAAAATGGATATCTTCATGGTAAAGAAAAAAGTTGCATCTATGAAACAGAAAAAGTGAATCAGACAAAATAAATTGAATATATTAATGGACAATCATAGTCTTCTTGTTTCGACAAATATTCTTTTAGTTAGGATAAAACAAAGGGATACTGTCAGCATAAACACTGTGATCCCAAATTCCTCAATAAAGTTATACAAAGCATCAAATGAATTCATTTTTCTTGAAGAGGTAGAGTCTTGTACTGTTCTGTCTGGCCATGAATGTCCAGGCTCATGTAAAAATCCAATTTCAATCCAATTTCAATCTTCTAAATAACTGAAGCTACAGGTACCTGCCACTACACTTCTTCAGTGAATTTTCTTTAGAAGACCATATTTGATATGAGTTCAGCAAATGCCTTTTGTGTTCTTAAAAATACTCAAGATCTCATACTTTCTCTCACAGAGAAAGAGGCAAGTTTCTGTACCTGTCACATATTGTTCCATGGCCTCATTCCACTCATGCTGCTATTTACCTGAGACCCCCTCAGAGATCTTCTGGAGCTGCTATGAGTTCTCAAATAAATATGTATTTCACTTTGTGTGCTTATCTTGAAAACTCATTTTTATTACCCAGTAGACATTAACAATGTCTTCCCAGCTGTTCCTTTCCATTACGTCCTGTAACTGAGACTTTGGAGCTTGTGAAAATGCATCTTTGACCTAAGCATGATGGGGCTGTTACAGGAGTGTGACAATAAGCACTGTAAATCTCTGCTCAGCTGGGAAATGAGATAGCAGATTATGCAAAACTACGTTGCTCTGTGACTTCTCATGGACACACATTGTGTTTAAGATTATTATGGATTGTATCCTTACGGTGTTCACAATGAAATTCCACATATCTTTGATGAGGATTCCCATACACGCAACTTTGACTCTAGAGTACAATGATTACCAACTAATTAAGTTTCATATCTCAAATGACTAACAAGTTTGCCCCACCAAATTAGACAAGCCTTCTATCAACATAAATGCATGCCACTACAGAGCTAAATGCAGGGTGATATCAACTTATGTATAATTAAGATTATTTTCCTGAATTCAGTTGTTATCCCAAATCTTTTCTTCTCAGACATCTAGAAACAAATCTGAACTTGCTCAGTCCCTGTCTTCTAAACTATTTTGGTCTTAAGAAACCTGAAACAATTGTGAAGAAAACTCGTTATTCTGTTACACTTCTTTTCCCTTACAACGGTGTATTTCCAAAGTGCAGAAGTCCACCTGAGAATCCTCCTGCCCCCATTTTGTAGAAAATAGAAATTTATCCTGTAAGACCTTGCAGAAACTTGAGAGGAAATCAATGATCACTTTGACAAGAACAATGCTACTTTCTCCTGAACAGGTCACCTAGCTTCTCATATCCTATTCTCCCAGGACAGTTTATAAAATCAGACCAGTCACTCCTGAGCTCGGTTGATGCTCTGGTTACAAGCCACACACGAAATCTCTCAGCTGAGAGGAGGCTATTTTTCAGTGGTCAGTTTCATGAGGAAGAATCACTGCATGCAGTGCAGTGCACATGGCAGCTGATCCTGTAGCTATTACCCCTGTTGACTTGTCCACTAAGCTTGGATCAGTAAGTAGAGATGAATCATATCAATAGTATTTGAAAGTATCAACTTTTAAGTCTTATTCATGAGGTACATCCATGTATAAGCACACGTGTGTGTGTGTGTGTGTGTGTGTGTGTGTGTTGAGAGAATGAAACGAAAGCCCTTTTATTGTTGGATAAACATTTAGCATTTCCCATAGGTATGTTACCAGGATGAAACTGAAAAAATAATCCACAGTCCTTACCTAAGAATTTCTAGATTCGGAGGCCACAAATAAACTAGACTATGCATTGTATCGCAGACAACCTGCCAAGAATCTGCACAGACAGAAAGATATTTTGTTCTTTTATATATCTGGTAGACACAACCTATTCTGTTTATAAGGAAAACAATAACAATTTATGAAGTAAGATCTGACAGCAGCATTGGGGATGTATAGCTAGCTCCTCATAACTTTATTTGACAGTTGGGGTGACTATCTATGTAAGATAAATTGCCTTTATCCTGAGGGTAACAATACAAATGCTAAGCTTTTTGACAACTGGACTCTCCATTTCCAAAGAAGCTGAGGGGCAGCAGTGCTACCTCCTTTGATGTTTACCTTCCAAAGAGATGTCTCCAAACCTCCAGAAAGGCAGTTCAAGGATGACAAAAGCCTTCCTTAGTTTCTAGCATGTTTTTCAGAAGGATAGAGAAAATATTTACACGTTTCCTACATTAAATGGATGAATGAAGTTTGAATCCTGAATTTTGAAACTTCCTAACATGGAATATTTTTGTTCTTGGACATGTTACTTAAATCTCTGAACTGAAATTTCCATCATTTGGAAAATGCAGATAATAATGGCAAGAGAAATTGCTGTGAGAATTTCTTTAGATGATCCTTTTCAAACCTTAGGATAAAGCCTAATGCTAGCTAATTCATCCTCTGGGGCAGCAAGTGACTTTTGTTGATATTATTATAATTATCCACTTAATTTACAGGAAGAACTTATAAATTTATGCTTAAAATCTAACGGTATGAAAACTGAAATCCACAGTGACCACGTTAATTAAAAAAATATGACATTGTGTCCATGACAGTGTGGCAGAGTGGCCATCTTTTAAAGTTGCAAAACATAGAAACTGGAATGGATGGATTTGCAGCCTAAATCCACAGCTCTAAAAGATCTTTGAAGGTTTTATTGACTTTAAAAAGAGAAAAAAAGAGGAGGCAATATTTGCGATCCAGGATAAAAGCTCGGTGCATCGGGAGTGGGCAAAGCAGAGGTCAGGATTACCTTCCTCAGGTATATTGGTGTCTGTGATTGTTCATGGCTGCAGCAAAGCTTGCCTCTGTAAGAATGCACACCGTGTACTTAATCCTCAGCAGAAACGTCATTCTGGCAGTGGGGAAATTATATGTTTTCAGTATTGAGCTCTTTCTCTCTTTCTCTCTCTCTCTCTCTCTCTCTCTCTCTCTCTCTCTCTCTCTGTCTCTCTCCCATCTCTCTCTCACACATGTCTCCCTTTCTCTGTCTCTCTGTGCCCCCCCTCTATCCCTCTCTGTTCTTTTCAGTTACAATACAAAAGTTGTGACTTGGCTGCATCTTGGCAAATCTGTGTCATTATGGCAATTGATAATGAATAGATATTGATAGTTACTAGAGAACCCAGTTTCTTAAACACATGGGGGTCACAAAACTAAATGTGGAGGTTGCAAATATCAGCATCAATAAAAGACTTATGAATGAACAATGACCAAAGAACTAATTCAAAATCCAATTTTCAATGAATGGGAGTGTTTCTGGCAGCACTCTCTGACACTATACCGTGCTTGCCCATGTTGCAGTTGTGCATATGATATGTGCACTTTGGGTATCCCATCACACTATACAGCCTCAGCAAGTTTGTCTGAAACACTTTGGCTTAAATTCAAGACAACTGTATATTATGAATTGCAGTTTTTTACTGTATATACAAGGTTGCCTGCTCATACAGAATATAATGATTTATTCACAGAAAACAGCTTTAGCCAAGCATGGAGGTACATGCCTTTAATCCCAGCACTGGGAGTCAGAGACAGGCAAATCTCTGTGACTACGAGGCCTAGTCTGCATAGTGAAATTCCAAGGCAGCTGTAGCTACAGGGAGGCCCTGTGTCAAAAAGATAAAAAAAAAATTCTTTAAATATTTTCCTTCCATCATTCATCAACATATAAGTATCATATTAGCATATTTTTGGATTGTATTCTCTTAGAATGTTTGATTTTAAAAATGACTTTCTGAGGGTGAATACATAAAAGTATTTTCCAAGAGAAAAATGTGAATCCCTAAACATGTTTTGGAATCAACCTATAGATTATCTTCTATTGGTATATGTGATATATACATTGGTATATGTGATATATTTATATGCATATTTGGGGGGATACAAAATGGAAGGAACACTAACAACAATAAAAGACTGGGTCAAAGTTCTGACTGAAACAGCAAAGTTCTGCCCAAAACAGTAAACTTCTGCATCAAAAAATTTTAAAAAGCCTAAGAAAAAGATGAAAGACATGTATGGCAGAATGAACAAGCTCTGGTGAGGTCGAGGGCAACTAAGGGGGAATGGGTCTCAATTTGATTAAGAAATCTTGTATGAAATACACAAAACTTCAATTAAAAAACTGGATAAAAATATCAAGAAAAAATTATTTTCCAAGTAAGACCAATGGCCTGAGTTTGCTTCCCAGATCTCAAAATGGAAGGAGAGACTGGATTCTCAAATATTGTCCTCTGACCTCCATAGCATGTTGTGACATGCGTGCACTTACATACATGCACACCATACAAACACACCAAATTAATAAGAAACAAAAACAAATAAATAAAAATTTCTGTCTGTGTCACTGACTCTTGGGTTTCATATAAAATCATCCAATGAATTTTGGTTTGGGATTATAACAAATTATCAACAATATCCAAAATGGCCCTAAATATTTCTGCCATTTGCTACTACATATTTATGTAAAAAGATGTTCTCAGCATTAGAGACAATAAAATCAAAATATTATTCACCTCAAAAAAATGTTGCCGGGTGTGGTGGCGCATGCCTTTAATCCTAGCACTGAGGAGGCAGAGGCAAGCAGATCTCTGTGAGTTCAAGACCAGCCTGGTCTACAGAGCAAGCTCCAGGCCAGCTGGGACTAAAGGGAGACTCTGTCTCAAAAAGACAAAAAAAAAAAAAAATGCTGAAGATGTTCTACATCCTGTGGTATTGAACATTCAGCCAAGATTTAGTTATGTAAAATAAGTAGGCACATCCATCTCACTACTATACAAACTTGTTTATATCTTTATTTTTTTTAATTTTATGTGTATGAGTGTACTGTCTGCATGTAAGTAGGCGCACCAGTGTTGTGTAATGCTGCAGAGGTCAGACGAGGGCGTTGGATTCCCCTGGAACTCGAGTTAAGACAGTTCTCAGCCGCCATGTGGGGGTGTGCTGGGAACAACCAGGTCTTCTGGCACGAGCAGTCGGTTCTCTTAACTGCTGAGCCATCTCTACAGCCCTTGTTTATATCTTTAATAGATAGTAAAACCCTACTTATACCAAAGAAATGTTATAAAATAAATTTCTTTATAGTATCAACAAATGCTGAATCTATATCTGTATTAGATTGACGACAATTACCGAGTCAACCGAGTCACAAAAGCTTAAGAAAGCTCTGCAGGGGTAGAGAAAACACTGTACCATCTCACATAGTCCCCATGACTGTATTATAAATCAGATGTCATTGGACCCCCCCACCCCCCCGCGTTGGATAGCCAGGGAGCAGAAACACCTGGAGTTGAAGGAACTCAGGGAAGTGAGGCTCAGAAATGCGTCCTAGAAACTTAACAAGACACCTAGATCTAAGCCAGAGATAAAGACCATGACTAATTCAGCACAGCATTGATTTTTAAATTTTACCTTGTAATGATAGTAAATCCATTTAATAGATGAGATAATTGAAAACAGATAAATTAAATGAACTAGCCACAGTCTCAGAGTTTTCTCAGATGATGACTAGATGAGACTCAAGTTCTTTTTGTTTAGGTGGTTGACGAGATGGGATGTTGGGAATGTATCTGCATCTCAAACTGCTTCAGGATCTAAGTTTTTTTTTTTTTTTTTTTTTTGGTCTTTTTGAGACGGGGTCTCCCTGTAGCCCCAGCTGGCCTGGAACTCACTCTGTAGACCAGACTGGCCTTTAACTCACAAAGATACACCTGCCTCTGCCTCCCGAGTGCTAGGATTAAAGGCGTGCGCCACCACGCCCGGCCTTTTTTTTTTTTTCTAAGTTTTATTCCAAGTGAAAGATTGCTTTACTTTTATGAATAGAAATTTGAGAGCTTAGCATTGAAACTCCAACATCAGCTACATATTTACATAAAAAATAGAGACGTTATGGCTACTTAAGTAATATTTAATCAAATTTATTAATATTTTATTAAATTTATTAAATATGGATAAAGAATATCAAGATAATAAACATTTTAGAATGTTCATTTTGAATAGCTATCTACAGACTAGTAACCAAAAAACTTTAATTTACTCTAAGAAAAATATAGCTATTGCAACATTAAAATAAATGAAGAAATTAGAGGACTATTTTAAGAAACTATTAGGTATAGAATAAACTGATAAAATCATCTCAACTATGGATCATTACCAGTTAATCACATTTTTTCATTGATTCCAAACTGATAGATTGATGTTATCACAACATTTTACTAAGTAAATGAAAATATTATTGTCATCATATTAGCCAGTGTTCATTAAGAAACATGGTTCTAGTGTCTCTAAGGAGGCTCCCATGAGAGGCAGAGCAGCCAATCAGCTCTTCCCAACACAGCAAAGCAAGGGTTAGGATTATGTATTTCACCTGGAGTACTGTTCAACAGGATCACTGCCCAGCAGATGCCCCCACCAACAAGCTAAGAAATACTAAGGGTGACTTAGCTTAATTTGAGTGTTCGCAGGGTCTTCATGGATCGGATTAACAAGTTATACTGGATGATAGTTAAGAACCTTCTTCCCAGTATCTCATATCCATTTCCTACAAAACAATAGTTGATACATCTGTAGAAATATTAATTAACAAGGAACATTTAGACTGTATTTTTGCCATGGTATAATTTAGGAGTCAATCCAGTCAAGACTTTAGACCTGTTTAAAAGTCTTCATTTCTTTACCTCCATCTGAACCCTGATAATTGTTCATGACTGAAAGCCAACAACTTAACTGTAAATTTCTTTTGATTTTCAAGAGCCTTGGGAAAAATGCACATGGCCCTCAGACTCATGCCTAGCTAACTCTACAAGGAAATGATACAGGGGAGATGAGGGTCCCCTTGCCTCCTTAGTCTCATTCATAAAAGATTTAAGAATGGACTCAAGAGGCTAGAGAGATGGAACAGCAGTTAAGAGTGCTGACTGCTCTTCAAGAGGACCCTGGTTCAATTCTCTCGGCACCCACATTGCAGCTAAAAACTGTCTGTAACTCCAGTTCCAGAGGAATCTAACACCCTCTTCTGCCTCTAAGGGCATTGCATGACTTATTATACCGGCATTATACTCGTACACATAAAGTAATAAAAATAATAAGTAAAAAAGATTTTAAAAAGAATGGTCTGAACTGGGAGCTTTAGGACAATATTATTAGAATTTAAGGAAAACTTTTCAGGACAAGCGAGCTGTAACTCTCAGCAGCTACCTTGAGAAGGGAAGTGGAGGAGAGAAGGACAAAGAGCCATGAAGCTGTACTGGTTTAGAGCCTGCCTGGTGGTTAGACACATGGCAGACTAGCGGCCACTAGTGGTAGAGAGAAGGAAGCTTTAGAGAAAAAGGAAAGAAATGCAAAACATTGGGGCACCCCCAAAGCATTGGGGAAAGCATGCTTAGAACAGGGATGTAAAGAAGAAAAAGAAAAGTTACTCAATTCTGAATTCTTTGGAAAAACAAATGACTTACAGAAAATCACATGTCTGGGACCCACATCCACAAGAATTACACTAAGGGGATTCCAGGCAGGAAAAGATCACCATCTCATTAACACACTAGATATTCTGCTCATCTTGTTAGCATAACTTAAGGTGAACCCATCTTCCTAGGAATGGTCTTATGGCCGGACAATCGACTAACAAAACGGGAAAGTTAGGTGTTTATTCAGGCCAGAGAGTCTTAGTCTTGATCAGTCTTATGCTGTTTGTTTGTGTGTTTGTTTGTTTGTTTGTTTGTTTTCTTCTTGCTACTGTAACAGAATAACTAAGAAAAACCCTGTCAGGTATAGAAGCCACCTTAGGAGGGTCCATGGGCTCTGTGAGGAGGGAGAGAGTTGGGCATGCAGCCATGAAATAAGTCTTTTCTGTGCAAGTCATTTGAGAGGGGCTGGGGTTTCTTCAGAGCAGGTGGGGCACTTGATTCTGATTTTATCCATCTAGCATCACAGCCCTTGTCTCCTCCACCCACCAGTGGCCACTCCTCAGTGGCTCTGAGGAGAGAAACCTTGTAGTAGTAGTACATCCCTGGCTGTTCTCCCTCCCTGACTACACAAGCATGCCTTCAAGGCTTCTATTCAAATGTCCTCTGCCCCATCAGGATGAGCCCATGTCAATACTTTTATTTTCTTCAAAACTTTTTGCAGCCGTACAACAAACTCACAGCCACCATCATCCTAAATGAGGAAAAATTAGAACCATTCCCCTTAAAGTCAGGAACCCAGCAAGGCGACCCCCTATCTCCACTCCTCTTCAGTGTAGTCCTTGAAATGCTTGCTAGAGCAAGACAAGAAAGGGAAATTAAAGGAGTACTAATTGGAAAAGAGGAGGTCAAACTATACCTTTTTGCAGATGACATGATAGCTTACCTAAGGGACACTAAAAACTCCTCCAGAAAATTACTAGAAATGATTAAGAGTTTCACTAAAGTGGGAGGATACAAAATTAACCTAAAAAAATCAGTACCCTTTCCTTACACCAACGACAAGCAATTGTAGAAGGAATACAAGGAGAACTTCCCACTCACAATAGCCTCAAATAAATAAATAAATAAAATACCTTGGAACAAACCTAACCAAAGACACCAAAGATTGCCACAAGGAAAATTTTAAACCTGTGAAGAAGGAGATTGAAGAAGACACCAGAAGATGGGAAGACCTCCCATGCTCATTGATTGGAAAAATTAATATAGTAAAACTGTCCATCCTACCCAAATTAATATACAGATTCAATGCAATCCCAATTAAAATCCCCATGAGTTTCTTCACAGACTTAGAAAACAAAACCCTTAAATTCATATAGAAAAACAAAAGACCCCAAACAGCCAAAGCAACCCTGAGTGAAAAGAGCAATACAGGGGGGATCAGTAACCTACAAGACATAGGCATAGGAAAAGACTTTCTAAATCAAACAGCAGCTGTGCAAGAAATAAGGTAAACAATTGACAAGTGGGACCTTATTAAACTCAGAAGCTTCTGTACAGCAAAAGAAACAATCAAAGAAGTAAACAGAAAATCCACAGAGTGGGAGGAAACCTTCACCAGTGATACATCTGACAGAGCATTAACACCCAGAATATATAAACTACTCAAAAAAATAAATAAATAAAAAGGAACAAGAAAACAAATGACTCACTCAAAAGATGGAGTAAAGTCTTCACAAATGATGAAGTAAAGATGGCTGAGAAACGTCTTAAAAAGTGTTCAGCATCGCTAAAAATTAAGGAAATGCAAATTAAAACCACTTTAAGGTTTCATCTTACTCCGGTAAGACTGAAGATACCAAATGCTGGAGAGGTTGTGGGAAAAGGGGAACACTCATCCACCGCTGGTAGGAATGCAAACTCATAAAGCCCCCATGGAAAGCAGTGTGGAGAACCCTTAAAAGACTCAAAATGAGCCTACCACCTGACCCAGTCATACCACTCTTGGGTATATATCCACAAGACTCATCCTACTGCAGAGATACATGCACATCTATGTTTATTGCAGTTCTCTTCACAATAGTGAAGAGCTAGAAGCAACCCAGTATCCCTCAACAGACGAGTGGCTAAAGAAAATGTGGTACATCTACAAAATGAAATTATATGCAGTGGTAAAGAAAGATGGCATCATAAACTTTGTAGGCAAATGGAAGGAACTAGAAGACATTATGCTAAGTTAAGTAACACAGTCTCAGAGAAACAAATGATATAGGATGTCCCTGATTTGTAGATCCTAGCAACAAATCTCTCTTTGTAAGGCAAATTGAATAATTAATTTTTTTTCTTTTTTCTTTTTTTTTTTTTAGTAAATATAATACCTGATGTTACTTATCAACTTACCATATAACGTGGGAATGTAAAGTAATATTTTTGTCTTTACCTGCATACAACCCTACTGTCAAAATATGAATCCCTAAGCATGTTTTGGAATTAACCTATACATTATTTTCAGACTTCATAATTTTGGTATATGTGTGATGGGCATATATGCATGTTTTAAGCAATACAAATTGGGAGGAATAACAACAACAAAAATTACTGGGTCAAAGAACTGACTGAAACAGTATCTGCCCAAAATAGTAAACTTCTGCATTGAATTTTTTTTTAAAAAGGACAGAGAACAAGATGAAAGACATGTTTGGCAGAATGCATGGGCTCTGGTGGGGTGGGGGGCAAGGAAGGGGAATGGGTCTAAATTTGACTAAGAAATTTATGAAATGCACAAAACTTCAATTAAAAAGTTTTTGCATCTTGTAGCACTGAGATGCATTTGAGCTGTCAGGAAACTGTTTTGTTCCTCAGTTCCTAGGAAACATAGGCAGCTCTAGTTCACTTGTAAATGGCTCTGACCAGTAGCCAAAGGCTACCTCTCTTCTCCAAACCCTTGTTGAAACTCTAATATCCCTCTGCCAACACAGCTAGAGACACCAGGGAGTCAGTGTCTAGTGGGGAAGACAAAGTTTTCATATAAGCTGTGATCCTTAAGGAATACTCGATGGCTTCCATTGCCGCTTCCCAATACCCACTGACTTAGTGCCCCAAAGAACAATCAAACTTACAAACAATCCATTAGCATATCTTTGCAATGCCTGTAGACTCTAGAGATAGTATCAACTCCGGTATTCTCCTTACCTTTCATGATACACCACTTCACTCAATGAATGGATCAGGATAGATGTGGAAGGAAGGAAACTACCCCCTCCCTGTCACCACCAAATAAAAATCTCCTGCATCTTTAGGAACCTAAAAGTGAGCAGTTGAGAATGGATGTAAGTAGAAAATCAGTAAGTATTGAATCGCAAAATGTCTTCAAGTTTCACCTATATGAAGATGTCCAAATGTCATCTAGTACACTGATGTCCATAGCAGCATAACCAGCACATGCAGGTTGAATTCCACAAAACTATTAAACAAGCCCCTGAAGATATTGGGCCACATGGATGAATGGACTGCCAGAATTTCAATGTAGCCATACTAAGACATGAGTGATGCTGGAAAAAACTAGTTTCTATAGAAAACTAAAATAGAAAACTTTACATAGCAGAAAAGAAAAGGGAGCCCTCTCCTCCCACTAAAATGGGAAATTTTACATTGCAGAAGAGAAAAGGAAGCACTCTCCTCACATTAAGAGGAAGTGCAACCACAGGAAAGTCAGAGCCATGGCTTAAAATACCCACAGAAGACACACACTGTGTTTTCAGAGGAGAGAGAGAGAGAGAGAGAGAGAGAGAGAGAGAGAGAGAGACAGAGAGAGAGAGAGCACTCATTGTAGCTACATCTCCAAAGGGAAGGTAGACACCATGAAAATACCATTCACATAACCAAGTTATGAAATCAGGTCTGGTGCTCATCAACAGAATAATGGAAAAATACACAGTGATAATTTATTCAGTGATAACAAAGAATGAAATTGTGATGTTCAGTGGAAAATGGATGCAACTGGAAATCATACTAATCAAAATAATGCAGACACAGAATGATAAATATCACATATTTTATTTGTTGGTCCTAGAGAAAGAGGGGTGGGAAAAGGGTGACTAAGGAGAAGGAATAGGAGAGGTGAGTATGGCCAATGTATATAATGTACATCAAATATCCTAATACTAGGTACAATGAATATACATCAATAAAAAAGAACTGTTGAACAATGTAATTTAGATTACAGAAAGAAGTTACAAAATAAGTGCCAGGCACAGTGGTACATGCCTTTAATCCCAGAATCTGGAAATCAGAGGCAGGAGGATCTCTATGAGAGCTAAGCTAGCCTATCGAGTTCCAGGCCAGATGAAGCTACAGGGACACCCTGTCTCAAAACAAATGAAGAAGGAATTGACAATAGTAAACATCTTTGCTTAGGTACCCTCACTGCAGATAAACAGCACAAAAGGGGGAACAATTTGAGAGACAAGTTCATGATTGGTGGAAGTGAGTATAATATCTAACAATTATCATATGCAAAAGGTATTCTGACATACTTCATAGAGCTACATGAGAGCTGGAATCTAAAAATTGGCCCGAATATCACATATATCTGTCTCTTGATTATATCAATTATTAATGTAACTGTGAAAATAGATGCATAGAATTATTCTGATGTAAATATTTGAAAATACATGACTTAGATGATATTTATATTATAATATATATATAAATTGGAAGATATATAGGGAGAAAATGGATTTTGAGTAATCACATAATTCATCTTTTCCACTGTGTTTCTAACATCTTTAAACATAATAAAAATCCCAATACGAAAATGACCTTAGAAAAGCATTGCAAATTCTAATATTATGCCTACAGACTGATGAAATCAGTACTTAATTGCATTTGATTGGTCAACTGTGCATGATTTACACAGAGTTTTACACTCTATAATATTCTTCCTAATTCTGAAGTTTTCTTTCTTCAGAATCATCAAAGTTTTCCTTTACTAAACTTATGAATATTTTAAGGACTTGCTGTGACTTGTATGTGGTTTGAAAGACCCACAAGAGTCCATTGGAAACTAAAAGTCTGATCTCTAAGGTGGCACTATTTGAAGATGGCAGGTCCTAGAAAAGGTCCTGAGGGCATCTGATGTACCCTCTAGTAGGCGGTTGCCTAGGAATCTTGGATAGAATTATTATAAACATCCACTTCTCTCTCTGTTCCTGGCCTTTTGTCTCCACATTGCTTCAGCTGCTATTCATGATGAGAACCTCAGAAAACAAGAGCCCATGCAAGAACCCTGCCCTGGACTCTCCAACTGTGAGGTAAATAAGCTTTCTCTCCTTATAAGGTTAACTTATTCAAGTATTTTGGGTATGATGCAAATAACACACCTGTTTTGCTTTGGTCAGATTGCCTCTTTCTCTTTCCTAACTTTACTAGCCTCTTGAATTGATAAATACAAATATTTAAGCATACAGTGTTCTGAGCTACCTAAAGTTATAAGCATTGTCTTGTTTGCTTTATATTTCTGAAAGCTAGGTAAATAAACATTTGTGAATGATCAACATATTGAGGATGGATCAGGGATTTCAAATACCTCAAGTCACATTCTCTTCTTTAATTAAAAGCTAGATGAGTTCATCAGAATAAAACCTACTCTTTTTCTCAATTTTGGGAGTGTGGTCATGTTTCTGGAAAAAATGACCTCAAAATTATCCCATTAACTGAATATTTCAGATTCAATTACAAGATGTCAGTCATGCTGGATCTGAGGATTTTACAAATAAACTGATAGATGCTTTGATACTTTTGTCTCTTTGAAAATCAAGAGGAGGAGGAGGGGGAGGAGACAGTGAAAAATGTGGCCATTATATTCTTAAAAGTGAGTAGAATTGATATGAACTAATAAAAGCTGGAAATAGGTGTTAGACTGTTGCTCCCTGTTTCTGAGATGAATTTCATTCTTACATCCCAGGCATTAAAACTGTGACAAGCCAAAATTGATTCTGCCTGAACAAAAACAAAATATTGCAAGTATTTCTTCTACCACAAAATGTTTAAATTCATCTTTCACCTTCACATTTATTAATGTTCTTATAAAATCATCTCAACCTTGGCATATATTGATGTTTAATTTACCTTAGAATTTTGTGTATAAATATTTAAACAGCAATAGAAGTGTGGCCATGCAGAATTTGGAAGTGCAGTACCACGGGTTTAGCTTTCTTTCTTCAGCATTTCATGGTGGTTAACCATAAAATAAAATTTACAAGTTGCCAACACTGTAAAAATTCTATACAAATATAGCTCACACTGTTCAGTGCCCACTTATGTCTCTTGATAGCAATATTTCGGATCATTCAATTAGTTTAAACTCTGTTTAGGAAAGTCAACCTGGGTTGGCCAGACACTTAAAACAGCCTGAGATAAAAAGCCTGAGTTTAATAAGACCGATCAGCAGGCAACCAATCACAAGGGGGTCATTATTACACAAAACAAATAACTATCAATTCTTCATCAGCGGTCCTTACCTGATACAGTTTTGAACAATTTCCTGGGATGGATGAGGGCAATAAAAAAGAAGAACCTGGATAATATGTTCCTAATCAGTTTCCCATGTAATAGTACAATCACTCCATTCATCATGGGCTCTGCTTGTCACCCTCTTAGTACATACTGTGTCCAATATTCTCAGCCTACCATAAAAGGATGATTCTAACCTCCCATGATGGATGACTTGCCCTAGACTTCACAAGCTTTCCTTTCTTGGATTGCTATATGCTCATTTGCTGCCAAGTGGATTTCAATTAACCCACTGGAGGGAAAGAGTATCTGTTTGACAAAAGAAAGATCAATTAGCCAAGAATTTTAAGCATCTGTGTGCAGTACAATGTATTAAGTACTAATCTGTGTGCAATGCAAAAGAAGGACAAAAATATTTTAGATAATACCTAATACTTCTGCCAAGAGCTTATAACCAATAGAAAAGGAGCATAATATGAGTTGGGCAAATATTAAGGGACTAATCGTCAAAGTATTTGACAAATAATCCCTAGAGCAGCAGGACTTCTTGCAATCCTCTGTGCCTTCCACTATTCTGAACTGTGCAGCACCATAAGATGTTTATCTTAGAGGACATCTGGTGCTTTCAGTCTCATTTACTGATATTATTTCTTAAATTCAGAACTCAGAACACCTTGGAACCAAAGAAACATATTTGTTTAATTCTGACAAAGGTTTTATCATTTCACATTTTCATTTGTAAATTTCCACCCATAAATTTTGAAAAAAATAAACAGCGAATCAACTTTTGAGTAAGTCGTAGGAGAAAGAAGAATGCCTTGGTTACTATCTGTAGACAATGCTTCTTAACTGACACTAAAAATGAATGAAAAATATCATCCAATCTGACATCAGCGAGAATGGATTCAGAGGGGGTGAAGACATATTACACTCATTCTAAATCGTGGAAAGGAAGCTCATTCCATGAAGAGAAAATGCCTATCACACCTTATAAATCCTTTTCTGGAGCTTAAAAGGAAGTGTGAATCAAATTTGATTTATAATATAGCTATGTGCATGTAACTCTTCACAGGAATGTGTTTGTAAAGAAGGCAATAGCATTGTTCTTCAGAACACTTTTTCACCATGATACCATTGTAACTGCATGATTACAAAGGCTCAGGGCATGTTTCAGTCAGAAATTGAGGGACTCAGAAATGTCAAGAGACATTCCTAGGAATCATTTGAATCAACCTAGAGGGATAGCTCCTCACAAATTAATTCAGTTCATGGTTTATTTGATATAAGTGGATGTATGTGTGTTCAGGTAGATATGTAAGCATGTGTGTGTGTGTTCATAAGCTTTTCATGGTTCTGAAACTCCACTTACAATTTAAGAAAGACAGATGGTTAAAGCTAATGGTTATTTTTATTAAAAAATGGTGTAAAAATTATAAAATAAAATCACTTAGTGTTACTACAGTTACATGATAGATTCCAGAAGAGACGCGCAATTTCAGTGGACTCAATGTGGTCCTTTCCACCTTTACTAATGTATTGTTTAGCTTGTCTGATATGGATATGGTTGGACCTCCTACAGCAATGCTTTGCTCTTTTTGCAGGAGAAAGAGAGGCTTCTATGCAAATTTTAAGCACACAGATACTTTAACGGAGCCTGTAATCTGAGTAAAGCATGCACCAAATATTCCTGGAGAGTTAAAGTTTCCAAAGGGCAATAGAAGTTTCCTAATGTCCACACAGAATAAGTCCCTGTTGGAAAGAAACTGAAGATAGATACTCTTCTGCTGGCAAGAGACAAAGTTTTAGCTTGAAGATCAAGTTCAGATTTGGAAATCCAGAATCGGTATAAAGTAGGATGTTGAGATCAACTTCTTTTTATGCAAGGCTGCACAAAATTAGATAAACTCATAGACTCATTACCTACCCTATGAATTCATCCCTAATAAATTTGATGTAGATGTGTTTCTCTTATAACACTCCTTACCCTTCCACTCTGCAGTGGTTACAACTAGAATATATGTGACTATGTAAGAACAGAATCTTTTTCGCAAACATACTCTATTGTGCTTGGAGGGACAAAATACAAAGACTTCTTGGTAGCAATCATCTTTGTACTTTAGTTTGTGAGATTCACCCACAGTAAATATATAACCTATTATTCCCAAGTGTGCTAGAGGGGATGGAGATGATTAAAAGTAAGTGTGATCTTAAAGGGTTGAATCTCTCTTGAGGATATTTTCCCCAGTGAAATAGGTAATTATAAATCAGAAATTTACTTCCTAATTTGCCATTTTTGTTGAGACCACTTTTTAGTTTCATATCACAGAATTTCAAGGAACAACTACTGAGACTTCTCAACTATTTTTGTTGTTGTTGTTGTTGTTGGTGGTGGTGGTGGTGCTTCCTTTTCCCCAAACAGCCCTGGGCAACATTAGATCCCTTAATTATGAGATGATGTTTCTCAAATTCAAAGGTAGGCCACACTGCTGAGTGGCTGGATGACACTGAGTAAATCTTCCTATGTCTTGGTTTCCTTGTCAATGAGTCTGAAAAGGCAGCCATATTTTACATCAAGTGGTGGTTGTGAGAATTCAATAAACAAAAACATAAAGCAGGTATCAAAGTACCCAACAGAAAAATAAATGTCTTCCAAAAATTGGGTATCAAAAAAAAAGTATGAACCTCTTTAAAGAGAAATTGAAGGGCAATGAGTTAAAACCCTATTTTGCTGACCAGACCAAAGTCTCCATCCTAGACAAAAGGGAGAACTGCCACCTATCATAAAAGTTCTGCAGGAAGACTGTGTAAGGATCAGGCTTTTGAAATAACTGTTGCAGGGGCCAGATAAGCATGTTTCTGACAAGCTGCAGGAAGACTGTTTAGGGATCAGGATAAACGTGTTTTTTGAAATAACTGTTGCAGGTGGTTAATTCAAAGGCCAGATAAGCATGTTCTCACAACTCAGCAATCCTAGGAACTATGTTTTTGACAACCCAGCAATCCAAGGAAATATACCATGAATCCTATCCCCCTTCACCCCCCACCCTCAGGACTCTTACAAGTCTCCACCAAACCCACAGCCTACCCCAGCGCTTTTTGCTGAGTTATACAAGCGCACCAATCCTGTAACGCCAAGGCTTGGAAAACCCCCTGCTTGCGATCTTTCCCTTTAAAATGAGTGCCTGTACGGAGCCTCGGGGCTTTTCCCAATCCTGCCGAGCCAGGTATGGGAACAGCCCTGGCTTAAGCTTGTGACTTAAGATAATCATCTTTGTGAAATAACTTTACAGAGGATGCATGCCTGGAGAATATACAATTACCCATAGAGAAAGTTTCTCATGAGGAAAAGAATGGAGTTTTGTATTTGAAAGTGATAGAAAATAAGCTTCGCCCCATGCTATACTCAAAATTTTTTAGTTTAATAGTCAGTTAGCTTCTAGATTTAAATGAGAGAACAATCCTGTACTTCATAAAGTGGAAAACATTTTGAGTCATATTAGTCAGTTTCTCTAAAGGAACAAAGCTAATAAAAACAAAACTAATAATACAGCTGGGTGTGGTGGCACATGCCTTTAATCCTAGCACTTGGGAGGCAGAGGTAGGCAGATCTTTGTGAGTTCAAGGCCAGCCTGGTCTACAGAGTGAGTTCCAGGACAGCTCGGGCTACAGGAAGACCTTGTCTCAAAAAGACCAAAACAAAAAAAAAACTAATAGTACATAAAATATACATATGGTATTTATTAGATGGACTTACACAATATTCTTAGAGTGCTACAACAATGGTTGTCTCATACAAAAGAAGTCAAGAACCTGGCAGTTGCTCAGTCTACGAACCTGGGTCCTTCAGGAGTCCTAGTTGGGCACTGAGGCCTGGAGGATTTGTGGAGAGTTGCTGATCTTCAGTCCACATTGGAAGCCCAAGGAATATAGTTCTAATATTAGGGGAGGAATCAGCAACAGCAGCAACCAGGTAGACAGACTCCCCAGCCATAGTGAATGTCCAGGCCAACAGAAATGCCAAAGGTTTTCCTTCTTCCACATCTATATGCCTGAGATGCCCGCAAATGGTTCTTCCACATTACAATGAGTCTTCCCACATTAATTGAGACAATCAAATGCCAAAGGGGGCAGCCTGATGTGAACAGTCCCTCATTGAGGCTCTCTCCCTGGGTGATTCTAGATTGTGTCAAGTTGACAACACCAAAATCACAGGAAGGAAGAAGTACAGCAGAAATGCTGAGAGAAATGGGCCATCGGCTGACAGCCCTTAAAGCCACAGGATGTGATCCTCATATGCTATTAATAGCAATAAAACTGGTCAATGTTTATGTGATCATTGTAATTATGAAACTGAAGAAGGCAAAATAGGCCTATAGAGAACCAAACGAGAGAGAGAGAGAGAGAGAGAGAGAGAGAGAGAGACGAGGAGAGGAGAAGAGAGACGAGGATGGGGAGAGAGAGAGAGATAGAGAACATAACCACTAGACAATATAGGTATTCATATATATATATATATCATATATATATTATATATATGAATGATAGAATTCAGAGAGAAAATTTGGTTCACTTCAAGAAAGTTTCCTCTGAAAATACCACATGTTCTGTGAGGTGTCTCCTGATAACGCTTTGTTTATAAAGAATCACCACTTAATCTTCATATACTGTAGGAAAATCCAGCTTGAACTGTAAGCTAGCTTTTCAGCTAGCACGCCTCGGGGCACCTCGTGGCCAACCCTGCCCCAAGGAGGAGCAAGCAATGTGGCCTAGATGCATGATGCTGGGTGGGGCAACGTGACAGTGGCATGAAGTTGGGGGACTTATGATTGGCTCTGGATTGATGTCATTCGGTTTATAAAAGCAAGATGTTGCAAGGAGTAATCATCATGGATTCCCAAGCTGTTATTTTTATTAATTATTGCGTGCATATGGCTAGGTAGGCCTGCATTTTGTTTGGGTGGCCAGTGGGTTGGAAAAAGGCTCCCCTTGTGGACCACCAGGTAGCTGGTTGTTCCTGAGTGGGCATAGGCTGAAGGGAGGCCAATCAGCCATCAGCCTGAAATTCTGTCCAGGGTTCAGCAGTTCTGGCAGGTGGGAAGTCACAGCCAAGAGTGGAACATGTGTCTTGTGGTCCAGGCTAAGGGCCTGAGTTGGAAGTACCATCTCAGGCAGGCTACAGGAAGTAGCCAGCTGGCCTCTGTGTGAGGGGTCAAGTCCCCACAGTGTCTCAAAGTGGGCACTGTTTTCCCATTCCCCTTAGCAGGCAGCGTGGTCCTGTTCAGCCTATAAAAAGAAAGCTTCCTACAATACATGGGTTTTACTATTCTACATAACACTTTTCTCCCCCTCATATATTAGATGATGCAATTAAAGAATAGTCAAAGAATATTTACCCCATGTGTTTATTTATTTGAGAGCTAAAGCACCAGAAAGAGACTAATTATTTCAAAGTATCAATTTTATTACTGATGAAACCAATCATAGAATGTTGTTTCACAGCTTCTACTCTGAGATCCTGTTAATTGTTTCTGCTTGCACAGTTCCCTCCCCATTTAACCACTGGGATTATATGCCCCCTCCTCCATAGCACATGAGTCCTATTAGATACACCTGTCCAAGATGGCTGTTTCACTAAGCTCTGCTGTGGGAAAGAGCAAGCCTCCACTGCAGAGAGAAAAGCCAACTGGAATATGTGGACAGGGGAAAGATGTTTTGACCTCTGAAACATTGTATGTAATTATTTGTTTAAAATGTGAGTTCCCAAATGTCCCTCTGTGCAACATGCCTTGACTCAATATACCTTAACAATTAATGACAGAATACATGAATCCAGTAGGGGGGCTATGGGAGGTGCAGATTGGTAAGGGGGAAATAAAGATGATAAGATTAAGATGTTCTGTATGATAAACACACAAACTCAAATAAACAATATTTTTAAAAGTATATAATAATGAAAACTTTCAGAAATATAAGAAACAAAGTAAAAATAATGTCAGTTTATTATTACAGTCAGGGACCACCATGCAGCATAGACTCTCGAAAGTAGGTGCGTTTTTCTTGTACTCATAAACAGAGAGCATGGAGAGTTGGATGAGATTATCAGGTTTTGTTTCTGCTGGGTTTTATACCCATCCTTAATTTCCTTACTAAAATTGCAAATAGATGTAAAGTAAATAAATAAGAAAATGTAATTTCCATTGCAGTTGAGATTTTATAATGAAAACATGAATTCCCAAGTGTGTTTAAAGAATTTGGGTATTTGATAGGATTTCAATAAATGTCACTTGAATTAACAAATTAATTAGAGACATTTAAATGAATTCTAGGCAGGAGGCAATGAGACCCTCAGATGACATTAGGGTGGTGTGGATGAATTGTTGATGAGGATTGCTATCCGTGTGATAAGGAAGAAGGTCTGCAGCTCAGCTACAGGAAAGACCATCGAGATGGCATCAAGCCATCATGCCTTACATTATTTGCTTCAGCTGCAGAAAGAGCCAAGACACTCTCCTGGTGAATTACATCCACTGAGTAAGCAAAGTTGGACAGCTGGCAATGGTATGACAGGGCAGGACTCCTCTGCAGGGAAGGGACTGCTCTAGGGGGATGCACCAGGTTGCCTGAAGCTTTTCCAGATCTACACAGTTTCTGTCATTTCTCTCTGCCCAGAATTCTTCCTTTCATTCCTGGCATAGTGTTGATTCATAATCACTTTGCATATTTACGTCTCTTCATCTGCTTATGGAGAACCCAAGCTGTGGACCTTGGGATGTGCAACAGAGGATCTTGGATCCTGAGGAGTGGCATTTTGGTGGGAGACAGCAATTTCTAAATGATCACCAGTAACATGGACTGAGAGCTGCTAACAAATTAATGTTAATCCCCATGGAGAAAGAATCCTTGAGGATAATTTAAAGTAAAAAGTAGTGAGTGATAATCTAATCAAACACTGACATTTAAAGGATACAAGGAGAAACCACGATGCAGCAGAGCATCCCAGGAAATGGGATAGGCCACCTTGCATAATACTAGTATCTCTGAACAGGGCAGTGAGGACAGGAAGGTGGATTTCAATCACAGAATACAAATTATATGTAGAGGCCAGGCTAACCTGTATTCTTTCCCCCTTTCTGCCTACCTATCCTATCATAAAATGTCTGTAAAATGAAGAATTTTTACGATAGAAAAAATGAGGTGGGAAAGAGGGAAAGAATAAAACCAGAAAAGGAAACATGTGAGGAAGCAGCAGCAGGACAAGTGACATCAGAGAAAATGAGAGAAGAGCTGAAGCCAGCTATGAGAGCAGAAGAAAAACAAGATACAGTCAGTTACAACCCAGAATACCTCTGGGAACATGAACAGTTCCACCCCTGGGGGCACACCAAAGGGAAGGGAAAACTCAGGGAAATACCAAATAGGTAAGCATCCAGCCACATAAAGTTCCAACAGGCCATTACTAACATCTCAAAGCAGTGGGGAAGACAATCAGATGTCACATATCAACACCACAGAGTAAGCATCTAAACCTTGATTTTTTTTCAGTTTCTTTCTCTTTTCTTTTTTTTTTTTAACATTTTATTTACAAATTTATTTTTGTTCAAGAAATGAAATGTTTGTATTAATTTTATCATTGCTGTGATTAAATACCCAATGAGTGTTTTTTTTCTTTTTAATTTATTCTTTGAGAATTTCACTATTGTGCCTGCAATATGTTTTAATCATATTTAATCCAAGTAATCCAACTGCCATGTTAATCTTTATTGTAGCATTGTAGCACGGGATATATATATATATATATTGTAGCATTGTAGCACGGGTCATATATATATATATTATATTATATATATCCCGTGCTACAATGCTACAATAAAGATTAATGTGGCAAGATATGCCTATGGGTAAGAGAGTAGCAAAATACATAGTGAATTATCAATGGGTTTTTTATTTGGGTAAGTGGCAATAAATATGTGTGTATAAAAATACTATATATATGCACATATACATATAAAACCTGAGTCAAATAGTGCTGTCCTAGTATCTTACTGTGTGTGGGGCTGTCAACTGGAAACATGGCCAACCACCAGCATCCACACTAGGAAGAAAACTGACTATCCCTCCTCTAGCTGCCAGGAGCTGTGTCCTCAGCTAAGAATAGGGCTCATATGCTACTTCCTCATCCTTTCTGGAATATTGACTGCTTTGATCCTGTTCAGGTCTTACATGTCAGAAAGACAATGTTTTGCTCCAATCCTCTCCAAACTCTGGTTCTAAGACCATTTCAGTCCTCTCTTCCAAGATGTTCTCTGAGCTTGTAGAAAAGGGATGTGATAGATGTCCCAGAATATATGCTGGAGCACAGCACTATTCTCTGCACTTTGACAAGTTGTGAGTCTTTTATTTGTAACACACCAGATGCTTCTTTGATGAGGTTGAGAATCACTAATCTATAAGTATAGAGATGCATGTTTATAAGGAAGTTTGATTCTATGTGCATTTAGCAAAATAATCAGCAATAGGTTCACATCTACAGCCTATGATCTTCCCAGCCACTGGTTTTGGGCCATATTTGTAATAAAAGTCATGTGTTTCCATCTGCAGAGTAGGCCTTAATTTCAATTGGAAAGCAGTTGGTTACCCCATAATAGTCATACTACTTTATGGCCCATAGCGTATCCTGACAGATTGGTCTTTGCTATAGCTCAGTTGGCTCACAGTTGGGCAAGGTGCTGACTTTTCTCCAAGCAGCCTGCATAGCACCTTCCAGACTAATCCTAGCTACAGAAAGGACACTTTCATGACAGGGTGAGGTTAATATTTTCATGTCCTGTGGACACTGGATGTAGTGTGTTCAACTGTAGGACCTCATCATCAAGTTTTGATGGGCATTAAGAGCAAAGCTTTACTAGTGAGAATTAGGGATGCACATTTTCTCTGCCCCTCTCATGTCCATGAGTCTTGTGCTATAGGGGTTCGACTGTAGCTGTGTCTCCTGGATTGGGCATCTTTCAGATTGTATTTTTCTGTGTTCACTAGTTGTGGGATTGCAGTAGCCTCCACTGTTAAAAGGGCAAGCTTCCTTGATAGTGGTGTATGATGCTTGCCTGTAATATAGGATTCCAATTTAGCAATGGTAAGAAATTTCACTTGTCTAGATAAGTGACAGAGATAGGGTTTTCCTCTAGGATCTACGTCCTCTCAGCCATTGTCATTTGGCTGAATTTACATTGCCAATCTTGGTTCCATCCCATTGAGAGGATTTTTAAGTCCCATTAAAGGTGTTTGAAACCCGGGGTGTGGTGGCCACACCTTTAATCCTTCGCACTCAGGAGGCAGCAGAGAGGCAGGTGGATTCTTGTGTGAGCAAGGACAGCTTGGCTACAGGCAGACCCTCCAGGTAATAGCCACTACTGCACCAATAGAGGTAGTCATTGTGCAGGTCATTTTGGCTTGGGGCTTTCGGGCTGGATTGGACCCTTGACTGACTCTCTCCCTTAGCAGCTTGCATTCATTTTATCCATTATGAGACTAGCTTTGGGAAGAAGGCTTCCAGGTCAGTTCTTGCTCTATTACTCCAAGTCCTGTTTCTGAAAATAGATTATTTAGATAGGCTTATTTTTTCTGAGAGGAATAAAGGATGTGGCTACTGTTTATTTGAGAAGTCTCTTGCGATCACTCACCAACCACTCAAAGGGAGGCAGGTCTTCTGTCTGGGACTGAGTTCCTTGCCATACAAGCCCCTTGTACACCTGCGTGCTAATTTTCAGATGGTTTAAGTGCATTTCTCATGGGTCTTCTGGGCATCATGTTACACTCTGGTTTCCTAGCCCCCCCACCACACAGTCCAATCTCTCTTATTCTTTCTTCTTCCCTTCCCACCTCCCTCCTCCTTCCACAGCCCCAGTACTATACCCTCCCCCTCTCCTGAGTTCCTTGATCCCCCCAATTCTCCCCTGTATGTCACTTCCTCCTCCCTTCCCAACTCACTTTCCCTCCAGTAACATCTGTTTCTACTATCCCATTCTTTCGGGTTCTTTCTTTTCCTTTATCTCCATGTACCCTTTCACTTTCTTGGCTCTGCGGGTACTTCCGTATTACTCACATGTAGGAGATTGGTTCTATGGTCCACAACGAGGGAGAACATACACCCTTGCTTTTCTGCCTTCCTGTTACTTCATTTACTCTCTCCTTACATCCATTTACCTGCAAATTTACAATGCATCACTGCGTCTTCTCCACTATGTACGATGTTACCACATTTTCCCTATCCACTGTCAGCTGTGGAACATTTAGGTCACTTCCATTTCTTAGCTATTATTGAATAGAGCAGTGACCAACAGGGATGTGCAGGTATCTTTACAGTACTGATGAGTCCTTTGGTATATCCAAGGAGTGGTATAACTGGGTCATTTAATAGATTCCTTTTAGTTTTTGAGAGTTTCCACACTGCCTTCCATAGTGGCTGTACTCGTTTGCATTCCCACCAGCAGTAAATGAGTGTCCCCTTCATTCTTTGTGAATGTCACACAATGTATTTTGATCATAATCAGCTCCACTGCTACCCTCATTTCCCATATTGTCTGTTCATTCCCTAAACCCCCGCCCCAAATCCACTTCCTATTTTTGAATAACTATGAGGTAGAGTTGGAATGCCCATATCCTCCTAGGTATCTGCCCATCCACTGGAACACGTTCAGCCTACCAGGTACAAAACCCCTAAAGAAAGTAGATACTTCCTCCCTCAGAAGGTATCAACTGTCTGTACATATTCAGTTATGTGTGAGAATTCATAAAGCCCTTCCCTCTTCATATTAGAATGTTTGTTGGCTTGATCGTGTGGACATCTTTCATAGTCAACCACAGCTACTTTGACTTCATGTGTCATGTCAAGAATGAACCTCTAAAAACAGTACCACTAGCCAGGGATCCAGCATTCAACACTTGAAACTATGGAAAACATTTTGTATTCAGTCCTTGTATCTTTTAAAATTTGATGGCTGGGACCCATTGTGCCCCAACATTTTAGGCTTATCAAATCATATGGTTAAATGTGTTAGTTTCTTCAGCTTCATGTGGAAATATTAATCCACTAAATTGGGACATGGCCTCGAACACTGATTAGCTAAAGCTAATCAAGAGACATGCATTAAGTTATCCAGGTGACTCGTTACTTTTCAATCCTTATATTGGAAAAGAATCAAATTGTAGTTTTTTTTTATCTTTTCAAACAGGGTCTCCCTGTAAGTTGCCAGCTGTCCTGGAACTCACTCTGTAGACCAAGGCGCCACCATTCTTTTTAAAAATGAATTTTTAGCTGGGCATGGGTGGCTCTCACCTTTAATCCTAGCAACTCGGAGGACAGAGGCAGCAGATCTTTGTGGGTTCAAGGCCAGTCTGGTCTACCGGTGAGTTCCAGGCCATCTGGGCTGCGGGGACCCTGCCTCGAAAAGACCAAAAAAATGTATTTTTAGCAATTGCAAACAGGAAAAAATTATTTGGTTAAAATGTGAAGAAAAAAGAAACTCTCATACACAGTTGGTAGAACATAAATTACTATAGCCCTACAGAGAACACTATGGATATGCCCTTAAAAAGAAAAACAAAAATTAGAGCTACCATAGAATTCAGGTAACCTCTTCCAGGTACATACCCAAAGGAAGTGAAATTCACATACCACTCCTAAGTTATTGCAGCACTTTCACATTCACTAGAGTAGTGACACCCCAACACAGGTGCCTATCAACAAAGAAAATGCTGTATACAAACCCAATGGAGTTTAGCATAAGGAAGAATGTAATACTATCATCTGAACCAAAATGGATGGCAGAGATAAAATAAGATAAACACACACTGAAAGACAAGTANGCTACCTTTTCCCAAAAGCCTGGGCAACATTAGATCCCTTAATTATGAGATGATGTTTCTCAAATTCAAAGGTAGGCCGCACTGAGTGGCTGGATGACACTGAGTAAATCTTCCTATGTCTTGGTTTCCTTGTCAATGAGTCTGAAAAGGCAGCCATATTTTACATCAAGTGGTGGTTGTGAGAATTCCACACTCATCCATACTTTACAATCCAAACATCCTCTCTTCTTAATATGTACAGGTATCAAGTAACCCAAAGACAAACCATACAGTCTATTGTCCACCACTTATCCATAAAAGTTTCCTGGGTATTCAATAAATTAATAAATGATGATACCGTCTTCTATAAGAGTTACACCTTGAAGGGCAAGTGGTCAATCCTAAATTAACCTATTTTGCTGCCACCCATGACCCCAATAGCTCACATTCCTAGACAACAAGCGGAGACTACATGCCACCCTTACACCTCTAAAAGTCTCTTGCAGGCAAGACTGTGTAAGCGATCAGGCCTTTTGGCCCAAATCAACTGCTTTTCGCTCACGGGCCCAGATAAGCCATTTCTGTTATTACTTTGACCAAGCTGCACGGAACAGACCGTCTTTATGTTGAGATAGCAGGATTTAAACGTGTGTTCTTTGCATTTACATAACTGCCTTGCATGGCTCGGACTCTACATTCTAACAGGACCATGATAAGATTTTCTAGAATGCTATTGGGTTTTTGACAACCATTTCAACAATCCTACGGGAACTATTGTTTTTGACCCTTCCCCCTTCCTCCCCCCCCTTTCCTACAACCCAGCCCAAATCCATAGCGTATCACATTTCCCTATTCCTCCCCCTCCCACCATGTAATCCTTGTCATTCCCTCCTTTCACCACCCAACCCTCAGGACTGCTCTACAACACACACTACGTCCCCACCCACACCACCCTACCCCATTCAGACTACTACACACCGCTGCCATTTTGCTCGGCAGTTCATACCCAAGCCACCAATCCTGTAATGCCAAGGTTTGGAAACCCCCCTGCTTGCGATCTTTCCCTTTAAAACGAGTGACTGTAAGGAGCTCTGGGGCTTTCTCCCCATCTGCTGCGCAGGTATGGGAACCAGCCCTGGATTATAGCTTGTGACTTTAAGATAATCATCTTTGTGAAATAAACTTTACAGAGGACTTGCATGCCTGGAGAATATACAATTACCCATAGAGAAAGTTTCTCATGAGGAAAAGAATGGAGTTTTGTATTTGAAAGTGATAGAAAATAAGGCTTCGCCCCATGCTATACTCAAAATTTTTTATTTAATAGTCAGTTAGCTTCTAGATTTAAATGAGAGAAACAATCCTGTTACTTCATCAAATGTGGAAAACATTTTGAAGTTCATATTAGTCAGTTTCTCTAAAGGAACAAAGCTAATAAAAACAAAACTATATAATACAGCTAGGGGTGGTGGACACATGCCTTTATCCTAGCACTTGGAGCAGAGGTAGGCAGATCTTTGTGAGTTCAAGGGCCAGCCTGGTCTACAGAGTGAGTTCAGGACAGCTGCGGTCTACTAGGAAGACTCTTGTCTCAAAAAGACCAAAAAAAAAAAAAAAAAAAAACAATAAAAATAAACTAATAGTACATAAAATATACATATGGTATTTATTAGATGGACTTACACAATATTCTTAGAGTGCTACAACAATGGTTGTCTCATACAAAAGACAGTCAAGAACCTGGCAGTTGCGCTCATCTACGAACCTGGTTGTCCTCAGTAGTCCAGTTCTGGGCACTAGAGGCTGGAGGATTTGTGGGGAGAGTGATGATCTTCAGTCCACATTTGGAAGCCCAAGTAATATAGTTCTAATATTAGGGGAGGAATCAGCAACAGCAGCAACCAGGTAGACAGACTCCCCAGCCATAGTGAATGTCCAGGCCAACAGAAATGCCAAAGGTTTTCCTTCTTCCACATCTATATGCCTGAGATGCCCGCAAATGGTTCTTCCACATTACAATGAGTCTTCCCACATTAATTGAGACAATCAAATGCCAAAGGGGGCAGGCCTGCTGTGAACAGTCCTCATGAGGTCTCTCCCTCGGGTGATTCTACGATGTGTCCAATTGCCAACACCAAATCACAGGAAGAAGAAGTACTAGCAGCAATGCTGAGAGGAAGGGCCCATCGGCCTTGACAGCCCGTTAAAGCCAGGATTGGATCCTTCATATGCCTGTAATTAATTAGCAATATAAAACTGTGTCAATGTTTAGTGATCATTGTTTAATTAGAAACTGAAGAAGGCAAAATAGGCCTATTAGAGAACCAAACGAGAGAGAGAGAGAGAAGATAAGAGAGAGAGATAGAGAAACTTAAACCACAAGAACAATATATGTAATATATATTCATATATATATATATATATATATATGAATGATAGAATTCCAGAGAGAAAATTTGGTTCACTTCAAGAAAGTTTCCTCTGAAAATACCACATGTTCTGTGAGGTGTCTCCTGATAACGCTTTGTTTATAAAGAATCACCACTTAATCTTCATATACTGTAGGAAAATCCAGCTTGAACTGTAAGCTAGCTTTTCAGCTAGCACGCCTCGGGGCACCTCGTGGCCAACCCTGCCCCAAGGAGGAGCAAGCAATGTGGCCTAGATGCATGATGCTGGGTGGGGCAACAGTGCACAGTGGCATGAAGTTGGGGGACTTATGATTGGCTCTGGGAATTGATGTCATTCGGTTTATAAAAGCAAGATGTAGCAAGGAGTAAATCATCATGGAATTCCCAGCTGTTATTTTTATTAATTATTGCGTGCATATAGGCTAAGGTAGGCCTGCATTTTGTTTGGGTGGCCAGTGGGTTGGAAAAAGGCTCCCCTTTGTGGACCACCAGGGTAGCTGGTGTCCTGAGTGGGCATAGGCTGAAGGGAGGCCATCAGCCATCAGCCTGAAATTCCTGTCCAGGGTTCAGCAGTCTCTGGACAGGTGGGAAGTCACAGCCAAGAGTGGAACATGTGTCTTGTGGGTCCAGGCTAAGGGCCTGAGTTGGAAGTACCATCCAGGCCAGGCTACAAGAAGTAGCCAGCTGGCCTCTGTGTGGAGGGGTCAGCTCCCCACAGTGTCCTCAAAGTGGGCACTGTGTTCCCCTTCCCTTAGCAGGGCCATGTGGTTCCTGTTAGGCATAAAAAGAAAGCTTCCTACAATACATGGGTTTTACTATTCTACATAACACTTTTCTCCCCCTCATATATTAGATGATGCAATTAAAGAATAGTCAAAGAATATTTACCCCATGTGTTTATATTATTTGAGAGCTAAAGCACCAGAAAGAGACTAATTAATTTCAAAGTATCAATTTTATTACTGATGAAACCAATCATAGAATGTTGTTTCACAGCTTCTACTCTGAGATCCTGTTAATTGTTTCTGCTTGCACAGTTCCCTCCCCATTTAACCACTGGGATTATATGCCCCCTCCTCCATAGCACATGAGTCCTATTAGATACACCTGTCCAAGATGGCTGTTTCACTAAGCTCTGCTGTGGGAAAGAGCAAGCCTCCACTGCAGAGAGAAAAGCCAACTGGAATATGTGGACAGGGGAAAGATGTTTTGACCTCTGAAACATTGTATGTAATTATTTGTTTAAAATGTGAGTTCCCAAATGTCCCTCTGTGCACATGCCTTGACTCAATATACCTTAACATTAATGACAGAATACATGAAATCCAGTAGGGGGGCTATGGGAGGGTGCAGATTGGTAAGGGGGAATAAAGATGATTAAGATGTTCTGTATGATAAACACACAAACTCAATAAACAATATTTTTAAAAGTAATAATAATGAAAACTTTCAGAAATAATGAAAACAAAGTAAAAATAATGTCTAGTTTATTATTACAGTCAGGGACCACCATGCAGCATAGACTCTCGAAAGTAGGTGCGTTTTTCTTGTACTCATAAACAGAGAGCATGGAGAGTTGGATGAGATTATCAGGTTTTGTTTCTGCTGGGTTTTATACCCATCCTTAATTTCCTTACTAAATTGCAAATAGATGTAAAGTAAATAAATAAGAAAATGTAATTTCCATTGCAGTTGAGATTTTATAATGAAAACATGAATTCCCAAGTGTGTTTAAAGAATTGGGTATTTGATAGGATTTCAATAAATGTCACTTGAATTAACAAATTAATTAGAGACATTTAAATGAATTCTAGGCAGGAGGCAATGAGACCCTCAGATGACATTAGGGTGGTGTGGATGAATTGTTGATGAGGATTGCTATCCGTGTGATAAGGAAGAAGGTCTGCAGCTCAGCTACAGGAAAGACCATCGAGATGGCATCAAGCCATCATGCCTTACATTATTTGCTTCAGCTGCAGAAAGAGCCAAGACACTCTCCTGGTGAATTACATCCACTGAGTAAGCAAAGTTGGACAGCTGGCAATGGTATGACAGGGCAGGACTCCTCTGCAAGGGAAGGGACTGCTCTAGGGGGATGCACCAGGTTGCCTGAAGCTTTTCCAGATCTACCAGTTTCTGTCATTTCTCTCTGCCCAGACTTTCTTCCTTTCATTCCTGGCATAGTGTTGATTCATAATCACTTTGCATATTTACGTCTCTTCATCTGCTTATGGAGAACCCAAGCTGTGGACCTTGGGATGTGCAACAGAGGATCTTGGATCCTGAGGAGTGGCATTTTGGTGGGAGACAGCAATTTCTAAATGATATTTAAATGATCACCAGTAACATGGACTGAGAGCTGCTAACAAATTAATGTTAATCCCCATGGAGAAAGAATCCTTGAGGATAATTTAAAGTAAAAAGTAGTGAGTGATAATCTAATCAAACACTGACATTTAAAGGATACAAGGAGAAACCACGATGCAGCAGAGCATCCCAGGAAATGGGATAGGCCACCTTGCATAATACTAGTATCTCTGAACAGGGCAGTGAGGACAGGAAGGTGGATTTCAATCACAGAATACAAATTATATGTAGAGGCCAGGCTAACCTGTATTCTTTCCCCCTTTCTGCCTACCTATCCTATCATAAAATGTCTGTAAAATGAAGAATTTTTACGATAGAAAAAATAGGTAGAAAGAGGGAAAGAATAAAAACCAGAAAAGGAAGACATGTGAGGAAGCAGCAGCAGGACAAGTGACATCAGAGAAAATGAGAGAAGAGCTGAAGCCAGCTATGAGAGCAGAAGAAAAACAAGATACAGTCAGTTACAACCCAGAATACCTCTGGGAACATGAACAGTTCCACCCCTGGGGGCACACCAAAGGGAAGGGAAAACTCGGGAAATACCAAATAGGTAAGCATCCAGCCACATAAAGTTCCAACAGGCCATTACTAACATCTCAAAGCAGTGGGGAAGACAATCAGATGTCACATATCAACACCACAGAGTAAGCATCTAAACCTTGATTTTTTTCAGTTTCTATTCTCTTTTCCTTTTTTTTTTTTAACATTTTCCATTTACAGAATTTATTTTTGTTCAAGAAAGAAATGTTTGTATTAATTTTATCATTGCTGTGATTAAATACCCAATGAGTGTTTTTTTCTTTTAATTTATTCTTTGAGAATTTCATATATGTCTGCAATATGTTTTTAATCATATTTAATCCAAGTAATCCAACTGCCATGTTAATCTTTATTGTAGCATTGTAGCACGGGATATATATATATATATTGTAGCATTGTAGCACGGGTCATATATATATATATATATATATCCCGTGCTACAATGCTACAATAAAGATTAATGTGGCAAGATATGCCTATGGGTAAGAGAGTAGCAAAATACATAGTGAATTATCAATGGGTTTTTTATTTGGGTAAGTGGCAATAAAATATGTGTGTATAAATATATACATATATATGCACATATACATATAAAACCTGAGTCAAATTAGTGCTGTCCATAGATCTACATGTGTGTGGGGCTGTCAACTGGAACATGGCCAACCACCAGCATCCACACTAGGAAGAAAACTGACTATCCCTCCTCTAGCTGCCAGGAGCTGTGTCCTCAGCTAAGAATAGGGCTCATATGCTACTTCCTCATCCTTTCTGGAATATTGACTGCTTTGATCCTGTTCAGGTCTTACATGTCAGAAAGACAATGTTTTGCTCCAATCCTCTCCAAACTCTGGTTCTAAGACCATTTCAGTCCTCTCTTCCAAGATGTTCTCTGAGCTTGTAGAAAAGGGATGTGATAGATGTCCCAGAATATATGCTGGAGCACAGCACATATTCTCTGCACTTTGACAAGTTGTGAGTCTGTGCATTAACTACTGTCCACTGCACCATAGTGCTTCTTTGATGAGGACTGAGAACTACACTAATCTATAAGTATAGAGATGCATGTTTATAAGGAAGTTTGATTCTATGTGCATTTAGCAAAATAATAGCAATAGGTTCACATCTACAGCCTATGATCTTCCCAGCCACTGGTTTTGGGCCATATTTGTAATAAAAGTCATGTGTTTCCATCTGCAGAGTAGGCCTTAATTTCAATTGGAAAGCAGTTGGTTACCCCATAATAGTCATACTACTCTTATGCCCATATGCGTATCCTGACAGATTGGTCTTTGCTATAGCTCAGTTGGCTCACAGTTGGGCAAGAGTGCTGACTTTTCTCCAAGCAGCCTGCATAGCACCTTCCAGTACTATGAATCCTAGCTAACAGAAAGGACACTTTCATGACAGGGTGAGGTTAATATTTTCATGTCCTGTGGACACTGGATGTAGTGTGTTCAACTGTAGGACCTCATCATCAAGTTTTGATGGGCAATTAAGAGCAAAGCTTTACTAGTGAGAATTGAGGCATGAACACATTTTCTCTCTGCCCTTCCTTCTGCTGTGTTCCATGAGTCTTTGCTATAGGGGTTCGACTGTAGCTGTGTCTCCTAGGATTGGGCATCTTTCAGATGTATATTTTCTGTGTCTCACTAGTTGTGGGATTCTGCAGTAGCCTCCAGCTGTTGCAAAGGGAAGCTTCCTTGATGAGTGGTGTATGATATGCTTGCCTGTAAATATAGGATTCCATATTTAGCAAATGGTAAGAAATTTCACTTGTCTAGATAAGTGACAGAGATAGGGTTTTCTCTAGGATCTACGTCCTCTCCAGCCATGTACATTTGGCTGAATTTACATTGCCATCTGTGTGTTCATTCCCATTGAGAGGATTTTAAGTCCAATTAGAAAGGGTTGAAACCCGGGAGTGGTGGTGCACACCTTTAATCCTAGCACTCAGGAGGCAGAGGCAGGTGGATCTTTGTGAGTTCAAGGACAGCTTGGTCTACAAAGTGAGTTCCAGGACAGCTTGGCTACAGGCAGACCCTCCAGGTAATAGCACACTACTGCACCAATAGAGGTAGTCATTGTGCAGGTCATTTTGGCTTGGGGCTTTCGGGCTGGATTGGACCCTTGACTGACTCTCTCCCTTAGCAGTATGCATTTTATTTCCCATTATGAGCACTAGGCTTTGGGAAGAAGGCTTCCAGGTCAGTTCTTGCTCTATTACTCCAAGTCCTGTTTCTGAAGTACCTCCTGTCTTAAGCAGTAGGGTCTTATTTTCTAGTTCTGGGAAATAAGAGCTTTGGTGAAAGCATGTGTTATTTTGAGAGTCTCTTGCATCACTCCCACCAACCACTCAAAGGGAGGCGTCTTCTTTCTGGGACTGAGTTCCTTGCCATACAAGCCCCTTGTACACCTGCGTGCTAATTTTCAGATGGTTTAAGTGCATTTCTCATGGGTCTTCTGGGCATCATGTTACACTCTGTGTTTCCTAGCCCCCCCACACACACACACACCATGTCCAATCTTCTCTATTCTTTCTTCTTCCCTTCCCACCTCCCTCCTCCTTCCCCAGCCCCAGTACTCTACCCTCCCCCTCTCCTGAGTTCCTTGATCCCCCCAATTCTCCCCTGTATGTCACTTCCTCCTCCCTTCCCAACTCACTTTCCCTCCAGTAACATCTGTTTCTACTATCCCATTCTTTCGGGTTCTTTCTTTTCCTTTATCTCCATGTACCCTTTTCACTTTCTTGGCTCCTGGTGTTACATCAGGATATATACTCACATGTAGGAGATTGGTTCTATGGTCCACAAACGAGGGAGAACATACATCCCTTGCTTTTCTGCCTTCCTGTTACTTCATTTACTCTCTCCTTACATCCATTTACCTGCAAATTTCACAAGTATCACTGAGTAGTGCTCCACTATGTAGATTTACCACATTTTCCCTATCCACTTGTCAGCTGTGGAACATTTAGGTCACTTCCATTTCTTAGCTATTATGAATAGAGCAGTGACAAACAGGGATGTGCAGGTATCTTTACAATCCTTCCTGCATATGCCAAGAAGTGGTATAACTGGGTCATTTAATAGATTCCTTTTTAGTTTTTTGAGAGTTCCACACACTGCCTTCCATAGTGGCTGTACTCGTTTGCATTCCCACCAGCAGTAAATGAGTGATCCCCTTCATTCTTTGTGAATGTCACACAATGTATTTTGATCATAATCAGCTCCACTGCTACCCCTAATTTCCCATATCTGTTCTCACTTCCCTAACCCCCGCCCCAACTCCACTTCCTATTTTTGAAATAACCTATGAGGTAGAGTTGCAATGCCCATATCCTCCTAGGTATCTGCCCATCCACTGGAACACGTTCAGCCTACCAGGTACAAAACCCCTAAAGAAAGTAGATACTTCCTCCCTCAGAAGGTATCAACTGTCTGTACATATTCAGTTATGTGTGAGAATTCATAAAGCCCTTCCCTCTTCATATTAGAATGTTTGTTGGCTTGATCGTGTGGACATCTTTCATAGTCAACCACAGCTACTTTGACTTCATGTGTCATGTCAAGAATGAACCTCTAAAAACAGTACCACTAGCCAGGGATCCAGCATTCAACACTTGAAACTATGGAAAACATTTTGTATTCAGTCCTTGTATCTTTTAAAATTTGATGGCTGGGACCCATTGTGCCCCAACATTTTAGGCTTATCAAATCATATGGTTAAATGTGTTAGTTTCTTCAGCTTCATGTGGAAATATTAATCCACTAAATTGGGACATGGCCTCGAACACTGATTAGCTAAAGCTAATCAAGAGACATGCATTAAGTTATCCAGGTGACTCGTTACTTTTCAATCCTTATATTGGAAAAGAATCAAATTGTAGTTTTTTTTTATCTTTTCAAGACAGGGTCTCCCTGTAGTCCCAGCTGTCCTGGAACTCACTCTGTAGACCAAGGCGCCACCATTCTTTTTAAAAATGAATTTTTAGCTGGGCATGGTGGCTCTCACCTTTAATCCTAGCACTCGGGAGGCAGAGGCAGGCAGATCTTTGTGAGTTCAAGGCCAGTCTGGTCTACAGAGTGAGTTCCAGGCCATCTGGGGCTGCAGGGAGACCCTGCCTCGAAAAGACCAAAAAAAATGTATTTTTAGCAATTGCCAAACAGGAAAAAAATTAATTCTGGTTAAAATGTGAAGAAAAAGAAACTCTCATACACAGTTGGTAGAAACATAAATTACTATAGCCACTACAGAGAACACTATGGATATGCCTTAAAAAGAAAAACTAAAATTAGAGCTACCATAGAATTCAGGTAACCTCTTCCAGGTACATACCCAAAGGAAGTGAAATTCACATACCACTCCTAAGTTATTGCAGCACTTTCACATTCACTAGAGTAGTGACACCCCAACACAGGTGCCTATCAACAAAGAAAATGCTGTATACAAACCCAATGGAGTTTAGCATAAGGAAGAATGTAATACTATCATCTGAACCAAAATGGATGGCAGAGATAAAATAAGATAAACACACACTGAAAGACAAGTATCACATCTCCCTCAATAAGTGGAAGCTAAAAATGTCATCTTATAAACAGAATAGCAGTTAGTAAAGATTCAAAAATGAGGCAGAGAGGGGTTATATTTGATTGGTATATGCTGTGTGCATGTGTTGAACTATCACAGTGAACTTAGTACATGCAATAAATATGTTAATAAAAAAAACAGTGATTCTTTTCAAAGATTTGCTCTACTTTCCCACATTTGGTTCCTTTTTTTTTTATTTTATTATTTATTTTTGTATGTGTATGAATGTATTGTCTGCATGCAGGTCTGTGCACCCGTGTCGTGCAATGCCGCGGAGGTCAGAAGAGGGTCTCGGATTCCCCTGGAACTGGAGTTCTCCTGGAATTGGAGTTACAGACGGTTCTCAGCCGCCATGTGGGTGCTGGGGATCGAACCCGGGTCCTCTGCAAGAGCGTCGGTGCTCTTAACCGCTAGGCTATCTCTCCAGCCCCGGTTCCTTTTGACAAATTATCTATTATCTATGGTAACAGTCAAAAAATTTCACCTCATTTATAGTCATTTCTTTAATCAATTAAATCCTTACCCAAATAAGGCTGTGAAAGGAATTTGCAGGTAGAATTGAAGTTACTCATCAGCTAACTATAATAATAGAGGCCTCAGTCCAGGCTACCTAGGGAGGCTCAGTGCAACACCATGAGCCTTTAAGAGCAATCTGTCCAATTCTTAAGAGGAAGGCAAAGAGAAATGAGGCAGAACAAGGGTATCTGAGAGTCTGAAGTGTAAAATCGACTCAGCCCATTGCTGGTAGCTTTGGAGATGAAGAGGCCCCAAGCTGAGGAATCTGGAAACCTCTGTAAGCTATGAATGGCCCCCGGCTGACGGCTGGCAAGGAAGTAAGGAACTCATTCCCAGAATCTCGAGAACTGGATTCTGCCATTAATCTGGAGCAATTTGGAAGTAGATTTGTCCTTACAGCTTCCAAGCCAGAATCTTGATTTTGGCTTTGTGACACCCTGCTGAGAAACAGCCAAGCCATGCTGTGCTAGACTCCTGACCCAGAGAAACTAATAGTAAAAGGATGTGTTAAGCTGCTAAATTTGTGGCAAATCTATTACAGAAATGACTAAAATACCTTACAGCTGACATCCAAATGAACAACATCTGAGATTTTACTCCCGATTAAATCTTTCTGGCCCACTATAGATGCAGTCTCATTTCTGTAAGTCTTGATTTCAATACTCAACTTGTCTAAACTTTATTGTCTAAACTTTATTGTATGCCATTCTTTTTTTTATTTATGTGTATGAATGTACTATCTGCATGTAGGTTTGTGCACCTGTGTCATGCAATGCCGCAGAGGTCAGAACAGGGTGTCGGATTCCCCTGGAACTGGAGTTCTCCTGGAATTGGAGTTACAGATGGTTCTCAGCTGCCATGTGGGTGCTGGGGATTGAACCCGGGTCCTCTGCAAGAGCAGTCGGTGCTCTTAACTGCTAGGCCATCTCTCCAGCCCCTGTATGTCATTCTTAAAATATTGAAACTGATATGTTGTTCTTGCCCTTCTAACATAGGTGAACCCACACATGCTTTATGAGACACTACTGTCACTGGTACTGTTGAAATCACAGTGCTCTATAGGTTACAAACATCCTCAAGTAGTTGTGGGGCTCCAATCACAGTCACATGTGCTGAATTGTGGGTTTATTAAGTGTATTTGTCATTATGTAAAATTTCTGGAGCCTAATTAAATTAATGCAATGTAAATATAGCTAAAATATAAAGTGTGTCTTGTAAAAGAGTCAGAAGTTGATAATAACAGTAAACATTTATCATGGAACAAAACTCATTTATGGCTTTGAGCACTTAAAACACTGAGTATTCTGTTATCTGTTGGCAACAGAGGTGAGATATTTTTCATGAACTCACTCACATGAAGCATTACAGCTTGACAAGATACACATAATGCTTTGTGAATCTAAGGTGGTTCTTTAGTTGCAAATTCATTCATGGATTTCCAAATCGACTTTTAGTTATAGGTTGTTTGTTTGTTTGTGTTTATTTGTTTTTACTACCTGAGTCCTTGATTCTAATTCCAGGTGGTTCCCTTGCATGATTTCTATCAACTTATTAATGATACGATGACCTATGGGGGGATATATATATGACAATAAATAAACAATGTCAGACTCCAAATACTTGAAATTGTCTGTCTTCTCTGCCACCCTATCTTTAAAGGATATTTCACTTTGAGTTGAATGGCAAATATTTAGCATGATACAGTTCATAAACGTCATTGTCCTGCCTTTCTCATACACTTTGTACTGATAAACCCCCATGACTTGGCTGCATCCCTTCTTTGATGGAAGCTAACTCTAGCTTCAAGTGAGCACTACCCGTCCCAGCAAGAGAGCCAAATGACAATGTTAAACTCAACTGAATCAACTGTATGCTCTCTGAATTGTGACAAACATAGAAAAGACAATTCTTTCATACACTGAAGCCAGACAGAAGCTGATTAAAGTAGACTTCCTAATAAGCTTCAGCAGAGAATAAGCCCATGCAAAAAGCCCCATCATAAGGTGTGGTACCCCATTCAGATGTGGTGTGACTCTCTGAGGAAAAGGGCAATCAGGACATGATAAGAACTGACAATGGCAAGATTTAGTCAGAGTGTCTGGTATCTGAAGTGTGCCTCAGGTAAGAACATTAGCCAATACATTAAATCATAAGGGTAACTTGCCAATGAAGGGCAATGAAGCATTATGGATAATGGATAAGAAAGTGAGCTGTAGAGCATCTGGATTTGAACCTGTATTTCCCTGCTCATATAATATATATGATAATCCCATTACTCAATCCCTCTGTGCCTCCCTCTTGATTTGATAAATTAGAGTGATACTTACTCCTTAGGACTATTAGGGGGAGCAAATAAAATGTAGAAATTCATTCTCACTGTATTTTATGCATCATGCCTGTGAAGTGATGTTTGTATTCACCATTGATCATTCTAACTGTATTGTGCTATTCTGGTAAAGAGACAATAGTCTACGGACCTGAGTCACCTCTGGTATGACTTAGATGAAATTATTTAACCATTAGAATCTATTCTCATTTCTAAAAATAATGAAACCCCGAAGCTGTCTGCAGTTTAAGCAGCATAGCACCCATGGCCCTTCAATGACTGCTTGTTTCCTTCTCTTCAGGGGTTCTCTGACCAGGGCCCATTGCTGGGTGAAGGGGTGGTTGGTCATGTGTTTTCTGCCCTATGTGAGGTGCCTTCATTTTCACAGGAGCAATCTTGGAATACAATTCTTTCCCACTCTGGGCACAATGGCCAATCTTGTTTTGTGGTTGCCTCTACCTGGGATTCCTCTTTGGTGTTCAATGATTTACCTGCAGATAATTCATATACTTCTTATAGGCTTTTTTTGCCTTTGCCCTTGCATTGTGTCCATTTATCAAGCATCTCCCATATTTCTTCATGTAGATGAGATACAGTCCTTGCCTTACAGTTACTTGATCCCTTTAAATCCAGTGACCTTCAACTGCTACTCGCACAGACAGTAAACTGATTTATTTTAAAGCTGAAGATCCTTTTTTCTTCTCAACCATTTTCCCTCTGGTCCATTTCCGTATCCATGCATGTGGCTATCTAGTTGAACCAGCCACCAACCTAACGTTCAACCTAAATTCATTTACGACTGGACTATGTCCAGTCTTCATAAGAATTAGCCCCTGTGTACATCTCCTTAAGTTCATCTTCTCTCAGCTTGGCTACTGGTTTATAGTAAGTGCTGTTATTTGTTATTTTGATTTTTTAAGTTAACCTCAGCAATATTCAAAATACACCAATTATTTCAATTTTCAAATGCCAAGTCCTATCTTTCACATGATTAGTGGGTATAACCTTGGAATTTAAAGTCTTTAGCAAGTGTCCATCAGCTTTATTATAAAGCCTGAATATTACTTAATAAACATTAGCTTTAAGTCATATCTCTAACTTTCCAACTTCCTCTCCATGTCTTATGAATATCTTTTCCACCCAACATTCTGAACCATTTGTTTATGTCAAATATCCTTGTGCAAGCTTTACAACAGTATTATTCTCTCTCTCCCCACTCTTCCTTCTCTCCTTCCTTCCTTCCCTTTATTTGGCTTGTAGAGTTTACAAAGTAAGTAAATGAGTTATTCTATGAATGGATGACTATTAGCTAGTTTGATTGCAAGATTCTGCAATATATACAATAATATCACTGCTATCTAAGAGCTCAAGGTTTTAGGGATTAGTAAGGAATTAAGGAATATGCGTACAAATTATCATAACAACGAATATAAATTGCAAGTGATAGGCACAGACAACCTGTCAAAAGCATGGGATGAAAAAAAAAAATTCTCTTATCCTGAAGGATAAACAGATAAGCAAGTCAGATCAGAAGACTTGAAATTCGGACAGTAGCTGAATTGAGCCTGGAAGGATATTTGGGCTTTGATAATTCCACAGCATAATGAGCCAATATGTTCTGCTTCTCCCACACTTTCACTCTGAACAGTGAGTATTCTGGAGGGAATTTATAGATTATGGAATTTTTAAACAGAACAAGTGAAAAGTAAGACAGGCAGATAGAGTTCAGATTGTACATTCCGTTAAATGCGGTGCTAGAGAGTGAAGAGCTCTTTCAGATAGGCAGCTAATGTAGCATTATGTCTCACTCTGACAAACATCAGTTTCTTAGAAGAAATGATGGAATGACATGGTAAGGACATAAATTTTCACCATCATCCATAGACAAGCATCTACCCTAAATATTTTATCCTTTGAAATTTTTCTTGCTGCCTGTGCCTGACAAATAGGGGCCATTTCATTTGTCTTTTCCTCCATAGATGCAATAGAATCTTTGTCCAGGTAAATTAGAAGCACACTAGAGAATTCTACCCCAGGAAGGGGTAGAATGTGTAGTTCCACACACACATACTTAATCCCAAACACACTAACAAACAGCATACCAATTTGTCTTGGACCTGAAAGGTTTAAAGGATTATGTAATAAGTCAGAAAAAGTGTGTTTTTCCTGCCCGGGGTCACCATCTGTTCCCTATCTGGATGATTTCAGGTTCTGTCTTAAGCAACACTGCCATCTCCTTAGCCGAAATATAATTTCTTCTCAGAATGTCAGTTGCATGTCTTTGATGAATCTATGGTGATTAAAATTTAATGTGTATTCTGTCATTTTATTCATGTCTTCTTTCTCTTTAATCAATCTGCTACATTTTGACAAGTTAGTGAAAAAGAAGCAGTGTTATTAATATTGCCTAGTTCATCAAGCATTCTAAGTGCAAAATGAATTGCAGCTTGCAAGTGTAAGAAATACAAAAGGGGCCAATAACTAGAAAGAGATGGGGAAAGGCTTTTTTTAATTCATGTTCTGCTAGTGCCAAGAAAATTGAGGCTAATGTCTCTAGAAAGTTAAAAAAAAACCCAATGATGATAGCTAAGAATAATTAATTTACATATGCAAGTAACTGTCAAAGTTATTTAAGTCATGGTCTTACCTAACACACTAATTAATTGAAAAGATGAGCAACTTTATATAGATGTGCATCCATGGCTTAATAACTGTTGAGTGATTATTTTTACCTCAAGGATAACTATGCATCATATTAATATCTGCTTATCCACAGTCAGTGTCAAATCTCCCAAGACTTTAGAGGACCAGTTTAACTTTATACAGTACTTGCTCATTCTCCCTGTTCTCTGCTTCTCATGGACTTTGAGCCAACATGAAGAAGGCTGGTATGTGAAAGGGGATGATTTTTTTCCACAGATAGCATGCTCTGTACAAGGCAAAGCTACCAGAACAAGGAGAACTGTCCATTGATTCATTCACCAATACCTGAAGCCAATTGTAAAAGCTACCAGTCAAAACTAAGGCTCACATTGCCCCAGTCATACAGTGAAATGCATGAGAAAGATATATGTGGTGTTGCTTTTAAAATATGAGTAGTGGGTACAGTCAGACAATAAATGTCAGAGGAAAAAGAGGCCTCACCAACTCCTCACAGAGCTGCAGTATGCCGAAGGAGAGTTTTAGACTCTCAGTGCACTCTGCAGCTGAAAACAGGTCTCCTACAAAGCGCTTTAGACAGAATTGTGAGTTTCAGCTCCGGAAGGAACTAAACTAGTTTCTGAAGATTATACTGCATGATGTGTTTGTGGATTACGACTACAACTCACCACTAAGAATCTGAGTGGGTAATGCAGAAAAAGAGAATACTGAAAGGAATTGTCAAAAACAGGAAGGTGTAAGGTTGTGTTTTATTCCAGTAACAGGCTCTTCCTTCAGTTCAAGCAGCCACGTGATTCATCATTGGAGAGTAGAAATCTAAAGCAAAGATACCTTGACATATATCAGTTATTTACCTGGGAAACTGCCAAATAAACAAATATGAAACTGGAAGTCCTGTAAACTGGGCTGTTTCTCATTAATTCCAGCGTTTTTGTTGTATCTTATTTTTTTTTTTTTGTCTTTTCTGCAATTGTTGTCTTGCATTTCAAATACAGAGAGAATAAATGCCATAAATGCCTCTGAAAATGAAGTAAGTGTGAGCCGAAAACAGTTGAGAAAAGCACCAGTTCAAGCTGTTGAGCAAGCTTTCAGGTCACTTGGATTTCTGTTTGAGGCTCATTGTTTCTTTCAAGACACACCATCATTCACCTAGATTAGTTTAGCTCCCTGACAGACTTGCAGCATCACCCAAGTTCAATTTCATTGTGTGTAGAATAGTCCTTGGTATGAAGTTTATCATCACTCAATAAATATTTACATATTCAAATACTTATACTGCCCAGCTAGTAGATTTGATTAAACTTTGCTGAGCAACTAAATTGCCTTATTTTGGATTTTTTCAGTAACATTGATAGTTTTTAATATATATCATTCCTAAAAAGTATCCTATAAAGACGTTACATACATTCAAGTTAAAGTAGTTCTAAAATGTGATTTACTGACTATACAGAAACATACCCTAAAACTGCTTTCAAAAGCACAAGTATTAAAGCAATATATATATATATATATATATATATATATATATATATATATGCAGCTTTATATAGTCCTGTAGTGAGTAAATTTAATTCAGCAGTATCTTAAAGAAAAATGTTTTACTAAATAAATTCAACTATGAAAAATAAGCAAAGTAAGTATATTACTTGACTATTTCTTGGTTTTTAAGATATGCAATTGCTTTTATTCATAAAAGTGATGTTTTTGTTCTAATAAAAAGTACACCAAATAATTTTATCTTATATTCCTTCAAACTCATTGATCATGCAAATATATTGATTCATAAGGCTCTGACAGATCTAGAAGCAGGCTGAATATTATAATTTACTGAGGAGTAACTGCATAAACTCTTGCGTGTGGCTTGAAATGTTCTTCCTTCTAGTGCATAGAGAGAAATTTTGAATAACTACAATGGTGGATGATCTAGAGATTAAAAAGCCTCAAGTCTGTCTTTCTGACAGATTTCGAATATGTGTGCTCCACTGAATTTCCTAGACAAAAGGCATACAGGGATTCCGAAGCTAATGCAGCAGACTCCTCATCCCAGTTTCCTTTCCTATTGTTTGAAGTTCCTGCAGTCTGAAGATATTAAATGGAAAATTTTAGAATTTAAAGTCATAAATTTAAGTGTTTTATTATATAATGCTGTCAGAGTTTCTATTTAATTGTTAATTATTGTTATTAATCTCTTACTCTGCCTAATTGGCAAGCTAAACCTTCTCTGTGGTAGGCACATATGTACACATGCTCTTCAATGAACAATAGTACAATTTATGATTTGTCAACTGTACAACGATGGGAAACCAATGTGTGATGAAAAAAAAATCATACTTTGTATTTTGACTTTAAACATTTGTCAGGCTAGATATGTGCAGTACAGTGTTGTCTTATAGTGCAGGCTAGAGGTAGTGAGCTGTGGCTCTAGCCACCCCATAAACTAAAGCAAGCCAGGGGTAGTCTACAGTGTGCTACATGGCTAAGTTGTATTTGATAGGTTAGGTGATGTTCAATGGATTTTCCATTTAGAATATTTTCAACTTTTGACTGGTTTATTGGGAGGAAATACATGATCAAGTCAAGAGCACTGCTGGAAATTGACGTAGTTTATATGCATTTCAACATTTGTTTTCCCCATGGTTAAAGGGAAATGATATATTCTGTGAATCTTTATCCATAAAACTGTTAACAAGTAGTTATTTCCCAAAGTACTTTCACTTGCTAGAGCCAAAATCTTTTGCAGATTGTTTTCAGCGATGCCTCAACATGGGCTTTATGGTTAAATACTTGACATCTCCACTTCTGGATTATATTATATAAATATGTATTGTGTACAGGAATTAAGAGTGGCCCTTAGTGCTTTCAGTAAACTCTGCCTCCCCCCACCTTACTCCCATGTGAAGACAACCAGAAAGAAACTGGTCATTCTGCTTAGACCTACAAAAGTAAAACAATCACCAGTTCTCCCTGAAAGCTTCCTCTCTATGAAACAAATCACTGATCTGTTCCAGACACAAGTCCATTTCAACCTCAATAGCACTATGCTCTGGCACATGCCCTGCTGCTCTACTAGAATAACTATGAATAGTCTAAATAAGCAATAACACATTTATGGAGGGTCAAGATATAGCATTAGCAAATTTCAGTTACAGCAGAACTCTCTAGCTGGAAACTGGAGGGAGGATATGACAGTGTCACTAAGTCAAGCCCCACTCGTGGAAATCTAGCACTACAGCTTTCGGGACGGAGTCAGTGCCAGATGGATCTGGTTTACCTCCCAATCTACTGAAAGCCACTGTCACCCCAAAGAAAGCTTAACACCAATCACTTCCCACATTTGTTTTCACAAAGGCACCCTTTAATTGATGATCTGTCAACAGCATCGAGCTTACTGTGACAAGATCTGTGAGTTTTATAAGAGCAGTCACAGATTTGTTTATTTTTCTGAGAGGATCAGCTTCAGCTCTGCTGATAATGTGTTTTCTTTTGAAAGTGAGAAGACGGCTGTTGGAACCTTCCCAGAATCTGCACCAATCGACAGCCCAGCGTATGCTCTGCAGACTGCCTACCTCCTACCTCTATGCACATGCCAGCAAGGAAAGCTCCGCTGCAAAACAAGATGGAGATTAGGATGAATGGTGAGAACAGTACCTCATTAAACCTGTCACGAGCAGATTCAGGACAATGGTTTTTTTCCCAGCTTTATTGATATATGACTACCATTTTAAATTATCATATATTTAAGATATACAATATGGTATTTTAATTAACTATTATGGTATGACTCTCACAAACTAACATATGCACCACCTTAAATAGTAGCATTTGGGTAAACTTAATGACTGCTCATCATTTGCTAGTGCTACCATGGTCTACATTAAAGCTCTAGACTAATCGGTTTGATTAGTTTTTGACAGGACTCAGGTTGAACTTTGTGGGATAAAATACATCCTCTTTTGTAGTGGATTTACCATCCAACAAGCTGTGAACTACAGAGATGGAGTCTAGCTTACTTAAATGGGGGTGGGGGGCTAACGGCAAAGCTGAGCCCCCAGCAAGATTCACACAGTGCTCAGAAAAATGCACGCAGAACTCTGGGAAACTCCCGGTGCCATGTTGGAGAAGCTAGGGGCATACAAAGCCTGCCATGCAGTGCTGGTTCACTTACCATTTTGCCACCATGGGCGGAGGACACAGAGTTTACTCCAGGACTCTGGGCAGCCATGTTGGGAAAGAAGAATCACTGCTCGGTTAGTGACTCATATCTCACACCCATCACTTTGCAGCAAGCCTGAATAAACGCTAATCTTCCCAAAACTAATATTGGAGAGTCTGTTCCTTGTTTTACCTGGGGAACGGGATAGATGCAGAGGTTGGGCAGCGGGATGCAAGTATGCCCCAGGAGGAAATCTCTACAACTAACCTAGGACCACAAATGTGCTTGGTAGGAGCTCCACCACTGATCTACATTCCCAAAGCACTGGTCTTATAACCGAAAGTCATAATATCCATCTCCTTCACCCACCCAAGGCCCTGCAGACACCATTCTATTCTATTGATTTATTTGAATTTCTACACATAAATTAGGAATGCCAGAATTTTATTCAGAAGAACACAGACAATTTTGATTAAAATTGTCAGTGAAGGAAAGAAATGTGTTTTCCCTTCATTTATATTATACCCAAATAGAATTGCATCTATTTGACACCTTCAAACTTTTGTGAATTGGGAAATCCATATCTCTCCCAAGGGTTAAAGGTCTTCATTTATTATTTCTTCAAATAAACTTTTTTCCCTTTTTCTGTTCTTTCTTGCACTTCACAATGCACATATCGGTTTCTCCAATGATGCTGCCATAACTTTTTATTTCTCTTTTTCATCCTCTTTTTCATTCTCCTACCTGCATGTTTCAAAACCCATCTTGGGGGCTCAGCGGTTAAGAGCATGGACTGCTCTTGCAGAGGACCCGGGTTTGATTCCCAGCATCCACATGGCAGCTAAGAACCATCTTTAAGCCAGGAGTGGTGGTGCACGCCTTTAATCCTAGCACTTATGAGCCAGAAGCAGGGGGATCTCTGAGAGTTCAAGCCTGGTCTACAGAGTGAGTTCCAGGCCAGCTGGGGCTATAAGGAGAACCTGGCTCAAAAAGCCAAAAAAAAAAAAAAATCTTGGAATATGAAGTTCTTCCCTCCATGTTATTCTATGTGGAGTCACTCCACGGCATTTTTCATTTCATAATCTTCATCTCCAAAGTTTCTGCTCCTTTCTCTTAGATGATCTGGTCTATGGCCATACTAATGCGAGTGTGCCTGATCTCATCTATTAGATGATCTCTATCATTTCATTGAAATGTTTCATGTAGTTTTTCATTTCATGTTTACCTGTAGTCTCTTAACTTACTAAAGAAATTACTGTATGTTCTTTTCCAAGTAACTCATATATTTCCACTTCTTTGAGATCAGCTCCATAAACACCATAGTGCTTCTTTCTGGATCATGTTTCTTGCCTTATTTCTACTGGCTTGGCATTCAGTTTTGTACTTGCAGCCTTTTCAGATTCATATTGATAGTGAAAGACTTTCATATGTAGGTAGCTGTAAGGGTAAGATAGGGAACAGAATCATCAATCCCAAGGGGGGTACAGCAGTGTAGTCTTCACACAAATGCACCAGCTGATCTTTACTGGTGAAAATGCACATTCAGGGTAGCCAAGACTGAAGGAATCTGCAGGAGCGGTGGCAGAAAGGCTGCTTGAGTCTCTTATTTTCCCTCACTGTGGATGGTTTCAGTCAAGTACCATCTATTTGGCACTAGGGCAAGCATTGTCATGCATGTAGCCAACGAGGCGATGGAACCCAGGGTCTAGATGGGCTCATAGCAGTAGTGATGGTACATATATTCAGAACATTGGGACCAGAAACTTTGGCTCAATGACATTAAGGCACGATGGCATTCTCTGGGACCTGCAGCACGGGTACACTGGCACCAACTACTGGGGCACAAGCATATCCACATTGCTCATGGAACCAGTGTCTTGCTCTCTAGGCATCCCCAGCCATGTCAGTTCTGTGCCTCCTTCTCTTGCATCAGGCTCTCTCCGCCCCCTGCTACAGTCCTCCTAAGAGCTCTGTTGGCTGCTCTGCAGTGTCCAGTCATTCTTTTGATGTCTTTGTAGAGGATATAAGGATCAGGACCTCTAGTCTTGTGATGTCACTCACCTTGAGACAATATTATAACTTTAAACAGTCGTATAGAAAGGGAAATTTATGAGATGTGATTGTTTCAGGTCTAAAAGTTAATCAGCAGCAGACAAATGAACTATAAGGCAACATAATTTTCCAGACACCAGGAAAGTCACACATACAAACTCACACACTTGTGACAGCATGCACAAGACCTGCTCATGCTCAAACTAGACAAAATCCCAGCATAGAAGAGGGGAGGTAGGGAACCAGCCCCCACCTAGCTGAAGAAATTTTGGATAGTGGTGGCTTCGGGGAGTGGGAGAGACAGAGTTTTTAAAGGGGTGTTGCTGGGTAGGTAGACCAGGCTCCAGATAATGAACTCGCACCCAAGAGAATTTGGGGACACGAATTAGACTCAATAGGCCTTAAACATAATAGAGTACTTGAATTTGGGGGGGGTGGTGTAATAAGGAGAGAGTACACATGGGGAAGAGGTCTGAAAATGATCAAAATACACTATATGAAATTCTCAAATAATAAATTGAAAATAAATAAAATTTTAAAGAATTCCCTTGAAGAATGCCATTCAAGAAATCATGTTTTAAAGTGTCATCAGAGAGAAGACAGGTGAAAGAAAAAGAAAGAAGACGATGCTTTCGGACTAGCCTTGTGGTCAATCAGCAGAGATGGGCACGCTCTGGGCATTTCATTCTTTGCAGCCACCATGAATTCTCGGTGGATGTTCCTCATAAGGAAATCTGAAAGCACCCCTAGCTTCTCTCTATCATCTATCCTGCCTATGACTGAAAGATATCCCCAGCACTGTGCCCCCTCTCTGCATCGAGCTGAATGAAATTCATCTTTGTGCAACCACGCTGAGACCTTACCACCGACCTTCAAGAGCATGTATAGAAAAAGGGCAAATGTCAAGCTGCCTTTGTCCTGAGACATGACTTATTCATCAGTTCTTACTACAAGGCTCTGTAGTTTGCAACTGCTCAGTCTTGCAGGACTGTCTCTCTGCTGCTCATCTGACAACCATGACATTTTTTGTACATCCTAAGTGATGCCAAAATGAATATCCAAGGGAGTCTGGAAGGGCATGAGGAATCCTAAAGTGATATTGTGAAGTCTGAGGGTCTGGGTGCTTCCAAAAGCATGTGACCCCAGAAACTCCTAAGACAAAGTCCCTTAAGAGAAACTGTCGGTGACAGGCAGTTCAGTGTCAGTGGCCCCCCTGTCTATGGTCTTACCTGTTTCTATTGCTTCAAAACATTTCATGGACACTACTGAGGTGAGCTTATATGTGAAGTGTGAACTTTTTGTTAGTGTTAGAAACAAAACTAATATAAATATTTTTAAGTTTATTTATTTTTTATGTGTATGAATGTGCTGTCTGCATGTAGGTCTGTGCACCCGTGTAGTGCAATGCCGCGGAAGTCAGAAGAGGGTGTCAGATTCCCTTGGAACTGGAGTTCTCCTGGAATTGAGTTACAGACGGTTCTCAGCTGCCATGTGGGTGCTGGGGATTGAACCCAGGTCCTCTGCAAGAGCAGTCGGCTCTCTTAACCACTAGGCCATCTCTCCAGCCCCTAATATAAACATTTTTAAAATGTTTCACAGTTCTATTTTTTATTGTTATTAGATTTCTATTTTTAGACATCCTACTAGTTTGGTTATCTTTAGCTTTGTATGTAGATCTTGCTACATTTATAACACATATTTAAGTTGTATGTGGTAAATATATCTTTCTTTAAAGACTGTGTGTGTGTTTTGTGTGTATGTGTGTGTGTGTGTGTGTGTGTGTGTGTGTGTGTAGTGTATGTGTGTGTCTCCATGTACTCAAGATTAACTAGAAGTCTAATGCTTCTACACTAGCATCCTGGGCCCTGGGATTACAAAAATGCACCAACCAGTCTAGTTTCCCAATGACTTCTGACTCCCACTGTGTGACTGTGACTCCAGCTGTAGCTACTCATGCCCATGCCTCCTCCCACTTACTAGACCTCAGGTTAGTTTTATCTAAGAAGCTGTTCTTTAGGCACTATCATTTTCTCTTTTGACATCTGAGACATTTGAATGTATATAGTTATGCCCTGTTCAGGCCTGAGGTTCTATATAAACCAAAGATAAGAAAAATTCTAAATTTCATTGTGATATTTCAGATTTATGCACAGACAAAATGTAAACAAGCCTAAATTGAGTAATTCATAAATATGTGCTTCTTGTCCAAAATCTCCCACCAAATATTCTAAAAAAGACCACAGATTGATAAGTAGTTTGGCCTATATAAATTGAGTACTTTTCTTTTAAATCCTATTTATTTTATTAAAGATCATAGAAAAAAATTTTTCAAGAAGAATGGGCCTATTGAGATTATAGGATATGAAGTTGACAAGTTTGCAGATGAAAATGTTTATATTTTATAAATGTAAATGTTTGCAGGTAGCTTCGGCTCTTCTTACATGAAGTTTATCTGAGTAAGGACGCACTTTCTTAGCATCTTGCAGACATGGGGGCCTGGTAAGTTCCTAAGTAGCTCCTTACTTGCCAATTTCCCTTATGAGGGCCAAAGAAATTAACTTTGCTAAGTTGTCATGTCTCAGAAATGTTGCCATATTTCACCCCAAAGGGGACATTTCTTCCTTATCGTGTAACAAGTGTCTGGAGGAGCCATTGTGGGCTCTGGTAGTTGGCCCACTATGCTGCATAGCTTTAGTGTCAACTTGACACACCTGGGTTGAGGGAGCCTCAATTGGGGAATTGGCTCCATTGGACTGGCCTGTGGCCACATCTGTGGAGTATTGTCTTGATTGTCAGGCAATGTGGGAGGGCCCAGCCCACAATGAGTAGTGCCACCCTGGGCAGGTTGTTGTGTACCATATAAGAAGGCAGGCTGGGAATGAGCCAGGGGAGCAAGCCAGTGAACAGCATTCCTGCACGGCCTGTGCTTCAGCTCCTGCCTCCAGGTTCCTGCCCTGAGTTCCTGCCTTGGGCTCCCTGAGATGAACTGTGACCAGGGAAATGTAAGCTGAATAAACCCTTTCCTCCCCAAGTTGGTGTCGGTCAGAGTGTTTTGTCACAGCAATGGAAGACAGACTAGAACACCCACCCTTTCTTTGCCAGGAGTGAGAAGGGAAAGTGGACAGCTAGATCCGCTTACCAAGGGCTGTGCAAAGGCAGTCCTTCTTTCCACACACCTGCTGCTGGAACCATCTTTCTCGAGCCCTTTGATGCTGTTCTTACCTGTTCCTTGAGAAAGGATTGTCCTGCTGTCTTTTGGCTTTGTTATAGAGTCACCTCCTGTTAGGGTGGGCCCATTTCCTTCTTGAAGGGCCTAGCAGCCTTCTGAAGGCACAGTGGTCAGGAGCCCTCTGGTGTGCGGGACGTCTGGTGGATTTACCTGCCAGTCTGGGAGGTTCTTGTTTTCTGGGTGTCTAAGAACCTTTCTTTTCATTTTGTAAAGAGTTCTGTGGAGTTATTTGACAATATATGTAATTTGACAATATATGTAAGTACCATGCTTCTTCATGGTATACACTCTTTTCTGGTTTGTTTTTAAAACAAAATGCCTGTTTGGGAGGAGTTGATTGTATGTAGTCTATTAGATTTGTGCTGCTGTATTTTTTTTTTCCAAGTGTAACCTTGACTAGCTGTCTTGTGTTGTTTATCCTGTAAGATTAGTCTATCAATTAAAGTTTGATGATTACAGTTATGGCAGAATGCATGATCTGGGATGGGGTGGGGGTGGGGGGAAGGGAAAGGGAAATAAGCCTGAACTGAATTGGAAAATAATGTATGAAATGCACAAAGCCTCAATAAAAATTAAATTAAAAAAATGTTTGATGATTAAAAAATATTTTATAGCTATAACATCGATATTTTATATATCAATCTAGCAAACACTACATCGTTTACTAAGGACTTAGTTATATAAATATTTGGGGTCATGATGAGTATATTAAAAATAATATAATGTAAGAAATTCAAGATAAATTTTAAATTGAAGCATTTTTAAGATCTGACAGATTTTTAAAGAAACGTTTTCTACAACTTCGTTTCTCTTACGTGGGAACAAAGAGAAAAATGGTTGCATCTGTGGTAAATTCCCTCTAATCTCAGTCTTGGACTCAAAATCCAGTACCCCTGGCATTGCTGGGCCCCAGGCCCATGCTCCCTCCAGGTGTGCATTCACTCAAAAGAATAAGGAGCCAGTCTGCAGGCTGAAAAGTGGGGAAATGTTACACAGTCATTCTGGAAAGGGGGAGAAGTGAAGATTCTAGCCTCTGCCTGTCTCTACGTATGAAAATGCTTTCTAAATCCCAATAAATTGAAATAAAAACTATGAAATCTGTTCTCTCTACACTGAAGGGAAATGACCTATGTCATTTAAAATTAATTCATTTGGTGATCCTTTAAACCTCAAGAATTTTAGGAAAAAGAGTTCCTGGGAAGGCCATCACCCACCGAGAGGTGACCATGGCTTCTCCTGGTGGGATGTATTGTCACTCCCATTGACATAAGCGACAGACCTAGTGAGACCAGTAGGAGTACTGTGAGGAGAAACTGCGGGAAGAAACGTATCCTAAGACAGTGTCTAGAATGTTCCTGATTCAGGAAAGTTGGGACTGGGATGAAACATATCTAAACTGCTACTAATGTAAAAATAAAATTAAAATTCTTGTTTTTTTCCCTGTTGCTGTGATAAACTATCTTGACCAAAGCAATGTAACCCAGAGAGGGTATATTTTAGGTGTCATTTCAAGGTATAGTCCATTAATGTAGGGAAGATGAGACCGCAGAAGTTTGAGGCCATAGTCACAGCACACTCACAACCAGGTAACAGAGAGGGCTGGATATGCGCCCCCTTTCTCTTTATACAATCCGGGATCCCAAATGGTGCTCTCCACAGTGGGTGGGTCTGCCTACTTTAGTTAATGTAATCAAGATAATCCCCAACAGGCATGCTCAGAAACCCATCTTTGATTTCGTCAAGTTGACAGTTAACACTAACTACTGCAATTCCTTTTGCACTTAAAAGTCACTTAAGTCAATTTTCCACACTATATATTGATCTCAATTATACTGATTTTTGTTTTCAAACTCATCATACTGTGTCCCAGGCAAATTATACATGAATCAATCTCCTAAGAAAAACTTTTAAAAACACCAATTTGATTTAGGATGAAGATCAATACGGAAAAGTGTACCCAGGCACCTGTGTTTCCAGAGTGGCTTCCAGCAATTGATTTAACTCCACAATGTGGAGAGCAGAGCAGATCTGCCTCCATGTCCCATTTTGCTTGTGGCCAAGATGACACAGAGGAATTATGTGATTAGCCCAAAGTGACAGAGTCAATCGGAGTCCGCCAGGAAGTCCTGAGTTTAGTCTACAGGGCTCTCCTCTCTGCCTGGCTCATTATTTATGGTGTTTTCCTCTGTGGCCACTGTCCTAGGCAGCCCTTCTGTTCCGCTCCAAATGGCCAAGGTCCTGGTCAACAGACAACCAGCTGCTGCTATAGATACTGCTCTGTGAAGATGCTCTTTTATCACTCCGGGGAGAAAGAGGAGCTTGCGTTATTATTGATTTGCTCCTTTGCTGGATGGTGTGTTGTGGAATGAAGGGAAGGCCAGAGGCAGGGGTTAGGACTCAATCACTTTAGTCCCAGCTCTGCATTTGGCTCTGGGCAAGGACCTTCATCTTACAGAGCTTTGGAGACACTGAACTCAGAAAGCCTGTTGCAGCAGCAATTTGAAGAAATTAATACCTTATTAGTTTAGACAATTACTTGTATTCTTCAAAGAATTTCAAGCTGTTAAATCAACAACTATACATGGATTCATCAAACTCCTCTTTTTCTTAAAAAAAAAAAAAATCAATCACTCTTGAAAAGTCCCACATCAATGCATTTGCTTTAGGCTGTAAGGAAGAATTCTGCTACTGATATGCTCCTCCTCCAAAAATAATAGAAAATAGTCCTATGAAGTGGACGAAGATTTATTACAGGAAAGAAAGGTTTAGGGTAGCGATATTCATTCTCACATCTAAGTCAAAGTGCTCTTCAGCTTTCTAAATTAGAAGTGCTAATAAAAGATGCAAAAATCCTTGCTTTCTCTGACTGTGACAGCACTTTAGCAAAACACTCATAAGTGCTGGCTGAGGTGAAAATTCTTGTCTGCAAGTCTCTACATATGGTTTTAGATCCTGCCAATTATTTACAGATGGGGTTTTGTGCTCATTTATTTTTTTACAGTTCATAAAAAATGTATAAAAACATAAAACCCCTACATTCATTCTTACACTTAGATGGACTCCTCTACTGTCACTTGGTTTGTAAAAATCTGTTCCCTTAGGCCGGGCGTGGTGGCACACACCTTTAATCCTAGCACTCAGGAGGCAGAGGCAGGCAGATCTCTGTGAGTTCAAGGCCAGCCTGGTCTACAGAGTGAGTTCCAGGTACAGAGTGAGTTCCAGGACAGCCAGAGCTACAGGGAGACCAAAAAAGACCCAAAAAAAAAAAACTGTTCCCTTGACCCTGAGCACCTGCAGTAAATATTCATGTACTTCAGCTTCCCAGAAACGAGGTCTATGCATAGGTAAGTGCAAAACAAGACTCAAACTGCCTGCCAGACTGGCTTTGGAGCAAAACTATAATAATAATAATATATAATAATAATAATAATAAGTGTTTCCAGATATGTCAGGAGCAAAGGGATGCTCCTCTGTCCCAGCGGGCTCATGAAGAGTGTGTGGAGAACACCTGTTTCCGGTGTTCACATTAGACTCTATTGCAAAAATTACAGCCATGACATTTTACTGACTCTCTGGGTTCCATTTTCCTGATTCTTTCTTCTTTCCTAAATTTTTTCCATGAATAAGAAAGTACAAGTCAGGTAAAGGGGGTAAAGAAGAAGTTTTAATTTTCCTTTTGTTTTCTTTTAAAAAAAGAGGCCTGTTATCCTAAACCCTCTTCCCAACTACTATTTGTCTAGTTGTAATAGCCATGATTTCTTCAAGCCAGGGAGTGAATTTATATCTACAGCAAATGTACCTTCTTGTGCTCTTGTGAAGCAACTGTTATCAATGAGCACAGTGCTATCAACAAGACAGATAAGTACCTTCCATTTCCCAATTGCATGTGAGTAGGCAGAAAGCAGAGGGCCAGCCAACTGGATGACAATCCTAAAAGACGATTTAGAGTCAGGTCACATTGCTGAGGGCTCTGGAGTCATTTGTAATTGGACTTGCTACCAGGTTGCCATAATGCTTTTTCATTTTCCATCAGATTTTTCAGGCCCGATTGCAAAAGAAGTGATACCTTTTAAGTGGCATATTTCCACCTGACAGAGTCTAACACAAATGTTGAATATAGCAAGCAGTCTGGTGTTTTTTTAATATTTTCATTTTTTAACAATAGTAAAACTAACTTTGAGTACAAGCATCTTCATGTAAAACCATTGCAAGAGTTGTGCCCAAATTCACACAGCTCAAGTGTTCCACCATCCAGTGGGGGGCTTGTATGTTCAAACAAGTTGATCAAATAAGTCTTATTGCTGTAGTCAGTAAAACTTTTCTCTTATCCACCATTACAACTCAAATGATTTTCCCACCCTGCCCCAAACCAAACTCAAAGTGTAAGTAGACTTTAAATTTTTCAACCAAGCTGTTTAGAACTGGATATATTTTTTATTGTAGACTATGACAAATGCTTTAATGTACCAATTAGAACAAATCTGCATCAAATATAGTAAAATTAAACTAGGGCAGAGGATATATAACCAACCATCTAATTATGTGTGATACAATTTATACACGATATATATAATATATAATATATATTATATATATATAGTATATATACATATGTGAATATTATATGTAGTGTGTGGTCCCTTTGTGTGATATGTGTATGTATTCATACATGCACTTTTATACTATCTAAAGAATAATAATATATGCCCATTTTACAACGCATAAACACTACATATATACATCTGTATACATGCAATCATAGCTCTCTTCATAATAATAGCAAGCAACCCAATTTCTAATGTCACTATTCTATATAGAATTTATGTCCCTGTTTTACTCCCTCAGTCCTTGAATTGAGATAGAGATTCAGTTCAGTATCTTATATTCATCCATTATGTTAATAACCTATAACCATAGGATTTAAAATTGGTTTTATTATGACACTTTATTCCTTCCATTGTGAAAAACCAGTTTCCTTCTCACCTATTTTCCTTCTCCAGATGTTGTATCCTTCCACATGTGCTCAATGCCTACAAGCCATAAATCTAAAATGGGAGAATTTGGGTATATTATGATGCTTTTAAATTAAAGCGTTCTTTATTAACCTAGCCTTCACAGAAAGCATATCAGCCACATAGTTAGCTTCATCTAGACTGGGCTGTTGCAACTTTATAGCAATTTTGTTCTAGGAAAGGGCTGCAGACCAAAGCTTTCAGATAAAAAGAACTCGGAACTAATCAGTGTATTAGTTGGAAACATCTGAAAAGCACAAGTTGACAGCAAGGCTCTCACAATGAACATTCCAGAAACCCATTCAGAGTGTGTTTTACTTGAATGGGTGGAGAGCAGTCACAGGGAAACTGAAGTTATGAGGGTCTCTAATGGATAAATTACGCCAATTCAGGGAGAAGCTTGCCTTGGGAAAAGTTCTCAAGCCAATACCATAAAATTAAGGCTCATTTGACAAAATCTGATTTATCTCAGTAAAGAATAATAATCTGGTAATAAAATACCGATGGTTCCCACAAAGCCTTTCAGAGTTTATGAAACAACTTGCTGTACCAAATCTTACCTCAGGTACCAGACACATGCATTTCTGTAACTTATTGTTATGTAAACAAGCCTTCAATTTACAGGGAAATCTAGTAAATCTGGCCAAAGACATAAATTTTGAAATAATGTATAGATTTGAATATTAATTTAATAGATCTTGAGTTAGCTTGTTAAGAATATAGGAAAGCAAAAGATATAATAGTTACTGAACAAATGCTAGCTATTTTAATAATATTCTAATAGATTTATTTTAAGTTCCCCTCAGTAAAGATATGACTGTGATGCGGCAAATACAAATTAGAACAGCAAACATTTAAGACTTAAGATAAACGCATTTTATCAGAATTTCTTTGTTCCCTTTTCTGAGTAAAAATTATAAACTATATTTTAAAGAAAACACTTTTTGGTTGCTCATTATCTCTTTTTCTTTACACCATCCTCTAGTAAGTGCTGACCATGACCGATAGCTAGGACAAGCCACAACCAGTGTCCCACAACAGACTGTCAAGCAGGTGTTTTTATTCATTTATATATGAGAAAAATTAAAAACCCAGTGAAGTTTCCTAAATGGGGTGGAGGTATGGTTCCCAAGTAGATAATAATACATAGTGTACACGAAGCTCTGGGCTCCACCCTCAGCACCAAGACGTTAATTTACTCAGAAACACACAATTATTCAACCACCCTCAACTGTAAACTAGAAATTCCTTGCCCAAGCACCAACATCCTCACTGTGTGAGACACCTTTCCCCTGGAGCACGCATGCATCACAGGGGAGCAGAAGGAAATGAATGAAGTTAACTCTAGATTTGTCTTACTTAAAGGATCATGCCTTTGAGTTTTTCTTTTCCTTTTGAAGGGCTTATTATCCATAATCCTGTTTGTTCCAAAGAGTTGTTGAGCACACTTACGAGAAAAAAAAATAAGAATATATTTCCCAGTACATTTATAATTTCTTTCCATAATACCCTTGGCAGTCCCTGAGCCTATGTACTGACATTCTGAAGCCTGACATTTTACCAGAGTCTAGAGTTATGACAGTGTGCAAAGCAGGTACCAATCTGAGAAGTCACTTGTGGTATCTTTTTTGTTTTATAGTTCCGTTTTCTGTTTTTTTGTTCTCTCCTAAGATCAAGTGAGAAACTGAAAGGTTATCTAGCTTCATTAGTTTAAAACTGAGGGGATAAACCTCATGGCCTGTTGCTGAGCTCCACATTCTCTTTGGCCCACTGGATAGTGGACCAGGGGGAAAATGCACTTTCTTCTTGGGGTAAGTTCAACTGTAACATCGAGCATCAGGAAAGCAACCAGAATTGGGTTCTTCATCATTGCCATCTGGTAGTTCTTCTTTATTGGTAACAGAAGTGCTGTGCTTTCAGAACCTTTCTGTCAGAGACAAGCAATCTATAACCTGATCGATTCACCCACCAATTAATCCATTGTTTTTCCCATCTACAGAAACAACAGTGATCAAAGGAAACACATCCAGTGGAAATCTATGACAGAATTACAAGTCTTCCATAAACAGAACCATTAATAAAAGTATGATTCTTCCTTGGACTTGTGCTGCCTTTGTCTTTTTCACATTTCCCAGCAGAATTCTCACATGGTGTTGTTGAAGCGCAACCAACCCACAAAAGTGACAAAAGGGACTCCAAAGTCTGACACAGCCACTGGTGCCCTAGAACCATGTTTACTCTGTGTACATTTGCCTGCTAGTTCAACCATTCATGGTTTGCTTTGCCCATTCTGTTGACAGCCCAGTGTATCCAAACTGAACAAACTGCCACTACCCCGGGATTGTGAAGGATAAGAATATATGGATCTATAAACCATAAAATAAAAATAAATCCATATGAAGTAAGAATTCAACTACAAAGCAGACTTGAGTCTGTCTTGTAGGAAAGAGAAAGAACACAAAAAGCTACACAGTTTTCAAAATTAAACTTTATCTTAGGCAATGGTGATGACAACAATGGTAAGTGGATGACTGTGTTGGTTACACGTTGGAAAACCAAGTTTTATGATATTTTCAGTTTTGCTTAAAAAGAAAAATGGAGTGCACCAAACCAAATATTTCAAAAAAGTTCTTTAAATTTGGGGTTGAATTACACATGCAAATAATGAAGCCAAGAAAAATGTCTTTCTTTCCAGGAAACTGAACTTCTTAAGGATCCTTAATACGACCACATTAAGCATCTATGTTTAAAGTGAAAACAATCTTGGAGACATTATATATTTATATATATATAATATATTAATATTATATATGTGTAGTGATTATTTTATCTTGGAGAATTTAAGTCTATATTATAGAAATATCAAAAGCTGATATTATAATAAAAAGAGACCTACAGTGCTCCTAGAGGATTAAGAGATACAGGTATAGGTTATAAGTGGTGTCAACAGCAAAGGATCCAATCAAGAGCGTCCCAAAAAACGAGAATGACGCCCCGAATGAGCAGTACAAAGGAACTGCACAGAAGAAGCCAATAAGTGAAAATAAAATCATAAAAGAACTTGGTGTGAAAATATAAATAACATTTTTTGAAAATTTCATATGTCGTAGGATGAATCTAGAGCATACCCAATGCTCACTCTTCCCTTTCGACACCCAAGTTCCCCTGGCACACCTCCTTCCCAACTTCCTGTTCTTTCTTTTATATATTAACTTTTGTTTTTTTGGTCTTTGGACAAGGTCTCCCTGTAGCTCTAGCTGTCCTGGAACTTGTATGTAGCCAGGCTGGCCTTGAACTCACAAAGATCTTGTCTGCCTCTGCTTCCCAAGTGCTAGGAGATTAAGGTGTCAGCCACCATGCCCCTAGCTCTTCTTTTATATAATAAATTACTGAGTACACTTTGCACATCAGTATGGGGGAACAACTGGGCAAGGAAACCACTAGAGGCTACACCTCTAAGGAAAAATGGCTACCTACCCAGTAACCATCAGCTGTTCTGCAGCTACATGTAGGACCCCAAGAGTTACCACCAAGTAGCCAGAAGTTTAACTGGGGTTGACTTGTCCAGGTTATGTGCAGTTAACCAGGGGTTCTTAAGAGTTTGAGCATACAACACCAGTCATACCAGAAGACAGCATCAAGCCCTCCTAACTATCTCTGGTCTTAGTATCTGCCTAAGCCCTCTTCCATGGATCCTGAATCCTGGATGGAAGGTGGGCATAATGTCCACTAAACTAAGCCACAACAGTTGCCTGTCTCGGCACTTTGCCCAGTTATGTGTCCCTGTATAAACCAAGTCCACTGCACAAAAAAAAGCTTGTCACCCAAGACTGAAGCAAGCACTACCACAGGTATAAACATAAAATTAGAATAATTTCTTCCATGACTATTAGCAAAACAACTATAATAGGTAACACATATAATACACACACCACACACACATGCGCACACACACACACACAACACACACATGCAAGTTCATGAGTTGTTTTTACCAGGTTTACAACACTAGGCATGAATTCACCCCCTATGAAGTAGTCCTCATATCCACTAATAAAGCAATTGGTTACTCCCATAACAGCATGTCACTATTATACCAGTGGACATATGTCTGGATATAGTATTATAGCATGGAGGGTTCAATGCTGGATAAGACACATGATGTTTTTCTGTTACAGTAGCCTGTCTACCACCTTCCGCACTGTTGAAATCTGAGAGAGAGAGAGAGAGAGAGAGAGAGAGGCTAAAAAATCTTTGAGTTTGACAATTAATTGGTCTTGTGAATGGGTAGAAGAGCATAAAATTCACGCTCCAAATTCTAACTTAGGGAACTGAGCACCTGATGATGAAGTTCTGAAGCAGGCCACTCTGTTATAAATGAATTAGAGACCAAACATCTAAATCACTTTTGTAATATGATTTTGAGTCAGCTGTGTGACCGGTGAACATGAAGATGCATAACCAAGAGCTGTATCACTCAAGAGGTCAAAAGGAAAGACTATGATGTGATTTGGATTTGGAGTCATTGTCACACTATGGAATTGAATAAATTTGAGTGAGAAGAAAACCAAAAGGCAAAAGAACCCAACCAATCTGAGACAACCAAGATTTCATAAAGGAAATGAAAAAGAAAATGAGCTCAGGAAAGTAGAAAATCGATCCCTAGAAGATAAGAAAACACCCGGAGGAAGTACTGAAGGCAAATGAATACAATGCTTTAAATAACACAATCATCTCAAGCTACTACCATAGTTGAATGCCACTGATAGGGTGACTTAAACATCAACCATATATTTTCTCACAATTCGGAGGTCAGAACAGAGCTTCTCATTTGAGTTTTTCTTCAGCTTCAGAGGGCTTGTCTTTGCACTGTGTCCTCCACAGGCCCTTCCTCTGCATGCACATAACCCAAGTGTCCCCTTTTCTTCAATAAAGACATGAGTCGCATTTGATGTGTGCCACTCAGATGACTTCCTTTAACCTCAGTCACCACTTTCTAGACCGTCTCTAAAGTCACACTGGGGTTCTCACATGTGGGTTTAGGGAAGATCAATTCTTCAGCCCATGACAGTTTCTATATATTTTCCCCCAGAGGCCAAAACCTAATTAATTAATAAGTTTTATTACATTTCTTTTTCATTTATACAATATATCTTCATCAATTTAGCAACCCCCTATCTCACAGGACTTCCGCGGCTCCAGCTGGATTATCTGCATCTGTCACATGTATTAAGACTTAGCAAATCAAACTTGTATCCCCCAAAGTACTTGGTGTGAATGCATTCACTGGAGCCTGGGTAACCTATCTGGCATGATTCCCTTAAAGAAAACCATCTCTGCCTCACCCAGCAGTGATCAGTTGTCAATAGTTCCTCCACTAAGGATGGGGCTCTTTTTTATCCATTCTCCTATTCTCTGCTGGGTTTTTGTCTGATTTGAGCTTACCTGGTTTTGTACATGCTGTCCCCCTTGCAGTAAGTTAATATGAGCAAGTTCCCAAGCTGCCTGGGAAAACCCGTTTTTGTTTCTTTCTTTGTTTGTTTGTTTGTTTATTTATTTTATTTATTTTCTTGTGTATGATGTACTGTTTGCATGCAGTTTGTGTGCACCCGCAGTCGTGCAATGCCGGAGTAGAAGAAGACAGTGTTGGATTCCCCTGAATGGAGTTCGATGGAGTTTGGATTGAGTTACAGACTGTTCTCAGCAGCCATGTGGGTGCTGTGGACTCAAACCTGTGTCCTCTGCAAGAGCAGTCGGCACTCTTAACCCCTAGGCTATCTCTCCAGCCCATGGAAACCTATTGATTTTGGTCATCCACCTCTGGTTCTTACAGTCTGACACCACTACGCAATAGTTCCTGAGCCTGGTTGGCAGAAGTTTAACATAGGAGTTCTATCCAGAGACAACATTCTTCAGTTTCCTTTTCTCTATATTTGGGCCAGGTCTGTCTTTCTGTGTTATACCACCCTCTGTTGCATGGGAAAGCCTTGGTGCTGAGAGATGAGAGATATATTAGATCTCTCTGCCCCAGTTTCACTATGTTCTTGGCCTTAGGTATAGAGGATGTAGATGTGTCATTTGGGGCTGGCACCATCTCCTAACACATAGTCTCTGCATTTGAACAGTTTGTGGAACTCTGTAATGTTCCCATTTGTTGCAAAAAAGAAGCTTTTTGATAAGTGCTGAGAGGTATGCTTGTCAGGGTAGTCTGGAAGCCCATGTGGGTGGGCAGGAGGGTGCCTAGGTCCAAGGCCTTCATGGGGACATTGTGGGAGGGGATCTAACTATGCAAGTAAGGCAGGTATACCTTTTATAAAATAAAAGCAAATTCTCTTCATAACATAAAATGGTCCCATTCAGCCTTCCATACCAGTCTCTCATCAGTATCTATATGTGGATCCCATGCTTAATTCCACTATGATGTGTTCTTTCTCTTGATTGTGCCTCAGGTTTTAGCACTTTGAAGATTTTTGAATCAGGGTTCTTCATGAGAAAATCTGACTCATCACTGAAAGTATCCATCAAATGTCCCCTCTTTTCAAAAGCTTTTTTTTATTCCTCTATGAGACATGAGCATTTTTTTTCCTGTCACACAGCACTTATTAAATCTATAATTACCCATTCTAGAATACAAGCTCATCTGAAACAACCTTTATCTTAATCATCCTTTATAATTTACCCTCTAGTGCTATTCCAGATATGTAATATATTTATCAATATAAGATAATAAACAGATTAAATAGTAAGAAAATGAATGAGTGGATATGCTGTTATTTTTCTAAATTTGTTACTAAATATAAAAGATACACTTTAAATTTTTCATGTATCAGTATTTAGCTGACCTAAATTGTCATTATTTATCAAATATCTATAATAAAGATGTCTGCAAAATCAGGGATTAAAAGTAAAACAAATAAAAGCATGGTCTAAGTATTACTTGTACATTAAGAATTAAGATAGTTGCATGCTGGAAACTATACACAGGTGAAATTATATTATTTGAGAACTTGCTTGTTGGATTTTCAGTCTGTCCCGGCTCCTGGCATGTGGCACTAATGTGATATATTTAGCAGAAAGGATTGCCGGCGTGGAGAGACATGACGGTGCCCTGATGTCTTCAGAGTAAGAGCTCCAAAAACAATGCATCAAAAACCTGTTAGAAGGAGGCAACTTTCTTGTCTCCATTACTTTTAACAGTTTTCAGGTTTCAAATACCTATATCTATATTAACTATTAATCAGCAATGTTAATTTATCCTTTCAGCAATGGACAATACTGATTTTTCCTATTTCTAAAATAATGCCTAAAAGAGTTTACAATGAATAGAACATCCAGGATAGAAAGATCCAGAAGGATATCTCGGTTTCTGAACTGGGACTCTGGGACACCATTTCTCTAGTTCCCAAATCACTGCCTCTAGATGTTCTTGGGAAAGTATTAACTCTTTCCAGCCACAAGGGCACAGTTCCTTTTCATTCCAACTGACTTCCAATCTAATTCATTAGATTTCATATATGAGATACACAAGACTAAAATTATCAGCCACTTTCCTCAGCAAACTTTTCTGCTCCTTTGGTCATGTTAATGACAGAGATTCCATACCAAGGAATTTGTCACAAACATACAACTAAAGAATATCAGAGGAGCCAGGTATGGGGACACATTCCTTTAATCCTAACACCCCGAGGCAGAAGCAGGCGTCCCATGTGATCTAGCCTAGTCTTGTCTTCATAGGGAGTTCTGTCTAATACTACAGGGTGACCAGTCTCAAAGAAAAAGAGGTGTGGGGGTGTGCTGGAGAAATGACTCAGCAGCTAGCTCTTTCAGAGGACCTGCACTTCCTAGCACCCACAGGCAGCTAACAACTAAACTGTCTATAACTCTGGTTCAGGGGTCCAACGCCCTCTTCTGACTTTCAAGCATTGCATGGGTGCACTACTTACATGCAAACAATACTCACAACACATAAAATAAATATTTGTTTTGAAAAATGAACTATCAGAAGAAGGGGTAGGGGAAGGAATAAGAAATGCTAAGAATGTTTGAACAAGCTATATGTAAGCCTAATACAGATAATAAAGTATATTATCATAGAGACGAGCTTACTTGGACTTCCCCTACACAGGAGATAGTTCTCTTTCCAAAAGCTATGAAATGCAAAATAAAAAGTGCAGTGTTAAGTATAGGATACCTTGCCTCAAGCTGTAGTGTGGGTTAGGGGTATCTTGGAGACCCTACAACAGTATAGGCTTCTGCCACTGCTCTTCCTTGGCCAACTAAGACCCTGCTACTGAAGACACCACACACCTTCCGTTTTCATGAGACATGGAAAATCAAGCTGGTACTGACTGAGAAGCTTCTTCCCTCTTAGCTAGAATTCATAGTACTGAAAGTACTATGTAGGTTTCTGGGGGAGAAAAGTCATCAATTTACCTAGCAGTGATCTGTGTTAAGTATGGATTATGGGGGTAACCCACCATTTTCTATAGGATTAAGGGTGACTCACAGGAGGAAGCACATGTCTGACATTGTAAATCTAGCCCAGTGTCCACGGTTGGAGAGCTTGCTGGTCCCAAAGGTAAATTTATTCCTATTAATCTGCAAAGTGGACACAGTGTCAAACTTCCCTACAAATACATATCTCTGTAACCATAGATAATGCAGCTCTCATCAGCATCAGACAAGCTTCCATATGCAGTGGATAGCAGTTATTGTAGAGTCTCACAACTCACCATAGTACAGAGAACAAATGTCCATGAACTGCTTGGCCACAAAAGGGACATCCATATCACACCTTCTTCCCTTGAAGTCAAGGACCATCATGGAAAATGTGGGGTGAGAGAGATTGTAAGAGCCAGAGGGATGGGAAGCTTTAAAGGCCTTTGGTCATGACAAAATTGATGCACTTAACTCATGGCAGCTGTGGTTGCCTGCACAAGACCTGCAAAAAATAAAGACTTCACAGTTACAGGACATTTCAAGGATGCCCCCATAATCTCCAGGGACGTAGTTGACCTCAGAAGGCAAGGAACAGTCACCCTGAAATCCCTTTGGCCCAATTGGTATTGCCATTAATTATGGTCTTAACCATCCAGAAAGGCTAAGTTACCCAGGCTGATACTTTTAATTACTATACAATGTTTATATAAGACTTGAAAAAACTGGAGCAGTCTTGCATAAACATTGACTGAGAGAAATTTAATCATCGGGTAAGCAGGACAAGCCCATGAAGAGATTTAAAACAATCTCAGGCCATATCTTAAATGTAGACTGCTTACTTAAAAGTAAGTAGTCTTCTTTTTCCAGACCCCCATGATTTACAGTTTTCCAGAATTTAGGAGTTTGTATCACATACCTATAGACAGGAAAAAGCTGGTATTACCCATCCCATCAAAACTATCTCCTACTGGACTGTATACTGCTGGTTCAAGAGGTTAACCTAGCTTCTCTTTAGCCAAAGATCCAAAAAAAAAAAAAAATAAAGTTGATCACCACAGGGCTGGAGAGATGGCTCAGTGGTTAAGCATCGACTGCTCTTTCAGAGGAACAGGTTTGATTCCCAGCACCCACATGCATACTAAGAACCATCTTTAAGTTGGGCATGGTGGTGNTTATGTGTTTTATTAGATAAGATTTTATAATTTATATCTCACAATGGTTAATAAATGCTGATACCTAGCCAGGCGTGGTGGCACACACCTTTAACCATAGCACTTGAGAAGCAGAGGCAGGCAGATCTCTGTGAGTTCAAGGCCAGCCTGGTCTACAGAGTGAGTTCCAGGACAGCCAGAGCTACAGGGAGACCCTGTCTCAAAAAGACCCAAAAAAAAAAAATCTGTTCCCTTGACCCTGAGCACCTGCAGTAAATATTCATGTACTTCAGCTTCCCAGAAACGAGGTCTATGCATAGGTAAGTGCAAAACCAGACTCAAACTGCCTGCCAGACTGGCTTTGGAGCAAAACTAATAATAATAATAATAATAATAATAATAATAATAATAAGTGTCTCCAGATATGTCAGGAGCAAAGGGATGCTCCTCTGTCCCAGCGGGCTCATGAAGAGTGTGTGGAGAACACCTGTTTCCGGTGTTCACATTAGACTCTATTGCAAAAATTACAGCCATGACATTTTACTGACTCTCTGGGTTCCATTTTCCTGATTCTTTCTTCTTTCCTAAATTTTTTCCATGAATAAGAAAGTACAAGTCAGGTAAAGGGGGTAAAGGAAGAAGTTTTAATTTTCCTTTTGTTTTTCTTTTAAAAAAAGAGGCCTGTTATCCTAAACCCTCTTCCCAACTACTATTTGTCTAGTTGTAATAGCCATGATTTCTTCAAGCCAGGGAGTGAATTTATATCTACAGCAAATGTACCTTCTTGTGCTCTTGTGAAGCAACTGTTATCAATGAGCACAGTGCTATCAACAAGACAGATAAGTACCTTCCATTTCCCAATTGCATGTGAGTAGGCAGAAAGCAGAGGGCCAGCCAACTGGATGACAATCCTAAAAGATGATTTAGAGTCAGGTCACATTGCTGAGGGCTCTGGAGTCATTTGTAATTGGACTTGCTACCAGGTTGCCATAATGCTTTTTCATTTTCCATCAGATTTTTCAGGCCCGATTGCAAAAGAAGTGATACCTTTTAAGTGGCATATTTCCACCTGACAGAGTCTAACACAAATGTTGAATATAGCAAGCATTCTGGTTTTTTTTTAATATTTTTTTCATTTTTTAACAATAAGTAATAACTAACTTATGAGTACAAGCATCCTTCATGTAAACCTAATTTGCAAGCAGTTGTGCCCAAATTCACACAGCTCAAGTGTTCCACCATCCAGCTGGGGGGCTTGTATGTTCAAACAAGTTGATCAAATAAGTCTATATTGCTGTAGTCAGTAAAACTTTTCTCTTATCCACCATTACAACTCAAATGATTTTCCCACCCTGCCCCAAACCAAACTCAAAGTGTAAGTAGACTTTAAATTTTTCAACCAAGCTGTTTAGAACTGGATATATTTTTTATTGTAGACTATGACAAATGCTTTAATGTACCAATTAGAACAAATCTGCATCAAATATAGTAAAATTAAACTAGGGCAGAGGATATATAACCAACCATCTAATTATGTGTGATATACATATATACACTGTATATATGTATATATATACATATGTGAATATATATATGTGTGTGTGTGTCCCTTTGTGTGAATATTCGTGTATGTATTCATACATGCACTTTTATACTATCTAAAGAATAATAATATATGCCCATTATACATACGCATATAAACACATACTTATATACATCTGTATACATGCAATCATAGCTCTCTTCATAATAATAGCAAGCAACCCAATTTCTAATGTCACTATTCTATATAGAATTTATGTCCCTTGTTTTACTCCCTCAGTCCTTGAATTGAGATAGAGATTCAGTTCAGTATCTTATATTCATCCATTATGTTAATAACCTATAACCATAGGATTTAAAATTGGTTTTATTATGACACTTTATTCCTTCCATTGTGAAAAACCAGTTTCCTTCTCACCTATTTTCCTTCTCCAGATGTTGTATCCTTCCACATGTGCTCAATGCCTACAAAGCCATAAATCTAAAATGGGAGAATTTGGGTATATTATGATGCTTTTAAATATAAAGCGTCTTTTATATACACCTAGCCTTCACAGAAAGCATATCAGCCACATAGTAGCTTCATCTAGACTGGGCTGTTGCAACTTTATAGCAATTTTGTTCTAGGAAAGGGCTGCAGACCAAAGCTTTCAGATAAAAAGAACTCGGAACTAATCAGTGTATTAGTTGGAAACATCTGAAAAGCACAAGTTGACAGCAAGGCTCTCACAATGAACATTCCAGAAACCCATTCAGAGTGTGTTTTACTTGAATGGGTGGAGAGCAGTCACAGGGAAACTGAAGTTATGAGGGTCTCTAATGGATAAATTACGCCAATTCAGGGAGAAGCTTGCCTTGGGAAAAGTTCTCAAGCCAATACCATAAAATTAAGGCTCATTTGACAAAATCTGATTTATCTCAGTAAAGAATAATAATCTGGTAATAAAATACCGATGGTTCCCACAAAGCCTTTCAGAGTTTATGAAACAACTTGCTGTACCAAATCTTACCTCAGGTACCAGACACATGCATTTCTGTAACTTATTGTTATGTAAACAAGCCTTCAATTTACAGGGAAATCTAGTAAATCTGGCCAAAGACATAAATTTTGAAATAATGTATAGATTTGAATATTAATTTAATAGATCTTGAGTTAGCTTGTTAAGAATATAGGAAAGCAAAAGATATAATAGTTACTGAACAAATGCTAGCTATTTTAATAATATTCTAATAGATTTATTTTAAGTTCCCCTCAGTAAAGATATGACTGTGATGCGGCAAATACAAATTAGAACAGCAAACATTTAAGACTTAAGATAAACGCATTTTATCAGAATTTCTTTGTTCCCTTTTCTGAGTAAAAATTATAAACTATATTTTAAAGAAAACACTTTTTGGTTGCTCATTATCATCTTTTTCTTTACAACCGTCCTCTAGTAAGTGCTGACCATGACCGATAGCTAGACTAAGCCACTATACCAGTGTCTCCTCACAACAGACTGTTCAAGCAGGTGTTTTTATTCATTTTATATATGAGAAAATTAAAACCCAGTGAAGTTTCCTAAATGGGGTGGAGGTATGGTTCCCAAGTAGAATAATAATACATAGTGTACACGAAGCTCTGGGCTCCACCCTCAGCACCAAGACGTTAATTTACTCAGAAACACACAATTATTACAACCAAACCCTCAACTGTAAACTAGAAATTCCTCTGCCCAAGCACCAACATCCTCACTGTGTGAGACACCTTTCCCTGGAGCACGCATGCATCACAGGGGAGCAGGAAGGAAATGAATGAAGTTAACTCTAGATTTGTCTTACTTAAAGGATCATGCCTTTGAGTTTTTCTTTTCCTTTTGAAGGGCTTTATTATCAATAATCCATGATTGTTTCAAAAGTTGTTGAGCACACTTACGAGAAAAAAAAATAAGAATATATTTTCCCAGTACATTTATAATTTCTTTCCATAATACCCTTGGCAGTCCCTGAGCCTATGTACTGACATTCTGAAGCCTGACATTTTACCAGAGTCTAGAGTTATGACAGTGTGCAAAGCAGGTACCAATCTGAGAAGTCACTTGTGGTATCTTTTTTGTTTTTATAGTTCCGTTTTCTGTTTTGTTTTGTTCTCTCCTAAGATCAAGTGAGAAACTGAAAGGTTATCTAGCTTCATTAGTTTAAAACTGAGGGGATAAACCTCATGGCCTGTTGCTGAGCTCCACATTCTCTTTGGCCCACTGGATAGTGGACCAGGGGGAAAATGCACTTTCTTCTTGGGGTAAGTTCAACTGTAACATCGAGCATCAGGAAAGCAACCAGAATTGGGTTCTTCATCATTGCCATCTGGTAGTTCTTCTTTATTGGTAACAGAAGTGCTGTGCTTTCAGAACCTTTCTGTCAGAGACAAGCAATCTATAACCTGATCGATTCACCCACCAATTAATCCATTGATTTTTCCCATCTACAGAAACAACAGTGATCAAAGGAAACACATCCAGTGGAAATCTATGACAGAATTACAAGTCTTCCATAAACAGAACCATTAATAAAAGTATGATTCTTCCTTGGACTTGTGCTGCCTTTGTCTTTTTCACATTTCCCAGCAGAATTCTCACATGGTGTTGTTGAAGCGCAACCAACCCACAAAAGTGACAAAAGGGACTCCAAAGTCTGACACAGCCACTGGTGCCCTAGAACCATGTTTACTCTGTGTACATTTGCCTGCTAGTTCAACCATTCATGGTTTGCTTTGCCCATTCTGTTGACAGCCCAGTGTATCCAAACTGAACAAACTGCCACTACCCCGGGATTGTGAAGGATAAGAATATATGGATCTATAAACCATAAAATAAAAATAAATCCATATGAAGTAATGAATTCAACTACAAAGCAGACTTGAGTCTGTCTTGTAGGAAAGAGAAAGAAACACAAAAAGCTACACAGTTTTCAAAATTAAAACTTTATCTTAGGCAATGGTGACTGACAACATGGGTAAGTGGATGACTGTGTTGGTTACAGTTGGAACAACCAAGTATTATGAATATTTTCAGTTTTGCTAAAAAAGAAAAATGGAGTGCACCAAACCAAATATTTCAAAAAAGTTCTTTAAATTTGGGGTTGAATTACACATGCAAATAATGAAGCCAAGAAAAATGTCTTTCTTTCCAGGAAACTGAATCTTCTTAAGGATCCTTAATTACGACCACATTAAGCAATCTCTATGTTTAAAGTTGAAACAATCTTGGAGACATTATATATATATATATATTATATATATATTCTGTAGTGATTATTTATCTTGGAGAATTAAGTCTATATTATAAGAAATATCAAAAGCTGAATAGTATTTTAATTAAAAAGAGACCTTTTATCATGTAGTTCTCTCAGAGTTTTATTAGCAGATATCTAGCTGTCATAGGTTATAAGTGGTGTCAACATAGTATCTATCTACCAATTAGAATCCCAATAAAACTGAGAAGACTTTGCCCCTAACTTGAAGCAGTACAAAAGGAACTCACAGAAGAAGCCAATAAGTGAAAATAAAATCATAAAAGAATCTTTGGTTTTGTAAAATATATTTTAAATCATTTTTTGAAAATTTCATATGTCGATAGGATGAATCTAGAGCATACCCAATGCTCACTCTTCCCTTTCGACACCCAAGTTCCCCTGGCACACCTCCTTCCCAACTTCCTGTTCTTTCTTTTATATATAACTTTTGTTTTTTGGTCTTTTGAGACAAGGTCTCCCTGTAGCTCTAGCTGTCCTGGAACTTGATATGTAGACCAGGCTGGCCTTGAACTCACAAAGATCTGTCTGCCTCTGCTTCCCAAGTGCTAGGATTAAAGGTGTCAGCCACCATGCCCAGCTCTTTCTTTTATATATAACTTACTGAGTACACTTTGCACATCAGTATGGGGTAACAACTGGGCATAGGAAACCTACTAGAGGCTACACCTCTAAGGAAAAATGGTCCTACCTACCCAGTAACCATCAGCTGTTCTGCAGCTACATGTAGGACCCCAAGAGTTACTCTACCAAGTATGCCAGAAGTTTAACTGGGTTGATCTTGTCCAGGTTATGTGCAGTTAACCATGGTTCTTAAGAGTTTGAGCATACAACTACCATGTCATATCCAGAAGACAGCATTTCATAGCCCTCCTAACTATCCTCTGGTCTTGTATTCTGCCTAAGCCCTCTTCCATGGATTTTCCTGAATCCTGGATGGAAGGTGGGCATAATGTCCCATCTATAACTAAGCCCACACAGTTGCCTGTTCTCGGCACTTTGCCCAGTTATGTGTCCCTGTATAAACCAATGTCCACTGCACAAAAATGCTTCCTGACCAAGACTGAAAGCAGCACAAATCCACAGGTATAAACATAAATATTTAGAAAATAGTTTCTCAGCATGACTATTTAGCAAAACAACTATAATAGGTAACACATATATACACACACACACACATACATGCGCACACACACACACACACACACATGCCAAGTTCATGAGTTGTTTTTACCAGGTTTACAACACTAGGCATGAATTCACCCCCTATGAAGTAGTCCTCATATCCACTAATAAAGCAATTGGTTACTCCCATAACAGCCATGTCACTATTATACCAGTGGATACATATTGTCTGGAATATAAGTATTATAGCATGGAGGGTTCAATGCTGGATAAGACCACTGATGTCTTTTCTGTTACAGTAGCCTGTCTACCACCTTCCAGCACTGTGAAATCTGAGAGAGAGAGAGAGAGAGAGAGAGAGAGAGAGAGCTAAAAAATCTTTGAGTATTGGCAATTAATTGGTCTTGTGAATGGGTAGAAGAGCATAAAATTCACGCTCCAAATTCTAACTTAGGGAACTGAGCACCTGATGATGAAGTTCTGAAGCAGGCCACTCTGTTATAAATGAATTAGAGACCAAACATCTTAATTCATTTTGTAATATGATTTTGAGTCAGCTGTGTGACCGGTGAACATGAAGATGCATAACCAAGAGCTGTATCACTCAAGAGGTCAAAAGGAAAGACTATGATGTGATTTGGATTTGGAGTCATTGTCACACTATGGAATTGAATAAATTTGAGTGAGAAGAAAACCAAAAGGCAAAAGAACACCAACAAATCTGAGAACACCAAGATTTCATAAAGGAAATGAAAAAGAAAATGAGCTCAGGAAAGTAGAAAATCGATCCCTAGAAGATAAGAAAACACCCGGAGGAAGTACTGAAGGCAAATGAATACAATGCTTTAAATAACACAATCATCTCAAGCTACTACCATAGTTGAATGCCACTGATAGGGTGACTTAAACATCAACCATATATTTTCTCACAATTCGGAGGTCAGAACAGAGCTTCTCATTTGAGTTTCTCTTCAGCTTCCAGAGGGCTGTCTTTGCACTGTGTCCTCACAAGGCCCTTCCTCTGCATGCACATAACCCAAGTGTCCCCTTTTCTTCAATAAAGACATGAGTCGCATTTGATGTGTGCCACTCAGATGACTTCCTTTAACCTCAGTCACCACTTTCTAGACCGTCTCTAAAGTCACACTGGGGTTCTCACATGTGGGTTTAGGGAAGATCAATTCTTCAGCCCATGACAGTTTCTATATATTTTCCCCCAGAGGCCAAAACCTAATTAATTAATAAGTTTTATTACATTTCTTTTTCATTTCATACAATATATCTTCATCATATTTAGACCCCCTATCTCCAGGACTTCCGTAGGCTCCCAGCTGGATTTCATGCATTCTGTCACATGTATTAAGACTTAGCAAATCAAACTTGTATCCCCCAAAGTACCTTGGTGTGAATGCATTCACTGGAGCCTGGGTAACCTATCTGGCATGATTCCCTTAAAGAAAACCATCTCTGCCTCACCCAGCAGTGATCAGTTGTCAATAGTTCCTCCACTAAGGATGGGGCTTCTTATCCATTTCCTCCTAATTCTATGCTGGGTTTTTGTCTGATTTGAGCTTACCTGGGTTTTGTACATGCTGTCACCCTTGCAGTAAGTTAATATGAGCAAGTTCCCAAGCTGCCTGGAAAACCCGTTTTTGTTTCTTTGTTTGTTTGTTTGTTTGTTTTAATTTTATTTATTTATTTTCTATGTGTATGAGTGTACTGTCTGCATGCAGGTTTGTGTGCACCCGAGTCGTGCAATGCCGCGGAGGTCAGAAGACAGTGTTGGATTCCCCTGGAACTGGAGTTCCCCTGGAGTTGGAGTTACAGACTGTTCTCAGCAGCCATGTGGGTGCTGGGGATCAAACCTGTGTCCTCTGCAAGAGCAGTCGGCACTCTTAACCGCTAGGCTATCTCTCCAGCCCATGGAAAACCCTTTGATTTTGGTCATCCACCTCTGGTTCTTACAGTCTGACACCACTACTGCAATAGTTCCTGAGCCCTGGTTGGCAGAAGTTTAACATAGGAGTTCTATCCAGAGACACACATTCTTCAGTTTCCTTTTCTCTATATTTGGGCCAGGTCTGTCTTTCTGTGTTAATCACCCTCTGTTGCATGAGAAAGCCTTGGTGCTGAGAGATGAGAGATATATCAATAGTCTCTCTGCCCCCAGTTCCACTATGTTCCTTGAGCCTTAGGTATAGAGGATGTAGATGTGTCATTTGGGGCTGGGCACCATCTCATAAACACATAGTCTCTGCATTTGAACAGTTGTGGAACTCTGTAATGTCTCCATTTGTTGCAAAAAAGAAGCTTTTTGATAAGTGCTGAGAGGTATGCTTGTCAGGGTAGTCTGGAAGCCTCATGTGGGTGGAGCAGGAGGGTGCCTAGGTCCAAGGCCTTCATGGGGACATTGTGGGGAGGATCTAACTATGCAAGTACAGGCAGGTATACCTTTTATAAAATAAAATGCAAATTCTCTTCATAACATAAAATGGTCCCATTCAGCCTTCCATACCAGTCTCTCATCAGTATCTATATGTGGATCCCATGCTTAATTCCACTATGATGTGTTCTTTCTCTTGATTGTGCCTCAGGTTTTAGCACTTTGAAGATTTTTGAATCAGGGTTCTTCATGAGAAAATCTGACTCATCACTGAAAGTATCCATCAAATGTCCCCTCTTTTCAAAAGCTTTTTTTTATTCCTCTATGAGACATGAGCATTTTTTTTCCTGTCACACAGCACTTATTAAATCTATAATTACCCATTCTAGAATACAAGCTCATCTGAAACAACCTTTATCTTAATCATCCTTTATAATTTACCCTCTAGTGCTATTCCAGATATGTAATATATTTATCAAATATAAGATAATAAACAGATTAAAATAGTAAGAAAATTAATGAGTGGATATGCTGTTATTTTTCTAAATTTGTTACTAAATATAAAAGATACACTTTAAATTTTTCATGTATCAGTATTTAGCTGACCTAAATTGTCATTATTTATCAAATATCTATAATAAAGATGCTGCAAAAATCAGGGATTAAAAGTAAAACAAATAAAAGCATGGTCTAAGTATTACTTGTACATTAAGAATTAAGATAGTTGCATGCTGGAAACTATCACAGGTTGAAATTATATTATTTGAGAACTTGCTTGTTGGATTTTCAGTCTGTCCTCTGTGCTCCTGGCAGTGAGCACTTAATGTGATATATTTTAGACAGAAAGGATTTGCCGGGTGGATGATACATGACTGGTGCCCTTGATGTCTTCAGAGTAAGAGCTCAAAAACAATGCATCAAAAACCATGTTAGAAGGAGGCAACTTTTCTTTGTCTCCATACTTTTAAACAGTTTTCAGGTTTCAAATACCTATATCTATATTAACTATTAATCAGCAATGTTAATTTATCCTTTCAGCAATGGACAATACTGATTTTTCCTATTTCTAAAATAATGCCTAAAAGAGTTTACAATGAATAGAACATCCAGGATAGAAAGATCCAAGAAGGATATCTCGGTTTCTGAACTGGGACTCTGGGACACCATTTCTCTAGTTCCCAAATCACTGCCTCTAGATGTTCTTGGGAAAGTATTAACTCTTTCCAGCCACAAGGGCACAGTTCCTTTTCATTCCAACTGACTTCCAATCTAATTCATTAGATTTCATATATGAGATACACAAGACTAAAATTATCAGCCACTTTCCTCAGCAAACTTTTCTGCTCCTTTGGTCATGTTAATGACAGAGATTCCATACCAAGGAATTTGTCACAAACATACAACTAAAGAATATCAGAGGAGCCAGGTATGGGGACACATTCCTTTAATCCTAACACCCCAGAGGCAGAAGCAGGCAGATCCCCATGTGATCTAGCCTAGTCTTGTCTTCATAGGGAGTTCTGTCTAATACTACAGGGTGACCATGTCTCAAAGAAAAAAGAGGTGTGGGGGGGTGCTGGAGAAATGACTCAGCAGCTAGCTCTTTCAGAGGACCTGCACTTCCTAGCACCCACATGGCAGCTAACAACTAACTGTCTATAACTCTGGTTCCAGGGGATCCAACGCCCTCTTCTGACTTTCACAGGCATTGCATGGGTGCACTTACTTACATGCAAACAATGTACTCACACACATAAAATAAATATTTGTTTGAAAAATGAAACTATCAGAAGAAGGGGTAGGGGAAGGAATAAGAAATGCTAAGAATGTTTGAACAAGCTATATGTAAGCCTAATATAGATAATAAAGTATATTATCATAGAGACGAGCTTACTTGGACTTCCCCTACACAGGAGATAGTTCTCTTTCCAAAAGCTATGAAATGCAAAATAAAAAGTGCAGTGTTAAGTATAGGATACCTTGCCTCAAGCTGTAGTGTGGGTTAGGGGTATCTTGGAGACCCTACAACAGTATAGGCTTCTGCCACTGCTCTTCCTTGGCCAACTAAGACCCTGCTACTGAAGACACCACACACCTTCCGTTTTCATGAGACATGGAAAAATCAAGCTGGTACTGACTGAGAAGCTTCTTCCCTCTTAGCTAGAATTCATAGTACTGAAAGTACTATGTAGGTTTCTGGGGGAGAAAAGTCATCAATCTTACCTAGCAGTGATCTGTGTAAGTATGGATTTATGGGGGTAACCAACCATTTTCTTACTGGATTAAGGGTGACTTCACAGGAGGAAGCACATGTCTGACATTGTAAATCTAGCCCAGTGTCCACGGTTGGAGAGCTTGCTGGTCCCAAAGGTAAATTTATTCCTATTAATCTGCAAAGTGGACACAGTGTCAAACTTCCCTACAAATACATATCTCTGTAACCATAGATAATGCAGCTCTCATCAGCATCAGACAAGCTTCCATATGCAGTGGATAGCAGTTATTGTAGAGTCTCACAACTCACCATAGTACAGAGAACAAATGTCCATGAACTGCTTGGCCACAAAAGGGACATCCATATCACACCTTCTTCCCTTGAAGCTCAAGGACCATCATGGAAAATGTGGTGAGAGAGATTGTAAGAGCCAGAGGGCTGGGAAGCTTTAAAGGCCTTTTGGTCATGACAAAATTGATGCACTTAACTCATGGCAGCTGTGGTTGCCTGCACAAGACCTGCAAAAATTAAAGACTCACAGTTACAGGACATTTCAAGGGATGCCCCCATAATCTCCAGGGACGTAGTTGACCTCAGAAGGCAAGGAACAGTCATCCCTGAAATCCCTTTGGCCCAATTGGTATTGCCATTAATTATGGTCATTAACCATCCAGAAAGGCTAAGTTACACCAGGCTGATACTTTTAATTACTATACAATGTTTATATAAGACTTGAAAAAACTGGAGCAGTCTTGCATAAACATTGACTGAGAGAAATTTAACATCATAGGGTAAGCAGGACAAGCCCATGAAAGAGATTTAAAACAATCTCAGGCATATCTTAAATGTAGACTGCTTACTATAAACAGAAGTAGTCTCTTTTCTTTCCCAGACCTCCACATCCTGATTTACAGTTTTCCAGAATTTAGGAGTTGTATCACATACCTATAGACAGGAAATAAGCTGGTATTACCCATCCCATCAAAACTATCTCCTACTGGACTGTATACTGCTGGTTCAAGAGGTAAACCTAGCTTCTCTTTAGCCAAATGATCCAAAAAAAAATACTTTTTTTTAAAGTTTATTCACCACAGGGCTGGAGAGATGGCTCAGTGGTTAAGAGCATCGACTGCTCTTTCAGAGGAACCAGGTTTGATTCCCAGCACCCACATGCATCTAAGAACCATCTTTAAGTTGGGCATGGTGGTGCACACCTTTAATCCTAGCACTCAGGAGGCAGAGTCAGGCGGATCTCTGTGAGTTCAAGGCCAGCCTGGTCTACAGAGTGAGTTCCAGGCCAGCTGAGGCTATAGAGAGACCTCCTCTAAAAAAAAAAAAGTTATTCACCATATTCTTCTCCAGGCATATGAGAACAGTTCCTTGCTCCCACTTAAATCTTTGACATTTGGTATCCCACTGCTTAGAACATTCAACAGTTCTAACTTTGCAATATTCATTCTATCACTTAAATTCATTCTACCATTTAATCCAAGTCTGGCTAAAAAGCACTTCCCTAAATCACCCTTTATGATAAACATCTTGTTTAGTGCACACACACACACACACACACACACACACACACGTGCGCATGCGCGCACTGCGCATGCACCTGTCAACAGTTGTCATGCTTCTCTGCTAGGAAGATAAAATTCCCAGCACTAATCCCTGGATAAAATCATATAACACATCCCAAAGTATATTGATTCACTTGGTGTTTTTGTAGAGTTCAGCTGCTACAGTGCCTTAGGAGGACCTGGCCTATGAAACAGTATATATTGCAGTTGTAAGCAAAAGTAAGTATTGTGACCTGTGGTGGCTTCTAATTTGTATCAATGCTCTCATCCCATGCTGGGGTTGTCTGGCATCATGACTGTGTGCATACGTAGAACCTTCTTGTCTCAAGGGACAAGTAATTAAATGCACCTTTGAAAACATACTGACTTTGTATTAGTCCTTATTATTGCTACTAGCATAATACCAGAAACTAAGTGGTGATTCTTAAGGAAAACAGATTTGCTTCTGCTCATGCTTCTGGAGATTCAAGGTCAAGGAACTACATCTGGTAAGGGTGTCTTCCCGTTGTCACAGTACTGCACTCATTCTGGGTATCACATTAGAAGGGTACACATCTCTCTCTCTCTCTCTCTCTCTCTCTCTCTCTCTTCTTCAGTCATATATATATATATAGTATATAATTATAATATATTAATATATTAAATTATATCTATAATATATATATATATATATCCTGTATCCAATCATAGGGTCTCTAATGATTTTATGGAATGTTAATCATTCCCAAAGGACTTACCTCCAAACATTACAGTCAGGTGATGTATCTGTCTTCACAGTGAGGATTAAACTCTAGCAGACATGCCATCTAACTATAAAGACAATTACTTTGTTCTCAGCTCTCCATCTTTTTTCTAGCAACATTACCACTTGTTGGCCTATTTCCCAAGCTGGTACACCAAAGGAAGCTGGTATCTGCTATTCCATTTTCATTCAGCCTCAGAAGAGCAAAGGCCAAAATCCCAAGTGTGTCACACAAAAATAGCATTGAATGCTTCACTATAAAACTTTTTACTACCCAAATTATACCAATCACAGAATAATATAAGAAACTAAAGAACAAAGCACAAATTAAACCCCAAACAAAAATTGAACAGAAATTAAGGGCAATGAAATACTAAAGGAAAAGAGAAATTATTAAAATTGAAAGCCAATTCTTTGAACATATCTATAAAATGAAAAGCCTCTAGGCAAGCTAAATAAGAAAGGGACAAAAGATGAAAACCACCAGCATTAGCCATTCATGGACTGTCACTTCTGACCCCACGGACATCAAATGACTGAGAAAGGCTGTGTGATCAGTTCCTCACCCACAAGTTTGACACTAGGGTGAAGTAGACGAACAAAATTATAAACAATACATTCACACTCAGTGATATATGAATAATCTGATTATTTGCAAAACTATGAAAACTGTTGAATTAGTTCTTTCTAAATATCACTAAAATACATCAGCATCACAAAACCCATCCAAACTCAAGCAGGAAAAAAAAAAAACCAGCATAGAACTGGGGAAATGGGCAGCAGGCCCCATTCTTAGCTAAAGAACTATTGGCAGCTAATTACTACTGGGTAACATATACTTGGTCTTCTTTAAGGGAGTGCCTCTAGATAGGCTGACTGGTCTCCAATGGGTGAACTTGCACTAGGGGACATCAGGTACACTAACCTTACTTGATAGGCCTTAACATGTATAACAAAATGTATGAAATCTGGGACAGCAGTTTATGGGAGTTCTGGACTGGAGAGAGGGTATGAGGATAATTAAGATGTTTTATATGAACTCTACAAAAATTCAATAAAACATAATTTTAACAGCTCTAGATGGTTTTATTGATTTAGTCTATAAATATCTTGGGAAGAAATAATAGCAATTCTTTATAGGATCTTCAAAAAGTAGAAGGAAAACATCAACTCATTTTAGGAGACACAGGGTATGCTCTGGTTCAGATAAGAATACTCAAAACTTCATGGGTTGGCAGGGAGGGTTGGTTCCCACCCTGTAGTACTTTAAGAAGGCATTGCAACCATTCAAGGGCAGAGCCTCATGGGAAGAAGCTAGGCATTGGTAGCATGCCCTTGAAAGGCCTTTGGAATGCTGGCCCCTTCCCTTCTCTTTCCTTCCCAGCAATGTGACAACTTCTCTACTACATACTCCACTGTGATTTGCCACCTCATGGCCCAAAATGAATAGAGCCAAATGTACATGCATGGGACAGAAAGTCAGTTGATACTATACAGAGACAAAAAGGCAAACCAACAGAAATACACCAGTCTTTTCAGCAAACAGGATGTCTCTAGTAGAAGTGAAGAAAAGAGGGAGGGAGAGAGAAAAGGAAGAAGAGAGATGGAAGGGGGAAGGGAAAAAGGAAGGAAGGGAGGGAGGGAGGGACTGAGGGAGGAAAGCACTCCACACAAATATTAACTCAAAACTGCAACATAAATATAAATGTGAGTATGACCATCTGTAATTTTCACATGGAAAGAGGAATTATGGGTGTTGAAATGAATTTTTAAAAACAATTTAACACCAAAAGCAAAATTAATGAAAGAAATAAACTTTAAGTTAGAGTGCTTTTTTTTCATTATACTCCATAGAACATTAAAACACAAAATGGAAAATCAAAACCTGGAAAACATTTACAATCATCAACCAGCTAAAAGATGTATTCAAAGTATACAAAACAATAATTTAAAGCTTATTAAAGCAGAGCAATAAGAAAATAACCAAGCTGGGCGTGGTGGCGCACACCTTTAATCCCAGCACTCAGGAGGCAGAGGCAGGCAGATTTTTGTGAGTTCAAGGCCAGCCTGGTCTACAGAGTAAGTTCCAGGCCAGCTGGGGCTACAGGGAGACCCTGTCTTGAAAAGACCAAAAAAATAAAAAAATAAAAAAGAACCTAATTTAAATAGAGAACAGGTCAGATATGTTGAAACAAACCTTTAATCTCACACTAGGGAGGAACTGGCAGACAATTTTATATGACTTCAAGGCCAGCCTGATCTACACAATGAGTTCAAGACCAGCCAGGGCTTCAAAGACTATATCTCAAAAAGAAAAGAAATTGGGGAAAGTATCTGAACAAATAATACATTGCCAAGAACATTTGCAGTCTTCTGTAATATCATCTGCCTTTAATAAAATGCACATCAAACATCAATGACATCCAATATTATACCAACTGGGACTGCTGAAATCCAAAATGACCCAGTGGCCATGGCAGGCATTCTTGTCAAAGCTACAACCAGTCCACAAAGCAAGCTGAATAGATTTAAAATGCACATTGCTAAGTTATAGATATCAGTCTGAAGTACATAATGTTTAAGATTCCATTTGTTTGATATTCTGGAAAAGATAAAACTATAGATAAAGAAAACAAATCAGTGGCTATTTAGATTATTTTAGTGAAGAACAAAGGATTTCTTTGGTGGTATTTTGTATGATATTTAATGATAGACACATGACATTATGCATTTGTCAAAAAATTTTCTACCATAAGTCAACCTGACTATGCAAACAATCAAAAGAAATCAAGGTCAGTGGTCCTAAGGTAAAATACAGGCTATAATAAAGAATCCAGCTAATGCAAATGCATGAAACAGCTTCACTGACACAGATGGGAGGAAGACTCTGAGGTGGTTAGCATGAGAAACTGACTACAGCGTATACAGAATACAGCAAAAGAAAACTACAAAAAAGCTTTGTGCCCTGGGTTATAAGAGTATGTCTCACAGGGAGCCAGTGAACAGTGCTGAACCCATGCTATGCAAGCACCAGGTACAAAGCAAATGGACAGCAAAGAGTTAAATTAGGTTTCTCTGTTGGTATAATTCTCAGGGAAGCAAGGGAAGATGGCTAGATGGATCCATGTTGTAATGAATATGAACTTGTGTTCAACTTAACAGAAATATAGGCTTAGCAAGATGTAAATATTTATGGATTTGTGCATTATATGTCTGTATACATGTATACTTTTTCATATTCTATTGGCAGACAGGGCCTAGATAGAATGAGCACATCTAGTACCAAGATTGTGGATTCTACCATTTTCTTTCAATGAAAGGAACCACACCTCCTTGAGGAAATGGCCAGTTCCTGGCCTGGGGAATGCACTACAAGAAATGAGCCTGTGGCATCACTTAATGCCTCCAAGTCAGGAAGAGCAAAATAGAAGAGCACAGTTTATTCATGAAAATAGAAAATGTGGGGCTGGAGAGATAGCCTATCGGTTAAGAGCACCGACTGCTCTTGCAGAGGACCGGGGTTGGATCCCCAGCACCCACATGGTGGCTAAGAACCGTCTGTAACTCCAATTCCAGGAGAACACCAGTTCCAGGGGAATCCAAGACCCTCTTCTGACCTCTGCGGCATTGCACGACACGGGTGCACAAACCTACATGCAGAGAGTACATTCATACACTTACAAAAATAAATAAAAGAAAATAGAAAATGCAAAACACACCCAAAAGGATTACAAGATATTTGACCAAGCCTTATCCAAACTCTCTAAGTCATGTGAAACGGACCCAGCAAAGAAAACCTGGCCACCAATGTTAATTTAGTGGTGTGCCTGCATTGGATTCTGGGAAAGAAAAGAGCAAAGTAAAGAAATTTGAGTAAAGTATGTTCCCAGCTACTAATAATACACTAATATTTGTTAGTTAATTGCCAAGATAATTTAAGATAACTGGCAGGAAAAACCTGTGCAAAAGAAATCTGAATTCTCTTCATAAATTTTTAATATACACAAACATTTTCTTACTCTACAGGTCTCTACGGAAGTTAAACAGGGGGCTGGAGAGATGGCCTAGTGGTTAAGAGCAGTCACTGCTCTTGCAAAAGACCTGGGTTCGATCCCTAGCACCCACATGGCGGCTGAGAACCGTCTTTTTAAAAAAAGAAGTATAAGTAAATATGTGCATATTGGACAACATTGGTTTGAAGGCTGATAAAAACGGTAATGCATCTGAGTTAATTGGTGGTATAAATTGCTCTTGTCCACATTAGCTTTAACTAAGATCTGTATAACAATTACTTTGGGATTGGTATAAACAAATGTTCTCTATAATTTTGCTGTCATATAGTATCACCTGGTAGCAATCTCCTCCTCACCTATAGGATGATTTATCAAAAATAAACTTTGTTTCCCAAGTTAATCACATACAGTAACCAAAACAGCATGGGTGAACTTGATGAAATCTGTGCCTTGATTCCACCCTATAGGTAATGTATAAAACAACTGCTTTTTTTGAGACTCATGGGTCAAAATAAAAACCTTAAATAAAAAAGGGGGATATAGATAGATATGAAAACTTTTTGTCAAAAAGCCTTGCAACCCAAATCTTAAAACTAACTATGGGAAAGGATTTGTATGTTCCAACAGCCAGAGTATCACAACTTAATGGCTGAGAAAGAAAATGCAGCTTTGCAGTGAGTAGGATGTACCAGAAAGTGCCCAGAAGGATTGACTCTCTGGGCATTGAAGGAAGAAATGCCTCAATTGCTGCAGACATCAGTCCTCTGTGGATCCTACTAGTAAAACTATTTTTAATGATTCCTAATGAAGCTTACCTTCTAGGTGCCGCAAAGGTTTTAATACAAAGACTTTCTTAACTCCCCCCATAGATAAGGAGAAAAGATGAGATGAGGTGTTCTCCAACTTAAATTGGAGCACTGTTATAGAGGTATTCCTTTGTAAATATCAGTAAAACTGACTTCTTTAATTGACTAATGGACATAGAAACTGTGAAAAGGATTATTCTCATTCAGAACCAAATATAATGCTAAAGTCTCCTTAAGCTATGCACTTAAAACAAAATATATTAATACAGGAGCTCTGAATCAACAATGAATTATTCTACCAAGGAGTTGTTGGCCAGGGATCCAAGCCCCACAAATGGTAAAGGCTCCTTGCCTCCAAACTGGATATCTGCAGGAAGAGAGGCTATAAGTCCCTGCTGTTGAAGACCTGATATAAAATGGGAAAGATGTATGGAGACCGCACTTGCAAGTATACAGATGGTCTCTGGATGCCAGAGAGTGTTCCAAAGACCACTAAACCAATAAAGCAAATATAGTCTCCTTGAGTCAAGCAAGACTCCTCGTCAGCACCAGCTACACCTACACCTCTCTGCCTGGAAATACTGTGCAGCAGTGGCAGCCATATGTCTGTATATCCCAATCTAATTGGCTATTAGCTCTCTCTTTGAAGGAATAACCCACAGCTGATGCCACAAGCTTACATCCTCTAATGTTAGGAGATGTTATAAACCACATAAGATCCTGCCATACTTAACAGAAAGAAAATGTAATCATGATTAACATACCATCCAACATCTGTGTCTATACCAAAGAAACCTACCATAACAATTAGTACTGTTTAATACCCTATATATCTAATTGTGGTGCTTCATTAGTAGGATCAGGCTATATATTACTGTTTAATACCTAAACTACTAATTGCTTGTGCTTATTAGTAGGATCGAAAGGTAAGCCCTGGACAAGCTGGCAGCCCATGAAAGAAACAGCCAGAATGACAGAGACCAGACTAGCAAAAGTCCAGAGAAAGTCAGAGTGTATGTTGCTTCTCATCCACCTGTGCCCCTTTTCTAAGCCTAGGGAACATCTGCGGAAGAGAGGGATGGTAGAATGTAAGGGCTTTGATTGGGGTTAAAGGTGAAACTACAACAATATAGACTGGATCACTTATTTGATCAACTTGATTAAACATACAAGCCCCCCCTGCTGGATGGTGGGACCCATGGCTGTGTGGGTTTGGGCAAACTGCTTGCAATTGGTTTTACATGAAGGATCTTGTACTCAAAAATATCACTTATTGTTAAAAAAAAAATGAAAACAAAACAAAAAAGCAGAGAAAGATGCAGAAAACTTACAGCAGAATACATGATCTGGGATGGGTAGGGTGGGGTGGGGGGAGAAAGGGAAGATATGTCCTGAACTGAATTGGAAAATGATGTAGAAATACACAAAGCATCAATAAAAAAATTTAAAAAAAGAAAAAAACATAAATAAATTACATACTTCAAAAAAAAAAAAAAAGAAACAGAGACCTGGAGAGACAGCTCAGCACTTGCTGCCTTTACAAAGGACCTGCATTTGGTCCCAAGCATCCATATCAGATGGCTTACAACTACCTGTGTAACACCAGCTCCAGGATATGCAATATCTTCTTCTGGCTTCTGCAGACACCTACACTCACAGCGCACACCCCACACAGACACAAACAAAAACACATAGGTAAATATAACAGAAATCTCATGTATCCAGGTTTGCCAGGTGGCCCCTTCAGCGTGCTATTTTCTGGCAATGCCAGGATGCTGAGGGATAAGTAGCATTCTAATGAACACATGGACTTTGAAACCTGTGCGACCTCACACTGGGTCATCTGTTTCTCTCAGGCCTTTCTCTCTCCCTTATCTCTGAATAGCAAATTGTGCAATTTGAATGAAGGCCCTTGCATTTAATTAAAATTTCTTTTCATAAGTGAATTTTTTCCCTAACCCTAAGAGCCTAATTTCAGCTTGTTAATCTCATTATGTCCATGAGATCACTCTGCTGAGATTCTAAAGCTTCACTCATTGATGTTTTTTGACAAAAAGTAAAAATGCACCCCAGTCAATCACTCCAAGGACGCCACTCTCATTGAACATTTATCCCTGGTCAATATGGCTGAGAAGTAGAAGCTCTTTTCTTTCTGAGTATAGAAAAGGTCGTTCTTTGATTCTACTTTTCTTGACACGATCTTTTATTTCTCAAACCCATGATGTGCTCTAGCTGCTCCACAATAGTCTCCTAAGAAAAGGTCAAGCCTAATTCTCCAGTCCTCAGAACAGAAGGCCCAAGAAGAGTGTCAGGTTTCTTTCAGTCACTCTTATTCCCTAGCCTAAAGAGCCATGAGATATATTAAGATAAATAGGGGAAAAAAATGAGTTTCTAACTATGGGAATAAGAGAGAGACTTTTCAGCAAGTTATTTGAATTCATACAGTAGAAAAGTGATTTCACAGCTCTGGGAAGCCGAATCACTGCAAAGTTAAAAAACTCTCCTTTTATTCAAAATGAGGAGGGATGGAAAATTTCATGGAAAATAAATGTCTGCAAGGCCTGAGGTCTATTTTCATTGGTGAAGCCAGAAGCAATGAAGAGTAAATAACAAGAAGGCATTGATTCTTCTAATGTAGGTCATTATTTTTACAGAAAACTAATTGCACTAACCTGCTTTGCATTTGCTTCTCAATATTTTTGAGAGAAATAAGAGTGGCCCTAACAAACGGGGCCTGATGAGAGAATGGCACCCTCAGGACCCAGCTTCTGCAGACACTGAGTTTTACTCTCAAACTCTTTGGCACTCTTTATGTTCATAATAATGTATAAAAATGTCTTCATTTGCTCCATTAATCAACATTTGTTTGCTACCAGTAATATAATAGAAGCCAAAGTAAGGAGCAAGTGTTAGCTATTACAATGAGACAGAATGCATCAAGAAAGAGCAACAGTCACATAGGGACCAAGGCTTACAACTGAATTTATTGTTCTGTATGTAAGCTACCATACACCCCACCACAGGGGAGTCAGGTAAGGTCACCTCTGCCACTGTGGCCAGTGTTCTACCCCTTAACTTCTTTTCATTTTAGTTAGGGGGTCCCAGAACTAGAATAGTATCTGAGGCCTATGGTCAAAAGCTTGTTCCCTAGTTTAGTGGTATTGGAAGGTGCTAGAACTTTGAAGATGTAGGGCCTACAGAAAGGGCTTTAGATCATTTCAGGTATGGCTGTGAGAAAGACTATATGATACCTAGTCAGTCTCTCTCTCTCTCTCTCCCTCTCTCTCTTTTTCCCCCTCCCCTCTCTCAGCCATAAGGTGAGAAGGTTTCCTCACTGTGCACCTCTGAAATAAACTACCTCACCACAGTCCTAAAAGCAGTGAGTCTAGCCCATAAAAGCCAGGACCTCTTAAGATCTGTACCAAAGCAAACCTTTATCTATAAATTTATTATTCCAGGTATTTGTTAAAGAGATGGAAGGCTATGAAATACTAATTAATGGGAGGTAAATAAAAACAACAATAAAGAAATGAGACAAGCAGGAGGCAAGGGGAACCTTTGACATTTTCAATAGTAGTGTCATGGTATTAATTTTCAATTTGATAGAATCTAGAATCACTAGGAAGATAGGCCTCTGGGCATGCCGGTGGGGAGTATTTTGATTGTATTAATTGATGTAGGAAGATCTACCTTGACTAGGGCTCCTTTCACTGAGCAGGTGATTCTGAACTGTGAAAATGGAGAATGTGAGCTGAGTACTAGCATGCATTCATTTATCCATCTCTGCCTCCTGACTGTAGATGTGATAGGAACGGCTGCTTCAAGCTCCTGATAGCCTTGTCTTCCTTGATAGCATGGATCATACCCTAGAAATGTGAGCCACAGCAAACCTCTCTCAAGTTGCTTTTGTCAGAGTGTTTTATCATAGCAATAGAAGAAAGTCCTGGTTGTTCTCCCAGGGAGTTCAGTAGTGAGGTGGGGAAGCGGGTCTTTGCCACCCTGCTCTGTCACATCGTGGGATCTGGACTGCTCCTAGGCATTCAGTATCACATTAAGCAAGATGGCTTCCTTTCATGGGCAGTCTTGAGAGACATCCTCAGCTTGTGTGGTCAGCCAGCACCATTCTCAACTTCCGGGGATGAGCCTTTCAGTTCTGAAGGGGGAACCGGAAGAAGACCTCTGTCTCAGCTCAGGGTTTTGACCTGCTTTTGTCTTTTCCTCCATAGGTACTTAAGTCCGACCACACTCTGTTCAACTCTTCCCTAGCCAGTTGATGGATAACTCTCTTCCTTTTGTTCTCAGCCTTCTTCCCTTTACGGTCCTGGTTCTGTTGGTTTGCTGTCTGTTCAGGACCAGACCTTTCCATGTCTACTATAGAATGCATAGGAAATCTCAGTTCACCCTTGCTGAGATTGATTAGTCAATACAGCAAGTGAACTCAGGTAGAGAAAGAATGAATTCTGCCACTGTGGCGGCGACCATCAAGATCCTGCCTACAGCGTTCTCTGCCAGAGCTTACTTTGCCCACATGCATTAGCACAGATGATTCTGAGAGGACCCAAACAGTGACTGAAGATAAACTGGAATGCAAAACAGCATCCTGCTCTGACAGCAAATCTCCCCAGTGGGAAGAGGCTAATGTTATCCATAGTGGTAGTTTGCTTGACTACAAACTCTGTAAAGAAGGTCTTCCCTTCTTTGTCTCATTTCTGAACTCTCCAATGGAGTTTTCTGGGACCATTTCCCAAATAAAATACTTGCAAACAAATCTTTTTATCAGGACTGCTTCTTAATAACCCCCAACTGATCCATTTACAACCCTCAGAAGAATAAACGTTCAGTAACAACTGAGAGTAATTTCAAGGGAGAAAACAAGCATGATGATCTATAAATGACAGCAGGCTAAGATTAAGGTTAAAATGGGTAAACCTAACACCTGAAAAAATATGCCACAGAGGATAGAAAAATACCCACCTTTCTAATGAATGGTAACTGATATAATTTGTTTCTACCTACATATTTTAATGAGAGGCAGCATATTTCTCAAGTAAAAAAACTTGTGTCTTTATAGACACAACAGTCCTATTTTATCTTAACCATTAATTTTTTATTTACACATGTTGACTGCATGTATCTCAGGGACAGAAAGACAGATCTATATAGAAAACATTTATTCCTTGCTATTGTCCCACCTCCTACTTCACCCTAGTGTCATTCTCTTCTAAAGATGCTTCCTTGCAAGATAGCACTCACTCCCCACTATGAAAATTAAAGAGATAGCTCTCTTTGCTCCAGCATAATTACTGAATAGGCTAATCAAATGCTTCCTCCTGGATGCAGAAACTGAATTTGCAGAGTCAGTCTAGAACGTGGCATTCTTGTTCAGGAACATGGCATTTCAATAGAAATCTTCCAGCAGACCTGCATGGACTATGGATCTTGGAATATAGTCTTCCCAAGCATTCAAAGTAGCTAACAATGTTCTAGGTGTGGTGGTGAGCTTCTGCCCAACTCTGTGAGTCCCTGACATCCTTTCAGTAAATACCATGTTAACTTACAGAAGCAAATTAATGAGTGCTATGTAGTGGTAAAAAGACTCTCAGAAAAGCACAGCAAATTTGGGGTTGTTTATCTTACTATGTTGGATCAATAGGCAATGCAACTCCTGTCAATATTTCTGTGAGACAATTTAGGGCACCCTGGTAATTCTCAACACCATTCCTTGATCTTCATAACTTCTCAACATATGCTATTCTGTTAAAATGCTTAATTTTTTCTTCCTAAGAAAATAATATACATATTTTAATTCATAAATTCATATTTTTAATGATTTACCTAGATTTTATTTCAGGTGATGTTTAATTATTACAAAATGAAATGTTAATTGTGTGAACCTAAAATACAAATATATGCATCATAATTACACATTTTCTGTTTGCCTAGCATTATACATTAACAGAGAAACTCCTTCTTCCCATTAATGGTTTGTTTTAATTGCATATAATGTAAAGCTTCTGCAGAAGAAATATCTAAATTCACTAATAAAATATTGTGAAGATTAATATAAACTCTATATTTAAAGATCAATCTGAGAAAATGTTTGCTCTGTAAAAGTATTGAAAATAACGGTCTTCCAATGTATCCTCATTTTAAAATCAAATTCCATGTGTCCTATTTAATATGTAAAATATGATAGTATTTCTACCTAAACTGAGAAGGTTAACTCAGAGAGGAACATCTGTGTATCTGCTGTGTATGTGTAGTCAACTGTGCTGTGTTAATTGATCCGCGACATCTTTCACTCTGTTCTGATTATCTGCATGACCTGTCAGGAAATGGAGTGGGAAAGGAAAGATTATTTAAATGGTCATATTTATCTTAATGTAATAGTGTTCAGCTTCATTTCTATGAAAACGGCATTTCTGCATTTCTTTTAAATCATCTTTTCTGGGTTAGAAAGGTGGAAATAGAGATTTGAGTACATTGAGCTGAAAAACTAGTGCTACAAAATGGTAGACCCCAAGAGAAATATGCCATGACAAAAGTCTGCAAGTCCACATTCTCTTAAGATGCATAGGATGGCATTCCAATCCCTCAAAAGTGGCCAGAGAAGGTTGGCCTGGACAGAGATCCCATGATTTACATGAGTGCCCTTATGAAGGAAAGCCCCACAGAGCTCCCCTGCTTTTTGAAACAGGTGAATTCACAGCCACAAGTCACCTCCTAGACAAAAGGGACGTTCCTTAGACACCTAATCCGCTGGCACTTCCAACCCTTCAGAACTGTGAGAAATAATTGTCTGCTGTTTCTAAATCAGCTAGTTCATGCTATTTGTTGAAGCAACCAGACTAAAATATGACATTTACTATAGATATTATTTTTAAAATATTTTCTTTATTATTAATTTTATTTATTTCTGTATGTGTATGAATGTACTGTCTGCATGCAAGTTTGTGCACCCGTGTCACGGTCAGAAGAGGGTCTCGGATTCCCCTGGAGCTGGAGTTCTCCTGGAATTGGAGTTTCAGACGGTTCTTGGCCACCATGTGGGTTCTGGGGATCAAACCCGGGTCCTCTGCAAGAGCAGTTGGTGCTCTCAACCGCTAGGCCATCTCTCCAGGCCCCGTATAGATATTATTAATGCTCATAGGAAAAGACTTAATGCTATCATTCATTTATTTATATATCATTCATTTATAAAATATAACATTAATTCTTTAATATCTAAACTTCATAATGGAGAAGAATGAATTCATGGCCATATATTACTTGGAACACAGTCTCTATTGACCCTGATAATTATAAACTATCAAAGTTGCTTACATTGAGAAGGTTGACTCTTTCCCAAACTATATCCCTTAGAAGACCTCTTTTGACAATATGGTTAAAGAATGCAATATTTAACCCCTAATTCTCCATAACCTGTAAAAAAAAAAAACAATTTCTTTTATAGGTTATTCAAGATTCTTCAAGATTATAAACAGTTCCTTTTCCTAATCCTGTGGGCACCCCAGTGATCTGCTCCAAGAATCTTCAAACAGACTCTGATCTTGGGGGCAGCTGATGTGACTTACTGTCTGACTTGTATTGCCTGCACACAAAATGACAAACTCTGGGTCTTGACATATGTTTATTTTACAAAAATTGAATAAATGTCGCATACTTCTGTACAACTCATGTTTTGAAATATACCATCCAGATTTTAGGAGACTTGTAGTGACAGGGAATTGAGAAAGCATTTTGGCATACAAAATACAGACATTTAAATTGAAAAATAGTTTTCTTATTAAATAAGTATTACCTATAGAAGTGTACTTTAAAAAACTTTGTTGCATTTTTGTGCATTTCTTTTTTCTTAAGGATTTATTTATTTAATTTTATTTATTTTTGTATGTGTATGAATGTACTGTCTGCATGTAGGTTTGTGCACCCATGTCGTGCAATGGCGTGGAGGTCAGAAGAGGGTGTTGGATTCCCCTGGAACTGGAGTTAAAGATGGTTCTCAGCTGCCATGTGGGTGCTGGGGATCGAACCTGGGTCCTCTGTAAGTGCAGTTGGCGCTCTTAACCACTAGGCCATCTCTCCAGCCCCAGCATTTCTTATGATAGATCTTAATCGAATTTAGATCCCCTACCTTGTCTGTGCATCCCCATACCCCCCTCACCAGATTTCATGCATGCTATCGTATGTTAAGTCCTAGCCAGTAATCAAAAGGACATACCCAGATGTCAACCACCGGAGTGTAGGCAGCCTATCTAGAGTTTCTCCCTTAAAGATCTGCTCTCCTCCCACACCCATCAGTAATCATTTGTCAATAGTTCCTATGCTAGGGTTGGAGCTGGCTACCCATTTCCGCCAACCTATTCTGGGTTTCTGTCTCACGAGTTCCAACCGGTCTTGTGCATGCTGTCACCATCGGTGCAAGTTTGTATGAGCAAGTTCCCAGGAGCCTGAAAGCCTGTTTCTTTATGTCCATGCACCAATCCTGGCTCTTACAATCTTTCTTCCCCATCTTCTGCAATGATCCCTGAACTGTGCTGGGTAAGAGAGGTTTAATACAGGAGTGTTATCCACAGACATGCACTCTGCATTCTCATACTCTCTAAAACGTAGCCAGTTGTGTCCTTCTTTTGGCATTGTGCTCTGTTGTATGAGGAAGCTTCTCTGGTGAAAGTTAAAGGATGTACTTATATTCTCTCTACCCCCCCCCTCCACTATGTTCCATAAACCTGAAGTGTAGAGGTTCCACTGCAGATGTGTCATTTAGGGCTGGGCAAATCTCAGATATTCATTTCTCTGCAGTCAGTTGCAGAATTCTGTACTAGCCTCCACCTGTTGCAAAAAGAAGCTTCTCTGATGAGTAGTGTACAGTATGCTTGCCTGAAAATATAAGCATCCATATTTAGAATAAACTAAGAAATTTCCTTTGCCGGGAGATATGATAGAGAGGGTTTTCTCTAGGCTCTATGACATCTCCGGCCATGTGTATTTGGCTCCTTACCAATGAGAAGGTTTAAGTACAATTAGATGCTGTTCATCACCCCCTAGATAAAAGAGCCCCTACTGTAATTTTAATTTGCTAAACTAATAATTAATAATTTGAAATTTTCTGGAAATACATAAAATACTGATGATATATAAGCCTACTGCAGAGATATTACTTAGTATAACATTATATGTTACTAAGTGATATGTAACATTATAACAAGTTAAAACAAACCACAATTGAACTAAGGGAAGATTCACTTGATATTGCTAAAATTGATAGGTGGCTAGAAATTCATTATTCTCCTGGCTCTCACTGCAGGGGATCATGTTGCTTTACTGAATTCTCTGTGGAACACTCTGCCTGTTTTATCTGGGTCACACTTTCTCATTATTCTCCTCCATCTTGTCACCTATAACTCCTTTTTTTCTTCCATCATCAACTTTCCATGTCAGAATATTTCGATCATATTTTTCATTTACTTCAATGATTCAATCATTTTCTAAGTCCAGAAAAATATGCTAGTGATCATAATTGTAAATTGAACCTCACTAAAATTTAACAAGATGTAGGCCACTTCCTTGGAGGAATAGAATGATGGTTACAGCCTGTCCTGTGGTCCTTTCATCATTTGTAAGATAAATTTCTATGTAGTTTTCTAAAAAAGAACACATTTACATAAAATCTCTTTTAAAAATATTTGTCAATAATTCATTACAGATACTGATTGGTTTCATGACGTTTTCATATAAGTATATCATATCCTTTGACCATACCCACCCCCTACCCTTTATGCTTTGTCCCCTCCTCTTGTTATTCCCTTTCATTCTTCCAGCTTCTCTTCTAATCTATATCTATATCTATATCCATATCTATACCCATATCCATATCCATATCTATATCTATATCTATATGACCCAAATGAATACATGAGAGAAAACATGATATTTTTCTTTCTGAGCCTCACTTATCTTAATCCAATGCTTTGTTTCTATTTGCATCCATTTTCCTGAAATCAACATAATTTTGCTTTTCTTTATGGCTGAACAGAATTCTAATATATATATATATATATATATATATATATATCACATGTTTCATCTCATCATCTGCTGATATACACACAGGCCAATTCCATAACTTCCTGTGAATAACACTGCAACAAACACAGACATGCACGTATCTCTGTGGTATGCTGAGTCCTTTCAGTACATAGCCAACCACTTTTAGTTTGTTGAGGAAATTCCATACTGGTTTCCACAGTGGCCAGACACATTTACACTCCCAACACTATGTGACCATTCCTTTTTCTTTGTACCCTCACCAGCACTTGTTATTTATTTTCTTTATGATTGCCCTCCTGACTAGATTGAGGCAGAACATCAATGTAGTTTCCATTTGCATTTCCCTGATGGTTTAGGATGTCCCATTCTCATAGGTTTACTAGCATTTGTACTACAACATTTAAGAACTGTTTTTTCCATCGAAGAACTGTTTGTTCATTTCATTATCCTGTTTATTAACTTGGTAGCTGGACTCTTTGATATTTAGGGGTTTTTTTCATTATATATTCTAGATCTTAATCCTCTATCAGATGTATAGCTAGAGGATATTTATAGACTATCCTGGAGGCTGACTCTTCACTTGATTTGTTTGTTATGAGTTAGATTTTTAATTTCACTCCCTCATATTTGTCAATTCCTTTCCTGAAAATCCTTGCTTATGCCAATACCTTGAGGGATTTCACTTATTTTTTTTTCTCTAGCAATTTCAGAGTTTTAGATCTTTGGTCTATTTTAAATTTGTATGGGGTAGGAGTTAAGCATTTCGATCTACTTTTCCATGTGTTGGATACCCATCTTCATATCTGAAGGACTATCTTTTCTCCACTGTGTGTTTTTGACATTTTACAAATTCAGAAATCTGTAGCAGGGCGTGTTGATTTCTGGGTCTTCTCTTCTGTTCCATTGAGGTGCATCCTGCTCTTGTTACTGTGGTTGTCTAGTAGGACATGAAACCAGTCATGGTATTGTGGCTAGCATTGTTCTATTTGCTCAGGATTGCTTTGGTTACTTGTGGATTTTGTGCATCCATATGCATATCTATTCCTACTGAAAAATGTCATTGGAATTTTGATAGGGATTGAATGAAAATATCGATTGCTTTGGGAAATATAATTGTTTCACCAATATTAATTCTGCTGATTCATGAGCATGGGAGGTCTTTCAATCTTCTACTGAATTTCAATATCTGCTTTCAGTATTTTAAAGTTTCCACTGTAGAAGTCTTTTATGCCCTTGATTAGTCCTATTGCAAGGTATTTCTTTTGAAAGTATTGTGAATGAGATTGTTTTCCTGGTTTCTTTGTCAGCGTGTTTATTATTTCATTAGTATGCCAAAGGCACCTAAAAATAGGCACAGTTTTACCTTTTCCTTTCTACTTGTATCTCCTTTATTTCTCTTCTATTGTCTTCTTGATCTAACTAAAACTTGAAACACTAGATTGAAAGTAGAAAATGTGGACACACTTGCCTTGTCTTGATTTTAGTGGAAAGGTTATTTTACCATTTACCACTCTGTTGGCTATCAGCTTCTGATCCATAGCCTTTGGGGCTTTTTCAACAGAAGGGCATTGGACTTCATCAGATGACAGTTCTACCATTATAGAGATGATCATGAAATTTCCGTTCTTGGATTTGTTATGGAATGTTTTGCATTTCCTAATTTGCATATGTTGAATCATCCTTACATTCTTGGAATGAAACCCACTTGGCCATGATAAATGATATTTCCAATATATCATTTAATTTGATTTGAAAGTGTTTAGTGAGAAATTTTCCATGCATGTACATCTAAAAGATGGCCAAAATTTTTTGTTTCTTTGATTTTTGTGTGCTGTTGTTGTTGTTGTTGTCTCTTAACCTAGTTTTAGGTATCAATAGAGTACTCTGTTTGTAAATGAGTTCAGTATTTTTTTTTCATTTCTCTATCATTGAATCAACTGAAAGGCTTCTTAAAGGCCTGATAGAATTCAACAATGAATCCATCTGGGGCTGAATTTTTTTTTTTCCATTGGGAGAAATTTTTACTGCTCTAACCTCATTGCTTGTTATAGATTTGTTCAAATTATATCTATTTTGCTGTTTTAATCTTGGTAGGTGATGTGTGTTTACATAAATATTTATCCAGTTCTAGATTTTCCAGTTTGCTGGAATATAGATTTTTTAAAGTATATTATAATAATCTTCTGAATTTCATTGGTACCTGTTCTAATATCTCTCCATTTCTATGTAATTTTTAACAAAGCCAGGTTATTTAACAGTAACTCAGAATTTGTATTATTTTTGTGAAAAGTTAAGGGTATATGAGAAAAATTTTCCATCACCAGCACAGAGGTGAAAGGCCACAATAAAGAAAGCTTTAAATCTCAAAAGAAAGATATTTACAAAGACACTAGAAGTTAGAAAGACCTCCCATGGTCATAGATTGATCAAACTAATATAGTGAAAATGTCCATCCTATAAAACAATGTATGGTTTAATTCAGTCTCAATCAAAATATCCATGACATTCTTCACATAAATAGAAAACTCCATTCCAAAATTCATATGGAAGCATGAAAACCCTGGATATCCAAAGCAGCCCTGAGCACAAAGGACAATGCCAGGGAGATTAACATAACATATTTCAAGCTATAGTGCAGAGCTTATACTAATGAAAAAGAGCATGGAATTGGCACAAACACAGACCTGTAGATCAATGCAACAAAACAGAGACCTAAATAATGATACCTAAGAAAACATTTCTATTTGACCCTCCAAGAAGAAGCAGCAAAGTGAAACCTAACAAATAACTTCACACCAATCAAAAAGGCTTTTGCTTTAGCAAAAATTGAAAAAACATCCTATAGAATGGAAAACATTTTTTTTAATTTTATTTATTTCTGTATGTGTATAAATGTACTGTATGCATGCAGGTTTGTGCACCCGTGTCGTGCGTTGCCGCGGAGGTCAGAAGAGGGTGTCGGATTCCCCTGGAACTGGAGTTCTCCTGGAATTGGAGTTTCAGACGGTTCTCGGCCGCCATGTGGGTGCTGGGGATCGAACCCGGGTCCTCTGTAAGAGCGGTCGGCGCTCTTAACCGCTAGGCCATCTCTCCAGCCCCGGAAAACATTTTTATAGATGGTTCCACTGACCAAAAATGTAACAACTATAAGGCATAGAGTACTCACGCAAATCAACAGCAAAAAAACAGGCAATAGGATTTTTAACTTGGCAAATGATTGAGTACAGCAAATCGGAAAAACTATGAATGGCCAACTATTATACAAAAAAAAGTTCTCAAAATCATTAATCATCAGTAAATGCAACTCAAACAGCAGTCAAACACTATCACATCCTGTTAAATTGGTTATTATCAAAGAGACAAAAAAAAAAAAAAAACAATGTTGGCAAGGATGTGGAGAAAGGAGAATTGATAAAGCTACCCACGTTTTGTAGGAATGTACAACACTAACTATGGAAAACAGAATGAAGTTTTGTTAAAAAAACTAGACATAGAATTATCATGATCTAGGTATTCTACTACTTGGATATGTAAACAAAAGAAAGAGAAACTGTATGAGAGAGAAAATTCTGTAGTTTCATGTTTATTTTAGCAGTATTCAAATTAGTTAATATATGGACTTATCCTAGATAACCATCAAAAATTCAAAGGATAAAGAAAAGATGGTATATTAGCCGGGCGTGGTGGCACACGCCTTTAATCCTAGCACTTGGGAGACAGAGGCAGGCAGATCTTTGTGAGTTCAAGGCCAGCCTGGTCTGCAGAGTAAGTTCCAGGAAAGCTGGGACTACAGGCAGACCCTGTCTCGAAAAGACAAAAAAATAAAATAAAATAAAATAAATAAAAGAAAAGATGGTATAGCCAACTATGGTGGCGCATGCCTATAATTCCAGCACTCAAGAAGGCTAAGGCAAGAAGACTAATTTTTTTTAAATAAATAAATAAATGTAATTAAGAAAATAAGTCTTTCTATAATGTTGGGAGACAGATTAGGACATCATTAAGCTTTTAAGAGTTCATATTCCTGTTACAGAGTGCTCTAGTTTCCTTTATTTTTTTAGCATTTTATAGTCAAAATCACTTTATTTCCAAGCACGATATTTACATAATGAGCAGAAAATTTAAGAATATTTTATTTTCTTTCTTTTGTATTTCAGACATATACTAAAATTTGGAGAATGAGTGTTCCTGTACATCATCACGTAGAAACTGTAAGACATGTACTCCTGTGTATTTGAAGCTCCTTCATGCCACTGATTAGTCATAGCTCCCTATTTCTTTCCCAATAGGTAATCATTCTTTTTTTGGTATTTTTTGGGACAGGGTCTCCCTTTAGTCCCAGCAAGCCTGGAGCTTGCACTGTAGACCAAGAAGACTAATTTTTTAATTAATTAATTAATTTTTTTATGTGTATTGAGTGTACTGTCTGCATGTAGGTTGGTATACCCATGTCATGCAATGCCGCGGAGGTCAGAAGAGGGCATCAGATTCCCCTGGAACTGGAGTTAAAGAAGGCTCTTAGCCACCATGTGGGTGCTGGGAATTGAACCCAGATCCTCTGCAAAAGCAGCCAGTGCTCTTAACCACTGAGCCATCTCACCAGCCCCCAGACTAATTTTTTTTTGAGACAGGGTCTCCCTTTAGTCCTAGCTGGCCTGGAGCTCGCTCTGTAGACCAGGCTGACTTTGAACTCACAGAGATCTGCCTGCTTCTGCCTCCCAAGTGCAGGGATTAAAGGCATGCACCACCATGCCCAGCAAGAAGAATGATTTTTAAGGCCAGCCAGCCCAAGGTATATGTCGATATCTAAACTTTTAATTAGAAAGAAAATGAGGTTAAAGAAAGAAGGGCTATTTTTCAGGTACCAAAAGAAATGAAATTGTTGAATGATACAATATGAAATGAGATTTAAAATATCATGTGTGACATAAGCCAAACACATGCACATAATCATAGTTACCACATCTTCTTATCAAAAAATTAGAATTAGAGAGTTGCAAAGTGGTTACCTGGATATGGTAAAAGTAAAAGTAGAGAGAAAAAATGGAAAAAGGAGGGCAATAGATGCAGAGAGCAGCTGAGTAGTGGAAATAACTTCTGATGTTTTACAGTACAGTAGGAAAGTTGTGGTTGGTGGCAATTGTTTATTTCAAATTAACCAATAGAGATGATTTTGAATGCACCTCAACCACACAAATGGCTCCTTTCAAAGTGATAGATATGCCAGATACCATCATGTATAACATATATTCAAATGTCCTGCCTTATATAAAAATATGGTTATGTGTCAATTTGCATTAAAATATGTAACTTCCCTCCAAATAATAAAATAAAACATTTTCTACCTGTAATTAGAAAATTATTCCTTCAAAATAAATTGGGAGCTTTCAGATGACAAGAAATAGTAAATGGCAAACTAGAACCCTTCAACTAATTCAGTAACAGAATTTCTTTAAGAAGACAAAGAGTTTTAATATATTACTTATTTTGTGCAATGCAGAAATTATATAATTTTATCCAATGGCTAAAACTCAAGAAATAACATTTACCTATTACAATAATTCATACAAATACAGTATAAAATTCACTGCTGAGCTGACTGAGAAGCATGGAGACTGGCTTAGTTTTATTTTTGTTTGGTTAGGTAATAATTTAATACCTTACTTGGTGTTCTATACTGAGTTTTCAGAACAGTATCTGATCACCCCATTTACAGGGTCACTCAGAAACAGAAAGAGTTTTTCTCATTCCCTTTTTATTTCTTATCAAAATGAAGAACCCAACATTTATAGTTATCTAAAAGATACTTTTAATGACTTCTTACACCTTCATGTACTGTTTGAAATAGGAACTCAAAATATCACTTTCTATATACTGGGATATGACATAGCAGTTCTTCTCAAGAGAACATTCATTGCTCTTAGAAACAAAAGATCAATGATCTATTCCTGTTCATGACATTTACCATGTGACAATATCTCTTAAATTCTCTGTCCCATTTTTTCATAGGCAAATCTTCCTTGAGCTAAATGCTTAACTTCTTAACTTTTAAAAATAAATTTGAATTCTGAATGTTATTACTCACTTCTTGGCAGGCATTATGGACCAATTATAGCATCCTTTTCCATGGATCCAAAACCACCTTGGAATCATTGTTGACAGCCTCCAAAAACTCACAATTAACTTATATTTGTATAGAATTTATTTTCCTTTTCATAAAGAAGTCATCTTTAAAAATATGCCCAAAATATTTGATTGTGTGCATCCAATGGACTAATCTTATATGTACTGTTTATAACATGCAAAGAACTGTTGCTTATCTCAATCTTGAGTAATGCATTATGCAATAAGTAGCATGAACATAATTACCTATTTAACATGTTTGGTGTTCCAGGACTGAGGTGGTAGTCATGAAATAATGACCCTCACCCTTTCATGCTGGCGCTGGGTTTCCTTTGCGTTTTTCAGTCTTTGGTTTTGAATCGTGCTATTTGGTTTATATCACTACAACTGTCCTTCTATATCTAGTACTCAGTTAAAGTGTTATTTTCTTACATTGAGAACTATGATTTGGCATCTAGAAACCAACACTGGCTATGCTTTGAAACTCATTAGACATTTGCTTATTTAACAAATGGGGCTTCAGAGATAACTAAGTCCCCAATCATGCCAGGGCAAAAAAAGGCAAGAACATCTGCATCCAGTGGCACAATAGTCTTAAGGAAGCTTGTGCTCAGTTCAAGGAATGCCTGCTTCCTAGAGGAGATGGCACATGGGCTGAAGTTGGAAATGAGCAGTGTCTGCCCAGTTTAGGAGAGGACTGAAGGAGAGGATTTAGCAAAATAGTTGAGATTCCTTGCCCCGGAAACATTTTTATAGATGGTTCCACTGACTGAACCAAAAATGTAACAACTATAAGGCATAGAGTACTCACGCAAATCAACAGCAAAAAAACAGGCAATAGGATTTTTAACTTGGCAAATGATTGAGTACAGCAAATCGGAAAAACTATGAATGGCCAACAATTATACAAAAAAAAGTTCTCAAAATCATTAATCATCAGTAAATGCAACTCAAACAGCAGTCAAACACTATCACATCCTGTTAAATTGGTTATTATCAAAGAGACAAAAAAAAAAAAACAATGTTGGCAAGGATTGTGGAAGGAGAATTGATAAAGCTACCCACGTTTTGTAGGAATGTACAACACTAACTATGGAAAACAGAATGAAGTTTTGTTAAAAAAACTAGACATAGAATTATGATCTAGGTATTCTACTACTGGATATGTAAACAAAAGAAAGAGAAACTGTATGAGAGAGAAAATTCTGTAGTTTCATGTTTATTTTAGCAGTATTCAAATTAGTTAATATATGGACTTATCCTAGATAACCATCAAAAATTCAAAGGATAAAGAAAAGATGGTATATTAGCCGGGCGTGGTGGCACACGCCTTTAATCCTAGCACTTGGAGACAGAGGCACAGATCTTTGTGAGTTCAAGGCCAGCCTGGTCTGCAGAGTAAGTTCCAGGAAAGCTGGGACTACAGGCAGACCCTGTCTCGAAAAGACAAAAAAAAATAAAATAAAATAAAATAAATAAAAGAAAAGATGGTATAGGAGCAACATGGTGGGCATGCCATAATTCCACGCACTCCAAGAAGCCTAAGCAAGAGACAATTTTTTTTAAATAAATAAATAAATGTAATTAAGAAAATAAGTCTTTCTATAATGTTGGGAGACAGATTGGACATCATTAAGCTTTTAAGAGTTCATATTCCTGTTACAGAGTGCTCTAGTTTCCTTTATTTTTTTAAGCTATTTAAGTCAAAATCACTTTATTTCCAAGCACGATATTTACATAATGAGCAGAAAATTTAAGAATATTTATTTTCTTTCTTTTGTATTTCAGACATATACTAAAATTTGGAGAATGAGTGTTCCTGTACATCATCACGTAGAAACTGTAAGACATGTACTCCTGTGTATTTGAAGCTCCTTCATGCCACTGATTAGTCATAGCTCCCTATTTCTTTCCCAATAGGTAATCATTCTTTTTTTGGTATTTTTTGGGACAGGGTCCCCTTTAGTCCCAGCAAGCCTGGAGCTTGCATTTTTTTTAATTTTTTTTTTAATTTATGTGTATGAATGTACTGTTTTGCGTGCAGGTCTGTGCACCCGTGTCGTGCAATGCCGCGGAGGTCAGAAGAGGGTCTCGGAATCCCCTGGAACTGGAGTTCTCCTGGAATTGGAGTTACAGACGATTCTCAGCCGCCATGTGGGTGCTGGGGATCGAACCCGGGTCCTCTGCAAGAGCGGTCGGCGCTCTTAATCGCTTCTTTATTGTAGTAATTCTTCCATTTTTAAAAGACATAATAATATGGAACCTGAAAGTCCTGGGGACAGATATTGCGAACAGGGTCTGAATGTGATCAAAATACACTGTATGAAATTCTTAAATCAATGAGAATATTAAAATAATAAATAAAATAATCTCATACGCATTATGTTTGAGAAGGAATATTAAGAAGCCAATTGGATCATGTGAGCAATTTCCAGACCTTGAACTATCTGATACTCAAGAAACCCTGAGACTTCAAAAGGTAAGAATGTAAGAATATGATTCAGGGTCAGGTTCATGTTTCTTCTGACTTTGGGTCATTTCCAAAGCTATTTATATGATTTGCAAGCTGTAAGACACAAATATCAGCATCGAGATTATGGAAACCCCCTAGCTATATTTTCAATCATAAAATTAAATTTTCCCTCAAAGAATCAATTGAGTCGTCCACATTCCTTTCTTTTTTAGCTTGAGTGCACGTTACACTTGACTGCACGACGTAGTAATAAAGTGCTTGTACCTGTCCCTGGCTTTCTCCAGCCCTCACAAAATACCCCATTCTGTGCCTGGTACAAGACGCTAATTTTCATATTAATTCTTCTGTAATAAGCTTCTAACTATATCGTCAAAATCACCGGCAATGCTAGTGCATACTTTGGGAACTGAATACAAAGGTTTCAAATACTGAAATGCTTGAATTGTAATTTATGTGTTTCTCCCTTCAACACATTCCAAACTAACTTCAGTGTCAATTAATGCGCACACAGCTCTCCAGCCGAGTCAAGCAATGTGATTACTTACAATGAACAAAAATGGAAGGCAAGTGGGAGGGCGTACAGTTGTGCACAATCATCCCCTCACTTCATTTGTCGCCTACCAATCTGGGAGTCTGGGAGCCTTACAGACAGAGATAATCGTGCACAGCCATGAAGGATAACCCCAGAAAGCTTGGCTCATGGGGGGAAAATACTTAGTATTGGAGTCACAGAAATAGGACGAAGTAACCAAAATGATTTTTACAAGTGAGACAGGGAAGATATTAAGGCCAGTCTCAATTACCTCAAAATAGATTCATTATCATCAACATTAATGAAATCATTTAAAATCATCAAAGCTCAAAAATCTTCTCTTTTAAACACTCAAACTTTTTGTATAATTTGATTCTGTCAAATGACGGGGGGGGTATATGCACTCTAAAACTCTGAAATATTATCACCAATAATAATGTTCTTACCAAACTGCAAATTTCTGATCCTCTTTTAATTGCCAAATTCTCTCAGATAAAGCAGATCTATTGATTTCTTATTTTTCTAGGTACATTTCAAACAATGTCCTTATTGTTTAAGGAGAGAACAAACTTAACTGTTGATACTCTGTTGGGCTGAGACCTCTAGATGTCATTGATTTCAGTGAAACCCTAGGGCCCTATACAGTGAGATATTTGTGGTATGTCTTGAGCCATAAATTTAAGAGCATGGGTATTTCTTTCAGGTAGCATACACGATTTGAGAAATCAATAATGTGTGGTTTTCTGTAGTGCATGTTTCCTTACATATTTTCTAGGCTGTAAGTATGACTTCATGAATATGTTCACCTATTGGATTTCTAAAAAATATTCCTTAGTTATGGTAACAAGAAGGATAATGTTTTCTTCTCCCTCATTTTAGCTGTACCACTGAAGTATAAATAATTTATGCTAAAGTATCCATAATTTTATTAAATAAGGCATAACTTATATAATAATATCGTTTAAGGTATAAACATTTTCATGTATTATCTCATTAATAATAAAATATATTTATATAATTTTATAGGCTAAAAGCATAAACAGGATACTATGTTCCCAGAGAAAGAGTACATTCCAGTCATAGGATTCTAGACCAGAGTTCTGACTTCAGCTCTCAGGCTCTTGGCTGGCTGGATAGTTGCGTTGAAGCCCCTCTTGAATGAATTGTGAACAAAGCACTTTTAATCTACTGCCCACACCAAGAGCCATTCTAGGATCATAGTTTATCTTGTCAGGTAAGACCTTGAGGATATGTCACTGAAAGACTAATTTCTACATCTTTGAAGGAGAACAGTATATAATTGAAGGTCTACTGGCATATTTTGCTGTTGTTCATTTATGTTTGTTTAAGAGACAGGAACTTTTGGGGGGTTCCTGGCTGACTTGCAATTTGCTATGTAGTCTAGGCTGTCCTTCAGCTTGAGGCACCCTTCTGCCTCTGCCTCTGCCTCTACCTCTGGAATGCTGAGATTATCTTTTCTTGGACTTGCCTCTGCCCTGTGAAACACCTTTACCTATCAGCCTATTTCTGATACAGAGTTCACTTGACATTGACTTTGACTTCTGAAGGATGCTATTTGATAATCTAATGCTGTGGGGATGTTCTGAAGTGGTTTGTGGATGTCTCAAAATCTGTGGAAGATTTTTGTCTTCAGTTAACATACCTGTTAGAAGATACTTCTTAATTTTTGAGTTTATTATTTGATATGTATAATTATTTCGCCTTCACAAACATAAGTGCACCCATGTTGAAATCTGTAAGACTAATTTCCATATGTACTTACATTTTTAAACCCTGATAGACAAAGCAATGTCTGTGAGGCCAGAAAAGAGCTTGGGATCCCCTGGAACTGGAGTTACAGGCGGTTATTAGCTGCTATATGGGTGCTGGGAACTGAACACAGAGAACAGCCAGTGCTCTTAACTATTGAGCCATCTCTCCAGCCCCATTTTTAAACAGAATAGTATGCATTTGAAAAGGGCCTTAGTCTGCTTTTCCCATTTTATAATAATTATTTCCCTACTAGACCACTTCTCAGTTCCACAGCAAGTACTCTTGGGACATACGTGACTGTGAAACATCTGGTCAAGCCCTTTCATTTTATAGAAGGAACATGATTGGCTTGGACAGTCCTTCATTGAAAATAGAACTCTAAACTCATACAGCCACTATGGAAAGCAGTGTGGAGAACCCTTGGAAGACTTGGAATGAACTTGCCACCCAAACCAGCCATACCACTCCTAGGCATGTACCCTCAAGACTCACCCCACAACAGAGATCCATGCATGGCCATGTTTATTTCAGCTCTCTTCACAATAGCAAGGAGCTGGAACCAACCCAAATGCCCTTCAACTGATGAGTGGATAGAGAAAATGTGGTACATCTACACAATGGAGTTCTATGCAGCAGTAAAGAAAGATGACATCATGAGCTTTGCAGGAAAATGGCTGGGCTAGAGGACATCATGTTGAGTGAAGTAACACAGTCCCAGAAAAAACAAACGACAAATGGTATCCCTCACCTGTGGATGCTAGTGCCAATTACCTGGTTGTAAGTATTTCTTGTGCACAGCCCCTTGAGCTTTTGTCCAAGCAGTTGGGAGTGATGCATATTGGAAACAACAACAACAACAGAAAGGACTGCATCAAAGAACTGACTGAAACAGTGAACTTCTGCTCAAAACAGTCAACTTCCACATGGAGAGTATTGAGAAAGACTGAGAAAGAGATGAAAAGCATGTTTGGCCGAATGCATGAGCTCTGATGGGGTGGGGGAATAGGGTGGGGGACAAGGGTCTAAGTTTGATAAATAAATAAATATATATTTAAAAAAAAGAAAATAGAACTCTACTTCTTTATGTCCTGGTAAAGGATTATTTTGAGCAGATGAATACTCTTCATCTTATCTATAAGGTTTTAGCATGTGGGAGACCTAAAGAAATAATGCTTAATCAATAAAGAAGACCTTGGTAACATTTCTCAGTCAAACTTGAAATCTATAAGGCTAATTTCCATTTCTCCTTTTCAAATGCTGATAAATAAAACAATTGGCAATAATAAATAGTAAGAAAGGATGGGCTAAGAATCAGAAACTTGAGAGAGTCTTTCCTTCTGTCCTGGTTTTCTGCTGGCTGCAGTTCTTTGAGGTTTTTAATGGGGATTTTTGAAACAGGTTTCTATCTAAGCCCAGGATGGCCTCAAACTCTCTATGTAGGATGCTGAGGATGAATCTGAACTTCTGATCCTCCTGACTTTACCTCCCAAGTTCTGGTATTATAGACATATGCCACCAAGTCCAGTCAAAACATCGTTCTTAGTTTTATGTGATTCTCACCAAATGATTTCTTCTTTTTCAACTTAGGATAGTTTTCTGTAACCTAGAGCTAATCACACCTGTCCTGCTTATCCCACACGGTTGATTTGAGATTAAATGTGATAATGAGTATGAGACTGCTTTGATAGTGGTTGGCCACTGGCAATTAAGAGTTTCATGTATTAAGTTTATTCCTATATTAATTTATTTACTGTATTTGAGTTCCTACCTTACAGCAGTTCTCTGCTAAGCACTCAATACATATACATGACTCAAGGAGATGTAGATATTTTCCCTATCGACCCAAAGGCCTCAGGGGGATAAAGAAAACAGAAAAATATGTGTGTAATGAAACTGTGATCATTTGAAAGGAATGACATGGGTACTATGAAAAAGAATAAGAGAGGAGACCTTTAATTCAGGGACTCTGCTTAAACTAATAGCATTTAAAGTAGAATGAGCAGAAGCCAAAAAAAGACATGTACCGAGCAATGGAGAGAAGCCCTCCAAATATAAGACACAGAACATATTGTCTCAAAAGAAAGATTTTTTAGTTATATCAGAACAAAAATACATAGAGGAGAGTAATATAAGATAATGTATGTGAGAGCCAGAGGCCAGGTCTTCCAAGAAACCATATTTCTTGTGAAGAAATACTGTTTTCTATACTGAGAGTAATAGGCAGCCAGTGGGCAGTATTAAGCAATGCATTGACATAACACGAAGTGTTCATAAGAAAAAAACACTTTAGTTTGGTGTGGAATTTATTTGAGGTTTCATTTTGTGCTAAAGGATCAATGGTGGATTCAAACTGACACACAATGAGGGAGAATAAAGCAGAAATGGACATTTCTTTGTGAAGGGACAACTAGAAGCAAGTGGTATATTCTGCAATAGGGAAGGCAGAGCCAGCAGCTAGAAGCTGACTTGGCAAACTGTTGATAGAAATTTCATGTTATCTTTACCTAATCAGGTACATGGATGAAACTAGGTCCCAAGATCTCAAGTAATCCCCGCTACAGTGTATATGAGTTCCCTCCCAGATACAGACCCCTAGTATTCAGAAGTGATTAGGTCTTAAGGGTTCTCTCATGAATGGAACAAACCCTTTATAAAAGAGTCCCACTCCATGTTCCAGTCCCTGGACAATGCAGTATTCAAGGAATCATCTTGGAAGGAGAGGCCGGGCCTTCCACTGTTGTTAGTACTTTGATCTTAGAAACCCACCTAGCAGAGCTGAGAGCAAAGTATCCATCATGTTTTGTAACAGGCAGCACAGAGAAAAAAAAGCACAGAATCATTATCACTTAAGTATTCCTTCCCTATGAGTTGAATTTCTCCAATATGTTTGTACAGTTTAGACACAAGTTCGGAGGGAGTTTTCAGTCATTATCCTACACCTCAGTATAGTGAATTTGGGGCTCTAATGTTCACAACTTTTTATGAGAAACAAATTCCATGATCTAAAAATTCTAAAATCCAAAATTGTATTTGTATTGATATACTTGGGTAAGCAGGCTGAATTTAGAGGCAAACCCCAACCTGAAATCAAGAAAGGTTTTAGGCTCTTTATTTCATCCTTTTAAGCTTGACACTTTGCATTTTTCTTAACAGAGACATTAACATATTTGATAACAAGGTACTGTGACAGATCCTCTGGCAATGTAGAAACACCTTATCACCTTTCCAAAAGTATTAAAAATTCTCAGTTCAGATACCCTAAGAATTTCAGATAATGGAATATTGCCTGTAATCTTTTCTTTCCTGGATTCCTTGAGAATGTGACAATATATATATATATATATATATATATATATATATATATAATATAGCTATATACAATTTATTGATTTGCTCACATGACAGAGTTCAAGGATTCCAACAGTAGCTGCACCACACTGGAAAAGCCGAGATGAGAATCCAGGGAACTGCTCAGTCCACAAGGCTGGGTGTCTCAGTAGTCCCAATCCAGTGCTGAAGTTCTGTTTCTATTTTTCTTTCATTTTTCATCATATTTAAGAGCAGACTGTCACACCAAATGGTTCAGTCACCTATATTAGCTCATTGGCCCAATTGGCAATGTGTGTTATTTTTGTTTCTTTCCCTGATTGTGTGCCAAGGGTGGTGACCTGCACTTGATACCAGCACTTGGGGGAGTCTCCGTGGGCTCAAGGCCAATTTGGTCTCTACCATGAGTTCCAGACCACCTTGGAATGCAGGGAGACCCTGTTTCAAAACAACCAAAACCAAAAATGTACCCAAATCCTGATCCTTTCCTGAGTCATCATTTCATTCTGGTCTTGGTTTTGCTAATGAGAAGAGATACGTGGTAGGGACCACAGACAGCTCTAACCATGAAACCATGATAGCCTTACCTCCAGGACAGAATGATTAGAGCTGGAGTGACAGACTTCAGACCTCGGCACCTGCAGTGTTCTTCCTGATGGGAACAGGAACAGCAGTCAGTGTATTTTCTGAGGAAAAATTCTAACCACATTTTTAGAGTTAAAAGATCAAATTTTCATATCACATTAGTATTCTAAGAAATCTCATATGTTTCCACAAAAGAACCAAAGTGAGAACCTTGCCCATGAGTGTGAGTTTGAAGTGCTGGGGTTACAGCTCAGCTTGATGGTGACTGCCTAGAATGTGCGAGGGCTCCAGGTTCAACCCCAGCACTAAGATACAGAATAAAGAGTGAGCACGAATCAAGCATCAGTACACTGCAGAAACGCACAGCACACAGGGGCCAGCAATGAGTGAATGCACTGCAAACGAAGCCCCCTCCACATCATAATGGCATGAAGATGAAGCTCTGACGACCAATTCTGCTTATGCGTATCCTACTTATTTTGCTACCCAGAGGCAGACTCCAGAAGTTAGATACAATTACCAGGGCTGGATTGGCAGTTCCTTGGCCTAATTAGAAAAAGGCTAGGAGAATGACTGATAATAATGGCAAGTATTATCACAGTAATGTATTGCATAGCTATTTTGGTCAGTGACAGAGTACATTTGAGATATGCCCCGTAAGACTATGTCATCTAATGACATTGTAGTCATCTGGCTTTGTGTGTGAATGATGTTCCCACAATGACAAAATAACCCATCAGTTCAGCCCTTAGAATATGCCCCTTCCATCAAGTGAGACATGACTATTTCATTATTAATAAACTAAACAGTTAGTACGGTTTTAAATAACCATAAGTCTCAAAGCCTCACTGGAAACATACCTAATGTACTCTCTTCCTGATATTTATAACAAACTTACAAAGTAGACATTGTTCTCAATTTACATATGCATGGCCAAACACAAAGAAAAAGAAATCAAATAACCTGCCCAAGGATACACAACTTGTTAGAAGCAAAAGCAGAATTCTGACTCCCAAGTCTCTCATGGGACAATGTTTAAAACCAGGTCTGTTTTCAAAATAGTAACTAATATTTATGTGGTATCTGGAAATATAAATGCAGTAACTTTCTGATTCCTAAGAAATTTTGAAGTAGGAAAAAGATATTTTTAAGAAAAAATACAGAAAATGAGAAAGGATAAATGGTTATTTTTGCTAAATACATTCATTCCACATATTCCCTTGCAAAGACCAGCATTGTTTCTCTCTCATGGGAGTTCTACAGACATAACATATATGCAACAAGTGAACATATATAAAAATAAATTATAAACAAATTTCTATTTAAATTATTAGAATATTTTAAAGGCCAACTTTGGGCTAAGGAGATGACTCAGTCATAAAAGTACTTGTATCACAAGAATGAGGACCCAAGTTAAATCCTCAGCACCCACTCAGTCCAGCTGTGGTGACACATTGGTGATACACTCTTGTTAGCCCAACACTGGGGAGGCAGAGACAGGAGAAACCCAGGGACTCACTGGCCAGCCAGCCGAGCTTAATGGCAAACCCCAGGTCCCAGCAAGAGACTCTCAAAATAAGCATTTGAGGAATAAGACCAAGGCTGACCTTTGGCCTACACACACACACACACACACACACACACACACACACACACACGCACACACACACACACACATGAATGGGTCTATATATACCTGCACCTATACACACACAAAGCCAATTAAGATGTCCACATAAATGAAAACAATATATCCAATGAAAATATCAATATTAGGGATCTGAACCTTCTCTGACCTTCATGTTAGTTGCTTGACACAGGTGTGCACCTCACATTTCATGCGGAATTATATATATATATATATATATATATACTATATATATATATTTTGAAATATTAAAAACAGAAAGTATTTTTCATGTGTATTTTCGAAAAATTTGAGCTATTGTTGCATATGCTGTTTCCTTCCTGACACCACCTTAGTTCATCCCCACTGCACACCAGCGCCATCAACCTCATCATTTTACGAGTTCACGCTTTATTAAGAGATGGCTCAGTGGGTAAACTAGTACTGGGCTGCTTCTGCAGAAGACACGCAAGCTCTTTGTTTAATTCCCAGCACCCCAATGCAGCCTAACAACATCCCGTCCAGTTCCAGGAAACCAATGACCTCCTCTGGCCTCTTGTGGCATGACCAGGTATGTGGTAACTCCTTTTATACATGCCATATCAAAACACTCTTACACAAAAAACACAATCAAAAAAATCAAAGATTACAAAGCTATAACTGGCCTCCTCTGGGAATTTTCTCTTCATTTTGGTTAGACTTCCCACCCAAGAGCTCCTATTGTGCTTTATCAGTCTCCTTTTGAAGACGTGGCATTGCAGTCACTTCCATTCTGGTCTTTGGTGGTCAGTGCAGAGAACATCTTTGTCACCAAGTCTTCACTTCCTGGTAAGAAGCTTTTGCAGCAGAAACACTTTTAAAGTGATGCAGCTAGGATTTCTATGCTGAAATCACCATGGTGGAGGTGGCCTCTCCAAGTGCAGCCTGTGCACCCCACTCCCTCTGCTCTGTCACCTCACTGACACAGCTTACTGCCTTTGCAGAGCTCAGCTATCTGCCTGAAACCTGTCTTTCTCTCACTTGGACACACACAGGGTAGACTCTCCTCCAAAGTACTGACTTACAAAGTCTGATATCACATGCTATCCTTGCTCTAGAAAAAAAAAAAAAAACAGCATTCAAAAGTTCTCTCATTCAGTATCTAATCTCGATGATTTTATGATCTCAAATTAGATCGGAAATGTCAAGTGTCATTTTGGTATTTCCCATAAGAATTCTCTTTCCGGGGGCTGGAGAGATGGCCTAGGGGTTAAGAGCACCGACTGCTCTTGCAGATTACCCGGGTTCGATCCCCAGCACCCACATGGCGGCTAAGAACCGTCTGTAACTCCAATTCCAGGAGAACTCCAGTTCCAGGGGAAACCGAGATCCTCTTCTGACCTCCGCGGCATTGCACGACAAGGGTGCACAAACCTACATGCAGACAGTACATTCATACACATTCAAAAACAAATAAAATTTAAAAAAAAATTAAAAAAAAGAATTCTCTTTCCAAACTGGATCCTCAGTTTGAAATTTAAATGTTATATCCTGGTGACTCAGACATCTGGTTTGTGCACCCAGTAGTAGAACACAGGGCACATTGTAGGCACTGTGCATATTTGAGGAGAAAGTCAATCATTTTATAGCACTTTTTAGAGGATATAAATTGTCACTTCTATATTTTCTGGAGCAGACCTTCTAGATTTAGTACTTTTTACTGAGTTAATTAACAAGATCCATATCCCATTATAATAAACCTCTTGGCAAAGGCAGCCAGCAGTCACTATCTTATTTTAATAATCACAATCTTTTCTTACAGCTTATCTACCAGCAGCGGAGCCAACCCTACAAATTTTGCTTCCTTCCCTAAGTGCTGACTGCGCAAAGTCTTTAGACAGACCTTGCTGCTCACTAAATCACACAGAACGAGGAACTAGACTCATAATGTGTGGAGGACGTCCAATGGAGAATTTGAGGCTGGGAAGATTGAAAGAAGACTGAATTTCAATGTTGCCAGCCCAAACGGGCCATGCTGTGCACTCATGACTAATGAACATTAGCCCCCTGATCTGTTCAGAAGCTAGTGCCTTGAGCTAGCCCAGCGTAATCCCAATCTGGTAGATTATACACATAGTGTAAATACAAAGATTCCAAGACACATTTGAAATACATATCAACATCTGTCTCCCCTTGCATTTTGTTGTATTTTCCTTAGTCTTCTAAGTGACTTCATATCTATGCCAAATTGTTTCCACTACTCCTCCAAATATTTTGTCCCATCTGAAGGCCTCAAATAGAGGAGAACTTATTTAGACCATTATGAACTTAGTGATCTTTCCTGTGCTGCTTTGTGTTTGTCAACTTGACACAAACTAGAGACACCTGGGGAAAATAAACTTCAGTTGAGGAATTTCTTCCCTTGGATTGGCCTGCAAGGTGATTGTGAGCCTCTGTGTTAACTGCTAATACCTGCTGGAGGGACTGGCACACGTTCTTGGGCAAGTAGGTTTGTCTTGGCTGACTTATGAGGGTGGTTGAGGAGCCAGGGAAAGCAAGCAAGGAAGCAGCATTCCTTCCCAGTCTCTAGTTCAGTTCTCACCACCAGGTTGCCGCCTTGAGTTCCAGCCCTGGCTTCCCTCAGTGACAGACTGGGAGGACATGGAATCATAAAGAGAAATAAACCCTTTGCCCTCTGAGTTGCATTTGGTCAGTGCTTTATCATAACCACCAAAAGCAACAAGGAGAGAAACTGATAATAAAACAGGGCACTGTGCAACAGACCTGACCATGTTGATTTTGGAAAGACTGTAGAAGTGTTTAGGTCTTTGTTTTAGAAAAGTCCATTGATGCAGGGTGTGGTGGCACACGCCTTTAATCATAGCGCTTGGGAGGCAGAGGCAGGAGGATTTCTGTGAGTTCACGGCCAGCCTTGTCTACAGAGCTAGTTCCAAACCAGCTGGGGTTACAGGGAGACCCTGTCTCAAAAAACAAAAAAACAAAAAAAACAAAAAAGAAAGAAAGAAAAAGAAAAAGAAAAAGAAAGAAAAGTCAATTGAGTACTTGGAGCATAATTGGCTGTTCTGTGGGAACCTGGATGATAAAAATACTGAGAAAAATATAGATGATGGAAACCTGCTTATGAAGTTTCAGGGGGAAGCAAAAACTCTATCAGGCCCTTTATGTGATATATAATTAAGAATTTTTATAACTGAAACCTTTTGTGCTTTACTAGGACAATTGACACTATTCAGCAAGTGCTGAAAAATCAGGTGTGATTGAAAAGATTTTAGTACCAGTGAGGTGAAATCTTCTGGGAAGTATTTTATCAGGGTCAACACACAGATCCTGTGGTTCAGAAAGCACAAGGTTCCATCTCAAGCTGAAAGTCAACTTGGCAATGTGTAAGAGTCTCTCACGTGGCACTGTTTTGGATGACATGAAAGCTGCCGAATCAAAGGGGTTATGGAGAGAATCTGAGGCTTGGCACCCTGTGAGGCCAGGAGAAACCATTGTGAAGGAAGAATCTCAGTTGCAGTGGAGAACCAGCATATCAGAGACACAGGACTGTGGGATGGCCATGAAGGACAGGGGAGCCGGCCTGTGCTTACTGGACTAGCTATATGTGCTGGGAACAGCAGAGCAGAAGTTGAGATGCCCAAGCCTTTTGGGGCTCAAAAGATTGTGTCCTAGGTATCAGGCACTGAGCTAGACTTCTGGACTTCAGTTTCACTTAAGTGTGCCCAGTTCTTCCCTTTTGAAATAGCAAAATATTTAACCTGCTCTTGATTTCACAGGAGCCCACAATTAAGACACTTTGGATTTTCAAAGGGAATTTGGCCTTCTAAATTATTGGAATTTTTAAAGACTTTTAAGGTAGTACTATATTATGATATTAACATAAGCTCTTGTAGATAAACAGGAAAGGGAAGGTTATGGTTTAATAGTGATGCGTATGTGTCAAGTTGACAAGTGGTCAGCACTTATGATTACCTTTTTATTTATTTTTTTTTTTTTTGTCTTTTCAAGACAGGGTCTCCCTGTAGCCCCAGCTGTCCTGGAACTCACTTTGTAGACCAGGCTGGCCTTGAACTCACAAAGATCCGCCTGCCTCTGCCTCCCAAGTGCTAGGATTAAAGGCGTGCGCCACCACGCCCGGTGATTACCTTTATTCTATATGATCATTACTTTATTCAATCAAAGGCATTCATCTGCCTAGGACATAAAATTAGAACATTTTAAGGAAATATAAAAGAAAATGCAAGAAGCCACATAACATTTTATCTTTTAATCAAAATAGAAATTTGAAGCAAGAAAATTCCTTACAAATTGGGTTGTTGTTTTACCAAGTCTGTGAAGAAACTCTTGGGGATTTTAATTGGGATTGCATTGAATCTGTATATTAATTTGGGTAGAATGGACATTTTTACTACTTTTTTTTTTCAATCTGTGAGAATGGGAGGTCTTTCCATCTTCTGATGTCTTCTTCAATCTCCTTCTTCAGGGATTTAAATTTTTTTTTTTTTTTTTGTAGAGATCTTTGGTGTCTTTGGTTAGGTTTGTTCCTAGGTATTTTATTGTTTTTGAGGCTATTGTGAGTGGAAAGGTCTCCTTATATTCCTTCTCCAGTTGCTTGTTGTTGGTGTAAAGAAAGGGTACTGATTTTTCCAGGTTAATTTTATGTCTTGCCACTTTACGGAAACTCTTAATCATTTCTAGTTTTCTGGTAGTGTATTTAGCATCCCTTAGGTAAACTATCATATCATCTGCGAACAGGGCTAGTTTGACTTCCTCTTTTCCAACCAGTACTTCTTTAATTTCCCTTTCTTGCCTTATTGCCCTAGCAAGTGTTTCAAGCACTATATCATATTGAAGAAGAGTGGTGATAGGGGACACCCTTGCCATGTTCCTGCCTTTAAGGGGAATGCTTCTAACTTTTCTCCATTTAGGATGATGTTGGCTGTGGGTTTGTTGTGTGGCTTTGATTACATTGAGGAATGTTCCCTTCATTCCAATTCCCTATAAGACTTTAACCATGAAGGGATGCTGGATTTTGTTGAAGGCTTTTACTACTACAATTGAGATGATCATGTGGTTTTTGTCTTTCAGTCCATTTATATGTTTTATGATATTTATTGATTTTCATATGTTGAACCATCCCTTCATCTCTGGTATGAATCCAACTTGGTCATGATGGATGAATTTTTTTATATGGGTCTGTATGTGGTCTGCAAGTGTTTTGTTGAGAATTTTTGCATCTATGTTCACTAATGAGATGGGTCTATAGTTTTCTTTTCTGGTTTATCTTTGCCTGGTTTTGGTATTAGAGTGATGCTGGTTTTTTAGAAGGAATTTGGGACATTTCCCTCTGCTTGTATCCTTCTGAACAGTTTTAGTAATAATGGTTGTAAGTCCTCTTTAAATGTTTTATAAAATTCTACCGTGAAACCATCTGGGCCTGGGCTTTTTTTAGTTGGGAGGTATACTATTACATTTTCAGTTTCCTCATATATTTTGGGTCTATTTAAGCTGTCAATCACTTCTTGGTTAAGCTTTGATGAATTCCAGGATTTCAAATATTTATCCATTTCTCTTAGGTTTTCAAATTTAGGAGAGTATAGGTTTTTGAAGTATTCCTGTATGATTGTCTGGATCTTTTCTCTTTCTATTGTGATATTTCCCTTTTCATCATGAATACTATTGATTTGGAGTTGATCTTCTTTTCTTTTGGTTAACTGGATTAGGAGGTCTATCTATCTTGTTTGTCCTTTCAAAGAACCAGCTTTTGGATTCATTGATTCTATGTGTTGTTTTCTTTGTTTCTATTTCATTGATTTCTGCTCTAACTTTTTGTGATTTCTGTCTGTCTATTGAGTTTAGGGTTCATTTGTTGTCTCTCAAGTGTTTTTAGCTACAGTGTTAGTTCATTTATTTGTCCTCTTTCTCCTTTTCTAATGTAGACACTGAGGGCTATAAACTTCCCTCTTAGGAATGCTTTTAAAATATCCCATAGGTTTTCCTGTCCTGTATTATCTTTTTCGTTTAGTTCCAGGAATTTTTTTATTTCTTCCTTGACCCATTCATTATTCAGGACTGTGTTGTTTAGTCTCCATGTGTTCTTGTAGCTGGGGTTATTCTGATGTTGATATTGGGCTTTATTACACTGTGGTCTGACAGAATGCATGAAATTATTTCAATGATTTTGTATTTGTAGAGGTTTTTTCTGTGTCCCAGTATGTGGTCAATTTGGGAGAATGTTCCACGAGGTGCTGAGTAGAAAGTATATTATCTGGTGTTTGAGTGGAATATTTGGTAGATTATCTGTGAGGTTCATTTGGTGTACTGTATTGTTCAGTTCAGATGTCTCTGTGTTTATTCTTTGTCCAGTTGACCAAAAAAAAAAAAAAAAAAGATAGAAATCCTTATTCCTCCTCTTTGGGGTGTATTAGTTACCTTTCTGTTTCTGTGATAAAATACTATGACCAAGGTGCCTTGCAGAAGGAAGGGTTTATTTGGCTTATGGTTCAGAGGGTTCAAGTCCATAATGGTTCCAGATATGGCTGAAGCAGAAAGCCAAGCAGTCACATCTTCAAACGCTCATTAGAAACAGAGACCAAATGGAAATCTTGCAAGGCTTATGAACGCTTGAAGCCTCTCCCCTCGACATGCTTCCTCCAGCATGGCCACGCCTCCTCAAGGTTCCAGGATCCCCTCAAACAGTACCACACATTGGGCACCAAGTGTCCAAATACTTAGAGCCTATGGACAATGTTCTCACTCAAATATCCACAGGCAGCACAGCAAAGACTAAACTGGAAGACTCAGATCAACTGGCATAATCATAAAATAGAAAGTTCATTCATCAGTGGAGAAATAGGCCTGTGGCACATTATAAAGTAGGATAATTAAAATGAAAATTAAAACTGCTTTAGCACAAGGAGATTATGAAGAAAAGAGAAAGAGACTAGGGGGATAAATGTACAGACACCTGAAAATTCCCTGAGTTCCACAGCCTTCTTCCCACTAAGTTCCAAAACATATTTCCTGAAGTGACACAACATCCTTCTCCAGGGCCCACAGCTATATTCCTGGAATTTCACAGCCTCCTTCCCAGAAGGGCGAAAGCCTCCTCCTCTAATTCAACACCATCTTCCCTGCACTTCTACTTGAGAGAAATGCGATCTTCAGATGTGAATATTCACACGTTGCTACATTCTTCTATTGAAGAGTCTCTAACAAATCGTTCTCAAGTTGATTCTATTGTGTAGATGAAATTCAAGCATGTCAGTTAAGTAGATAGATATGTAGTCCGTTTAGAAAGCTAGAGGTCTTTACAGGAAATGCTGCCCCATCCAGACTTGGACTGAATAAGAGGAACCATGCCTGAGGGAAGATGTCATTTCAAACCACTGAAAGTTGCCAGAACTGAGGTTACACATCCCATGGAACCTATTTGCAAATGACATCATGGCAGCCATAGCCAAGTAGGCTTGGATACCAAGCAGGTTGCCTACCACTGTACGATTTGGGCTAAGTAATAAGTACTTTCTTCCAGAGAGTAATTAGACATTATTAAGAAAGACTCAGGGTTGGAGGATATGACACTATTTTTATCACATTAATTGGACTATGACATTTCCATACATGCACTGCATAATGTACTTTGATCATATTTACCCCCTCTGTTTCTCCCTTATTCCCTGTCTCACCTCCCCTCCTCTGCTTCCCCTTTCGACTCTCTAATACTCTTTACCTTTTCCCCTTCCATTTTCTATATAAGAGAGATATTTTGCTTTCTCAGTCTGGTTTATTTTGCTAAACATAATAATCTCTACTTCCATTCATTTCCCTGTAACAACATAATTCTATTTTTTCCTTATGGCTGAAGAAAATTCCACTGGTTTTATAGACCAGGTTCTTTTTATTCATTTTTCTATTGATGGGCACCTAGACTGATTCCATAAATTGGATATCATGAATCATGCTGCAGTAAGCTTTGGTATGCTGGTATTTGTGGGACAGCAATCCTGGGCTCAGACATATCTTGAGCATATGCAGGCTACCAGTCTGCTTAGCACACTAGGTGGAGCAAAAGATACAGGGCACGCCCTCTTTCTGCTAGCATGTGCTCAGAAGTCAGGAGTTGGCTCGATTGTCAGAATGCCCTTTTTCTGAGTACTCTCCACACACTCCCCACCATGATGGACTGCCTCACCACAGGCCGAAGGAACCTCTGAAACCAGGGGTCCAGAGAAACCTTTGTTCCCTGTCATTTAATTTCAGGTGTTCCCCCCTAAAATAAAAATCAAAAACCAACCTATCCAGAAGGCAAGGAAAAAGAACTATATGACCCAGTCATGAGATTGAGGGGGTCTTGGCCCTAATAGTGTGGAGATCAGCTAGGGAAAAGGAACCAAAGGAAAAGGAAGTATGAACTGCAGACTCCAAAGGGAATCTCCTGGTAGAACAAAGTAGTGCTATGTATGGAAGGAAGTTTAATAATCAGAATGGTTAATGTTTGATGTTTCAATGTATGAGCTTAAAGGAAAGGATGAGTCAAAGATAATTTCTTTGCAAGGGAAAAAACTTAAGTGAATTTATGAGATATACAAGTGTAGGTGAATGGCATGAATCAAGTCTGCCAGTCCAAGATGCACAGAAGGGTCTTGGGCTACATAGAGTGAATAGTAAAAGAAACAGGGAAAAGCAGATGTTCCAAACAGCATGCAACTCTGAGGTGGTACTGTTCTATATTCCATGTTAAAATATTCAGAAAGGAACTTGTGAGAATAAAAGGTGTTTAGAGGGAAAAATCACATGTAACTTGCCAAAAAGTCAGTATGAGAAATAAAAAGGTCAATTCTGTCTAAAGACAAGCCTTGACTCAAAGTAATTTGAACACAAACTTCCATTGAACAACAAACAAACAAAAGCAATCAAACCCTTTATACTGGAACTCCTGACTTGATTTTTCCCCTACAACTTAACTCAATTTAATAAAATGTCTTGAGCATGGCAGGTTATATATTGATTATATTATATCATCAACTTAAAGCATTATGAAAGATGGAACTGCTTACTAGTTTGAGGTATACATAAAGTTGAACAAGAAATACTTAAAAATTTAAATTAATCTAATTTATGATTAAGATATGCTATTGGGTAAACACATTTTATACTTTATTTCTCAAAATATTACTAAATATGTAAAAGGTCCACAGTTTTACTTTTATCACAGAAAAATTAATAAGGTTCTGAAAATTTATATAAAAGGTTAATCATAATTTTAGTTTAAATATGACATTCCCTTCCCATTCAATAATCCTGTTTAATATGTGTGGGAAATCCAGCTTGAATTGAGGGCTGGATTTCCAACTAGCACCACATGGCCAAGAATCTGGCTCCTCCCCAGGGAAGAGCAAGCAGCATGGCGTAGGTGCGTGATGCTGGGTGGAGCAAGATGCTGGGTGGTGCAATGGTGTGGAGTTGGGGGGCTCATGATTGGTCATGGGAACTGACATCATTTGGTTTATAAAAGCAAGCTGTGGTTACGAGTAAATAGAATTCCATATTAACATCATCACGGTCCCGGCTGATATTTTTATTAATTATTGCATGCATACAGGCTAAGGTAGGCCTGAGTTTCATTCGGGTGGCCAGTGGGCTGGAAAAAGGTTCCCTTTGTGGACCTGGGTAGCTGGTGTTGTGAGTGAAATTCCTGTTCCGTCTCTGGGCAGGTGGGAAGTCAAGGCCAAGAGTGGAACACGTGTCTCGTGGGTCCAGGCTAAGAGCCTAAGATGGAATTACCACTTAGTTAAGGAAGCAACCAGCTGGACTCTGCGCCAAGGGGCCAGCTCCCCACAGAGTCCGCAAAGTGGGCGGTGTGTCCCCATTCCCCTTAGCAGGGCCACGTGGTCCCTGCTCTGCATAAAAAGAAAAGCTTCCTCTGCACCACTGCACACCTTGCCCTACCCAGCATCGCGCACCTAGGCCATGCTGCTCTCTCCTCCCTGGGGAGGTGCCAGACTCTTGGCCGTGCGGTGCTAGCTGGAAATCCAGCCTGCAATTCAAGCTGGATTTCCCACAAATATGAATAAATTTTGCATGCAAAACTCTTTGAATAGATCTTTAAGAAAGTTCTGCACAACATTCTTTACTTTTCTAAGGAGGATTGCCATAACTGCATTCCTAATAATGTTCAACAACATAAAAATAGGCTACCTCAGTGGCACATTTCACTATCCTCCTCATATTTTAACAATTAAATCGTATTCAAAAGACTTAGAATAGACAATGCTGCTTAAAATAAGCTATAAAACTCCATTTCTCAGTTTTGCTAATATGTTCACATTCATAATTATATTATAAAACTCCAGAAACTAGTTATATTATAAAACTCCAGAAATCTGGTTTTGGTCCAATAATGTTTACAACTTCAAAGAAAGGCAATTACTTGAGTAAGATTCAAGCATTCTAGGCTCCAGAAAGAAAACTGGCATATATTGTAAACTAAATCTGAATAGATCATATGGATATAGTCAGTAATTTATTTTATAAAATGGACATATTTTCAAGTGCATTCCAGTGGACTCAATCTAAAGTTTGTAGAATGTAAATTCATGGGAACAAATACTTCACACTTGGAGCACAATACATTTTTCATGAAAACACACTAAGCCTCTCTTATAGATTTATGGAGTAATTTATATGGAAAAATTATACATCTCAACATTGCCATCCCATTACAACTACCTTAAACTCATGCTACTCTGGCCTGTGTATTCTAAAGAATGAGTCACAAAAATAAAATCTCTATGTCTTTAAATCTCATTAATCTCATTAAAAATAAACTCGAATTTATTTAGATAGACAAATATTTTTAATGTGAAAAAATAATCAAAACTAACCTTGCTTATTTTATAAAATGATAATCACTTACAAATACTGAACTTAGTACTTAAAATTCACTCTCCCTTTCAGATAAGAAAATAGTATGTATATCTAAGGAATCTCATTAGAAAAGCAATGTGGAGATTAAGTTTCTCTGGTTAAGGGAAATTCAAGTTAACTCAATAGCTACTGAGGTTTCATTTTGTTTTTGCAGCAGAAATTATCTCTATGGAGGGAATTTCTGCTTTTAACAGCATCAAACTGCTGAATCTGTTCATTCACACTGCAAATGTGAATCAAAAGGAATGTGCTTATTCACGTGTATGTCATTTATCTCCCAATTTAAGCAAATTTCTTTCATACTTTAAAAATCATTAGAAATTGGAATTCAATGGTCTATGTTTTGGAGAAATCATTTTCTTATCTCTGGAGAAAATATAAATTTAAAAACTTGGAATGAGTTAGAGATGTATCACAAATACCCACAACTCAGCCGAGAGCTGTGTATGGTTTTTGTTCTTATAATTTAGATTGAACGCTAAGAAATGCCTTTGGCCATAGATTTCCTTCATATAAAAAGTATTCATAAAAGGAAATAGTGGATTTCTTGCTCTGAAGTTTTTTAAATACGGCATTTTTTCTTTGTTTGTGACTGTGTAGAAATGGTTTTGTCAATAGACAAGGAAATTACTGGATCCAGCTCCAAAGTAATGAAAAAATACCATAGCCACTTGCCGCAAACTCTGTTATTATTGTATAGTCACAGGTGGTTCTAGATCATCTTTCATGGTTCTGTTACAGGCACTATCCCACTGTAAAACAGAAAACGATAATTCAACTATTACAGATGGTTTTTCTTAAAGTGTTACATACCAGCACACACTGAAATCAGCTCAGGGGACTACTGCTTGGCTTTTGTTTTTACCTACAGTGACATTCACAGCAATAGATTCAACCTGAATACCAATAACCAAAGCACATATGTACCAGATACTTTAGGGATTCATCTTTTTTGGTGGAAGACAACCATTGTTATGGCAGAATATGTGAATAATGATATAAACCATAAAAATTAAGTACATGGAAATGCCATATTAGTCTCACTATAGTACACAAATGTCTAAATCCACATGACATGTAGTGTCACCACACCAAGTTTTATCATTCCACTTGTTCAGAATCCATTGTTTTGTGGAGGAAAAGAATGTGCTGAGATTTCTGCAACAACACTGAGAAGATGAGAAAGTTTAGTTAAATGGAAGTAACAAAAGTCCCTTCTCATCTTAGAGCATATCACAGGGCTATACAACACCAGAGCTGGCAGGAAGCTTCTTCATCTCCCATTAGCATCAGGAATTTCTGACTATCCTAAAAAAGAGATTTCAAAAGAAGAGCATTTTATTCTTATAGAATATTCTGTTTGGGGGCTGGAGAGATAGCCTAGCGGTTAAGAGCACCGACGCTCTTGCAGAGGACCCGGGTTCGATCCCCAGCACCCACATGGCGGCTAAGAACCGTCTGTAACTCCAATTCCAGGAGAACTCCAGTTCCAGGGGAATCCGAGACCCTCTTCTGACCTCCGCGGCATTGCACAACACGGGTGCACAGACCTGCATGCAGACAGTACATTCATACACATACAGAAATAAATAAATAAATAAATAATAAAAAAAATTTAAAAAAGAATATTCTGTTTAATTAATTACAGGTTAATTCTCCTTCTAGTCATCTCTACCAGAAAAGAGATTTGCAGAGATCATGACTGGATATGCAAACTCTTATGTCAAGAAGGACCTCAGTGTTGATCTGTGGCTACCATGATATCCACATAGAAGTCTGAACCCTTGGAGCGAAAGAGTTCCTGGAAAGACCCTCAACCAAATTGCCTCAGGAAGTTGATTCTAATATGTCAAGCTCCAGGAATAGATATCTGCTCTCTGCTAGTCAGTTGCATGACCAAGGGTAAGCGATTGGACGATTGGACTTTCTTAACCTGAGAGGTATAAAGAGGAAATAAAGCACAGCATTGACTCCATCACAAGAGCCAGCACATACTAAGCATGTAAATACAGGGACTAGTGAGTGGTGTAGTTAAGAGCTTTCTTCTACTGGATGAGTCTCTGAACAATCAGTTTGCACTGAGACAAAGGCAGAAGTTGGGGATTGATCAAAACAAGTGAGCAGGATGGAGATCCAGGCAGCACCAGTGTAGAGGGGAAAAAGCCAGACAGAGCTGGAAAAGGAAGTCAAGGGGCCATGAAAGAGTCCCAAGCAGGGCAGGAAAGCTGGACCCATCAAAAGAGAGCAATGCATATCAGAAATAACTGGCAGGCTTGACCACCCAACAAATAAATGTTAGCCAGACAAAGTGATTTAGAAACATCAAAAGGGCTATTTTTCTCAACTTCATTAAAGAGTGTCTTAAATCACTAATGCAAGCTTCATATCTATATAGGAACAGAGCCAAATTCATGAAGTCCTAATTTAGAGAGCATGCAAAGAGTGGTCCACACACATGTGAAAAATGTCGAACTGCTCCATAGTGGAAGAGCTATTGTCTAAGGTAGCATCAAGAAGAATTTTCTTCACCCCTAGATTGGGAACCACCAAAAACATAAGCAGTTTTCTTCACAGACATTTTTTAGAATTACCAAGAAACATAAATATGATTGGAACTGTGATTCTGATTCAAACAAACTAGTCATGCTACACCTGAACATCCTTCCCCAACCCCGCTGACACTGTGCAATGACCCAGCTGTGAAACACGAGTGAGGACAACTCCAGGCAGGGCCCACAGCCATCTGTTTTTCTCATCCAGGCTGTTAGCAGATGTCTCCTGGAGTTGCCACGGAAGTGTCAGTTTATTGAAGCTGAGGCTGCAGCTGCTATCCTGAGATCTGAAGGACCTTCCTTCTCTATTTAAACGCACAAACCATACCTCACCCTGCTTTACTTTAGATGAGAAAATGACAGCAGCATGGAGTTTGATAGTAACAATAGCTAAAAGAAGTAAAAGGGACTTCTCATTTTACTTTTAAATGTTTTTCCTAATTATATTAAAGTCATATATCAATACACTACTTGAAAAAGATGGGAATTCCATCAAAATGAATTACAAGAGTACTAAAAACATTCCTTCAAATGAGTATCTTTGAACAACTAAAAATCACATTTATCTGCCTGCAATCTCTATTTTATGTTTTTTAATTTTTAAATTTTATGTGTATGAGTGTATTGCCCGCATATATGTAAGTGCACCCATGTCATACAATACCTGTGGAGGTCAAAGAGGGCATCAGATCCCCTGAAACTGAAGTTATATATGGTTGTTAGCAGCCATGTGGGTACTAGGAATCAAACTCAGATCCTCTACAAAAGCAGCCAAGGATCTTAACCACTGAACCATCTTTCCAGCCTCTTTTATGTTTTTTAATTGGATTTGCATAGTAGGTTTCCAAGTAGTTTATTAATACCTCTTGTATTGTAATTCACTTCCCTTTCCTTGTCTCCCCACCCCATCGCTCTTCTCTACCTTCCTTTTACCTATAGGATACTACCCCTCTTTCCTTAAGACAGGGCTAGGATCCACAGATGACAGAAAGCATGCAGTGTTTGTCTTTCTGAAATTGAGTTTCCTTGCTCAGTAATTTTTTTTCCAGTTCTATACATTTATCTGCAAATTCCCTAAATTTAATTTTTATTTATGGCATCATATTTTTATCATTTATTCATCAGCTGATGGACATCTGGGATGATTCTAATTCCTAGATATTGTGAATCAACCTACTATGAATATAGATGTGCAAGTGTCTCTGTAGTAGGATACAGTTCCTTACAATATATGCCCAGGAGTGGTATGGTTGTGTCATACAGTACCCTAGAAGAGAGTTTTAATGCAGATATCTCACAAAGCTAGACACGCCCATCCTAGAAGAAATGGGTAGCTAAATAAGAACCCAGTGCCAGCTATGAGACGCCTCTAAAGAATTTGGTCAAGAAGGTCCAACGCTCCCAAAAGACATTCTTGCCATCCCTCTAAGTTGCTCACCAGATTTCATTGATGATACACAGTTGTGGAAGACACCACATACCTTGGACATAACATAGAGATAAATCAAATTGGTACTGAGCTGGTAGCTCACTCCCTGCTAGCTGGCTTTCACAGTATTGATGCTCTGCAAGCTTTGTCTTACCTAGACGTGAACTCTGCAAACTGATAACAATCTAACAGGCAAGATGTTCCTGCTGGTGCAATAGTTGCATGATTGTCATGGGGTAACCAACCACTCTTTGATTGGTTTTGAGGCCCTCTTTACAACAAGGAGCCCAATACTTAGTACTTAAAAACCTTTTCCAAAACCCATGACCAAAAATATATTGGGTCCTGGGACCACAGAGAGACAGCAGAGACTGCTGCTGAGCTGAACTGATATAGCTCAAACCTGTTTTAAAAATCTATGTTTTTTAAAAAAAGAGCCGTGGCACATGCCTTTAATCCTAGCACTTGGGAGGTAGAGGCAGGTGATCTCTGTGAGTTCAAGGCCAGCCTGGTCCACAGAGCAAGTTCCAGAACAGCCAGAACTACAGGGAAACCCTGTCTCAAAAAAACAAAAAACAAAACAAAACAAAAAAAAATCTATGTTTATACCCTCAGACAAAGGCTACTCTCAGACTTAAATGGAGAAGCCTTCTCCCTGCAGTGAAAAGAGATAAAAACAAAGGCCCAAGGCTCATAAGACACTGAGACTAAAGGACAGTTGAGGGTTCAGCCCTAAACAAGGCACTTATACCATGCCCTTAAGGCTCAGAGAACATGTAAAATGCAGAAAGTGAAGGGTTGTGAAATGCCATCTCCTAAACTCAATACAGCCATGACAATCATGAACTCTTGTAACTGTACATAGTGGAAGAGGGTCCACATGGATTGGGACCTCTCGACAGTCAACTATGGAGGCACAGTGACTCATGGGGTCCTGCCACTCAATGCTGAACCATTGGCAACTAACAGTTCCTAGGGGAGGGAGAGGCATGCTACCCAGCTGGCAAGCCCCTATACCATATTATGCACTGGTGAGCCCAGTGGGTTCCAGTGTTTAGTTCCAAACTCAGGGTCACACAGACAGTTCTAGCTGAACTCTGTGGGACACAAAACAATACAAATCTAGTAAATATGAGAAAGAGATCTTTAAGGAAGAAGGAGTGTTGGCAAGGGTAAGAGGAAGATAGGAGAGGGCAGCGAGAGCAACCAGAATGCATTATATACAACACAAATTTGTCAAAGAATGAAATTTATTAATAAAAGTTTAAAGAAATAAACTACTTATTTAGAACTAATCATATTTAACTCCATGGAGAAGTATACACAGAGCATTAAATTTAAAACACATCATACAAATCTGTTACATGAATTAAAATCAAAATTTATATATACAGTGTAAGCTCAGTTATCTTGGAGTGTTAGCATCATGAATAACTTTATGTACCCCAGTTATTCAAAAATTGTAGAATAAGTATTTGCTACATTCAGAAAAACATTCTAGGCATGTTTATTTATAAGAATGAGGGGGAAGAAGGAAGAGGCAGGACAGAGAAACAGAAAACAGAGAAGGAAAGGAAAGCTCAGAGTTTAGAGTTTAGAGTGCTGTAGTTCACAGCTGTGTCACAGATGCCTTGGGATACAAGCTGGAGTTTGCCAAGCAAGGTACTACAGACAGGTTCAGACATGCTAAGGTACCCCAGCTTCGGGAAGTTGAGCAACACTCAGTTATGACAGCCCCAGGTGTCCCTAATAGTCACTGGAAGCCTTGCTGTTGGCCATGGTGCTCAACAAGAGCACCTTCATGATACCATTCATCAACTCAACACCCTCTTTACAGAAAGGAGTGGGCTCCATATGCCCATTACACTCAGCCCCACTGAACACCTAAAGTGCCCATACCAGCAAAGGAGGAACAGAAAAACACAGACCACCCATATCTCAAACCAAAATTAAATCAGCATTCATTTTCAAATTCTACCTAACGATATACATAATAATTCTAGTATAATTATTTTAATAGTGATTAAAATAGCAGATAAATCCCACCCCCCCACCCCAGCAAATGTGCTACAAAAACCTGGAAGGAACTTATTCAACATTTCTTAAATACTTACTCAACATACTTAAATAAACTATAGCTGTTCTCTTTCATACACAAACTCAGAAAAAAAATACTAAGACTTTTAAAATAATAATATTTGTGATGGCCAACCTTCATTGTCACCTTAGCAGGATTTATAGTAACTGTGAAAGCATACCAGTGGGTGTGCATATGAACATGGTCCAGAAAGATTTACCTGGGGAAGTAAAGCCCACCCTGAAAGTTAGGAGAAGCATTTCCTAGGCCAGGGTCCCAGATTAAATAAATAAATAAATAAATAAATAAATAAATAAATAAATAAATAAGAGAAAGCAAGTTACGTACCAGCATGCATCTCACTCTGCATCTGATTACGTATGGCTCACACCCCTTCCACCATCCCCTTCACTGCTATGATGGACTGTACCCTCAAACTATAAACCAAACTAATCCTTTTTATCAAGTAGTTTGTTACAGCAATGAGAAAAGTAACTAACATAACACTCTAGCTATAGAACTGCAGCAATATGTGAGCAGTCTGAAAATTGCTAGAAAGTGAGCCAATTTTTTCTCCCTTGACTGTGTTTTGAGGGGCGCGAATGAACCAACTAAAGAAGAAAAACTGTCTCACCCTCTAGGACACACTAAAACTTGAGAGAATATCTGCATATGAATGACACAGGTGAGGAAAGGGGAAATTTAAAGCAATTTCTTATCTTAGTCTACCATCACGTGATGTTAAATGAGTTCCCAAGAATATGCTGGTCCCATCGAAATTTACCCATTAAAACAAAATTGTATACTAAGGGCTTTGCAAGAGATAAAAGAAACCCACCAATATTAACGTACCCAGCTGCAAGCAGTGAGCCAGCCAGCGTAAGTGCATGGTGAGATACAACACCTGAAAAGAATTGTTATTCTTCTCTTTCTACATTCTACCAAAACATAAAAATTATCTGATCTTAGGTTTTCATCACACTCTTCAAACATTGTGGTTAATATGCTACACTTCTGAATTTTAAAACAAGGGTAATTTAGATTCTTTTTAGACATCCTCTCCTTGTAAATTAGAAACAGAAATGCATTAAAGTACCACTTTTCTGCCTTAGAAATGGCTTGTATTTTAAAGACCTTAAAACAGAAATGGCCTGGAACTTGTAGAGCTGCTTCATTCTGGAGAGAAGGCTATTAGCAAGAAAATTGCTGAGTCCAGGAGGTAAAACACCTTATCTGCCCACCAGCAAAACAAGGTGTCCACAGACCAATGGAACCAAACCCATTAATCCATAATGGAGCAGATATCACCCTGTTTCCTGTGTCTAGCACCCTGCACTCTTGCTTAGCACCTGGTACCATGCATTCCATTACAGTGCTAGGATACATTCTCTAGTGAACATATATGTGCTACCAAAACCTTGTGTGGGGAATGATCGTACATGTCCACCATTGGGCCCTCATTTCTAGGCATTGTGCTGGTGGTATACATGAGATTCCAAGTGAATATTCGTGCATTTACAGGTAGTTACTACAGGAAATTATGCTTCTTCTACATAAACATATGATATGGGTGTACTATATAATTTTAACATGACTCTCTAAAAATAATAAAACATAAACAGTTCAGTCAGAATGATGGGTAATGCCAAGCTTCAAAATATGAACAGTGAGATATAGAGACCGGTCTTATACAGAGGAAGCATAGACACGTTTGCTCTTTCTGGAAAACAATCTGTCAGAGCATATTGAGATTAAGGCTGCTTGAGCACTGCCCTAGAGCTCTCTCACTCAAGCAAGAAATCCAGATAAATACTTACAAGGGTCCAAGGTTTTCAGTGCTTCCATTTTCATGGTAGCAAGTACTTGGAGCAAACCTGCCACAGAGGAAACAAATACCCAAATATCCTAGGTACTTATGGTAGAAGACTGTAATTTACTATCAAAAACTAGATTACATAGGATCAGGAAAAATCTTTAATACAAAACTAAGCCTAATAGAGTAAGACTCATCATAGCAGAACATTTGTATAAACCAAAGTCCATATGCCCAGAAACCAATATTTTTCAATTTTATAAGAATTCAAGGATACTTGAGAATGCATGGAATATATTATTAGACTAGACAGCAAAAAACAAGGCATGAAAGGAAAAAGATGAAACAAATATGAGAAAATCATGGAAGGAACTAGTTATGTCCATTGCTATAAAATGAATACTATGATTCACATCCTTCTGCCCCTTAAGATTTCAAATTCTGTATCTATGCTATTAGTATGCAGACCCCTTTGGCTTTCCTGGCATGAATTACTATGGGTAAATCACACTCCTAGTTTCTTATATCTGAAATGTAGATACATATTCATATTTAGTTTAAAACATAGACATAGGTTATTTAGAACTTTATTCATTGAAAATTTTCATAATGATCACATGGTATGAGGGTCACCAGGATTCAAGATGATCACTGCTAAAGCCAGGAAAAACCCTGCCATCTGTAGGTGAGTAGATGACTCTGTCCCTTCACCATCATCCTTCAATACAATCTGCCTTCCACAAGTCTTTGTCTTCAGCTTTCAGGCTCCTAGGGCTCATAATAAGTTATTACAGTTATAACAGTTATACTTATTATTATTTGTACTGTTGTGTTTACTTTGTGGTCCAGGCTAGTCTGGAACTCAAAATTCCTGCCTCAGCCTCTCATGTGCTGGGATTATAAAGTTGTGCTACCTTGTTCAGCTATAGTCAGTTCCTTTTTTTTGCATTTTTTAAATTTTTTTTAATTTTATTTATTTTGTATGTGTATGAAAGTACTGTCTGAATGTAGGTCTGTGCACCCGTTTCGTGCAATGCCGCAGAGGTCAGAAGAGGGTGTCGGATTCCCCTGGAACCGGAGTTAAAGGCAGTTCTTAGCCACCATGTAGGTGCTGGGGATCCAACCCAGGTTCTCTGCAAGAGCAGTCAGCGCTCTTAACTCTAGGCCATCCCTCCAGCCCCAATAGTCAGTTCCTTTTAAAGAAGGTATTAATAATTTTGGAAATTCAATTCTTGAAAATCCCATCCCTTACAAAAAGCATTTCAGCTTTCTTGCTACAAAACCAATTGTCTGAATACAAAATTGTACACAATTTATCACAAGGTTAAGAAGTAATTACATATGCAAGACTACCAAAATTATCAAGACATTAAATCATGCAAGACACTAATAAAATCAAGAAATTTAAGGTGTGGTCTCTTATCAATATTTTTTACACACAGGCAGTTGGAGGAGCAATATGATATAAGAGTCTGACTAGAAAACCAATTCCACAAGTCAGATAGTAATAAAATCACGTTATATTATAGTCACCACCTCATGTAATCTTTATTGAAGCCAACATACAGAATTATTTTATTCACTTCTTCATATGAAATACATTAATATTATATAAAATAAATTCCAATCCGAAGGGTATGAAATTATTTTTATTCAATTATTTTGTTTTCTTTTCATTGCCAAAAGTCTCCACTGGGCAGATTAGATTTTTATAACTTATAAAATCTGTGACTTATTTTGGAAAACCACAGCAAACTGTGCTTACTAATAAATAAATTACAATCTTTTGTTCCTTCAAAAAGAAGCGGGAGTGTCTTCATCTATGAATGTGGTTTCCTATTCTTTGAATAGCATTTGAGTCCAGAGCAAAAGTAATTTATTTTCATTCATTCTTATAGGCACTCATACAGTCAAGAAGTCATTTTGCAAATAATCTGATTCTTCATAAAATTTTACACACTTGGTGCCCAAGTTCTGAAAGCCATCAAGGGGAGACATAATTTATAATGTAAGAATTTAAATTTTAAGCATGGAAACATTGTTGTACATTTGTAGTCTTCCTTTTGGATGAGCATCGCTCTAGCTTTTTTCCTTTGGTAAAGATGTGAGAAAGTACATTTGAGGGGAAGAGATCTGAGCCTTCCCTTTCCCTCCTAAGAGCAAGAACCAGGAGCAGCACCTCATCAGAGTCATACATGGAGCTGAAGACATAATTGCTAGAAAGCCACCATCACTCAGTGTGGCCAAATTCAGTAGCAGCAAGTGGAGAGGAAATTCTAGCAGAGGAGGAGATCACAAGAATAATCCAAACACTTGAGAAAAAAAGTAATTAGGGAGAAAAACCAGAGACAGGTGAAGATTTGAAAATGTTGGAAGATAACCAGAGAGCCATCCACCATCACATTTGGCCTGCACATGTCCAAGGAACCTGTGTCCAAGTACAATTAAGGTGCCCATCTCAAAGTGACTCTAATACCAACATCCTTGCAAGGAGGAGATCACAAGAATCATCCAAACACTTCAGAAAAAAAGTAATTGAGGAGAAAAATCAGGAACAGGTGAAGATTTGAAAATTTGAAAAGTCTGAAGGACTTGTGCTAGCAGAGGCAGGTGGTGATGTAGGCTTCCTGGAGAATAGACAGAGGAGAATTCTTCAGGTCTAGGATGGCAGTGTTTCCTCTAACACATCACAAAAGTTTGCAGGGTTGGGGCTGGAGAGATGGCTCAGTGGTTAAGAGTACTGACTGCTCTTACAGAGAACCTGGGTATGATTCCCAGCACCCACATGGTGGCTAAAAACTGTCCATAACTCCAGTTCCATGGAGATCTGATGCCTTCTTCTGATCTCCCTAGGCATTGCACAACATAGGTGCACTTACATAGATGCAGGCAATGCACTCATACACATAAAATGAAAATAATAAATAAATTATTTTAAGTTGGCAAGGAATTTAAGCATTCATGGGATGAATGTATTATACAGCTAGTGAAGTTGAGTTGCATCATTCTGCTGCTATTTTCGCAGAAAAACAGCTTCACCTCACTTTTGAAGATAATCAAATGCAGGATTCTTCTTCACTTTCCAAATAAGAACTCCAAGCACAGTGGATGAAAAACTGAACTACCAAGTTTCTTATGCAAAAAAGTTGCTTGTGACACATGTTTTCATGGCACCAAAGTTTTCATGGCAAAAAGAAAAAAATAACTTTAGGGTCAATGGTTATAATTACAATACTTCAAAAGTGGATGGCTTCTCTCTTAACTTAGCATCTTCCCTCAGTTCTTCTTTTGGAGAAATGCGCTCTGACGTTTTCTCCTCCCAGCGGTGCACTGATGGTGGACCTTGTGAGACTGGAGCCTGTGTTCTGCCCACACACTTCCCACTGCACACCCTTCCTACAGCCCTGACGACCATTGCCCTACACATCCCTCAACTCACCTTGTTCTTGGAGCCAAGAAAGCTCACACAATGACCGTTATGTGTGAAGACTTCCCAGTTTCTGCTCTAAGTCTTAAGAAAACATAAAAGTAGGGAAGAGAAAAGGGAATGAATCAATTATTCTACTGAAAGAGAAAGGGAATAAACTACAGTATGCTCTCTTACTTGAGGTCTAAAAGAGCACCTGGAATTTAGTAGGTTTTCAATATACATTCACTGAAAATATATATGCATTGAAAAACAAATGCAGGGACTAGAGAGATGGCTCAGTGGTTAAGAGCACTGACTGCTCTTGTAGAAGACCCTGGTTCAGTTCCCAGAACCCACATGGCAGCTAACAACTATCTATAACTCCAGTTCTAAGAGCATCTGATATCTTCTTCTGATTCTGTGGGCATTGCATGACACAGGTGTACTTACATACATGCAGGCAATACACTTTTATATACGTAAAATAAAAAATAATAAGTAAAACATTTTTAAAAGTAAAACAAATACAATTAAAACTAATCCTGAGAATCAGGAAAGAGTTAACAAGCATGGACCAAGTGAAACAGGAGAAAGTAAACTCACAACCTTGTAAGAGTTGGTAAAATAGGAGCTAGCAATGCATTGTTAAGTAAAACCAACTAAAGGATAAGATCTACAGACACTCAGAATGGTATTTAACACACCCATGCAAAATAACTTCCAGAATATGCACACACACACACACACACAAACACACACACGTACACACACAATTCATATGCACTACATCCGACAGAGAACAAAGCAATCAAATTCTCAGCCCTCCTTATACAGTTAATTCCTGTAGGCTCACAAGGAACAAAACAGCATGCAGGGCTTTGCCTGCAACCCATGAAACATTAAATCATGAGAATAACTTTGTTGTCCAAACCAAGCAAGCCAAAGAAGTTTTTTTTTTAAAAAAAGCACAATTAAATATCTAAAATTAGTGTTTTGACATAAGTGACATCAGACAACCAGGATAGTGAAATCTCATAAAGAAGAGAAAGGAAAAGAGTAGCATAAGAGGTGCCTGTCTTACTGCTGGAGGCAATTTCCAGGAAGCAACAAACCGAGCTTGGAGTTCAGTGAATTGCAAATATAGACAAAAGAACTCATGAGATGCTAGAATTTTCAGGCAAAACACCCTTGCAAAGGGTGAAAGAAAGAATACAGATGAGATGGGACATATTCAGGGTGGTATGGAACCAGGGAGGTAAAGGGAAAAAAGAATCCTGAGAGAGAAATGTGGAAGACTGGTATTACCAAGGAGGAATGGGGTACAATGAGGGTATTTAAATGGGAGGGTCACACAGGAACTATGGGGTAAACTGGAAGTGTGTCCTTGAGAGAGGGGTTGCTATAAGAAACAGGTATTATCAGATGAAATGGGGAAAATGGGGGTTCTTTAATTGGGGAGGGAATAGGAAGGGTTAGACAGGAGGGAAGAGAGAGGAGACATAAATACTTCTTAGCTGATGTGAAAAACCAGAGGGAAAGGTATCGGTTCAAAAACCCACTGAAAACTTGCACATTCAATATCTCTGCATGAGTCCATGTGTATAGCTGAAGGCTATTTAACAAGAAACAGTGCCACACAGGAGAAACCTCCCTTTCAGCTGTTGAACCAGGTAGTCCAAGAGACTCCCAAAATTTATACAGGCTATTGCTGTAGCCCTTGATTGCCAACTTGAAGGTAAGACCCTATTGCTAAAGACATAGGACACAGGATTTGAAGTAATAGAGCTGAAACTGACCTGGAACCCACCTCTCCTGAAAGCTAGCTCTCATAATTCTGGAGGGCACTATGCAAGCTGCTAAGGGAGAACATCAATCAAAGGTCAAACTCCAGCCTTAAGGCCTAATAACTACAACAATGACTGGCACAGCAAACTACATTGGAGCAGGAGTGGCACTTTTATCTTGGGGGTAATAAAGAGCTACCTAATTGAACTTAAAGCCCACTCAATGGGAGGGAACCCATGTGTGGTATTCTAAACCTAGCCAAATACACCTGACTAGAGAGGTCACAGATGTTAGGGAAGTCCCCAAGGTTGTCACATCCCTAGACAATGTCATTTCTTACTATATACTGAATATGGATCATTATATATACAGACAAGTATCCCGGTCACCACTCACGGAAGAAGCTTCTTTTGCAACTGACAGAAATTGCTATATGGTTCCACACTACTGGTCACACACAGAGATTGTCTATGAATTGCCTAATACTGAGTGACACATCTACAATGGATTCTCTACACCTAAGGCTCACAGAACATAGTAGAAAAAGGGGTAGAGTGAATACTAATGTATCCCTCAATTCTCATCAATGGATCTCCCTCATGGCCCTCAAAGGAAGATTCTGCAGAATGCATGTAGGTCATTGGACAGGACTCTTATATTAAACTTGGCTCACCAGGGCTCAGGAACCATTATGAAAGAGGGGGCAGAAATACTGTAAGAGCAAGAGGGGGAAGTGCATGACCATATGGAAATAGAGTCTTACTGGTTCCTGGGACCCTACTCACATACACCTACAGCAATGGTGTCAGCATGCACAAGACCCATGCAAACTCAAGCAGACAAAACCCAGCATAGAACTGTGGAAATGGGCAGCAGGCCCCAGTCTTAGCTGAAGAACTATTGGCAACCAATTACTGCTGGGTGAAAAAGAGCTGATATTCTTAAAGGGAGAGACTCTAGATAGGCGGACTAGATACCAGTGGATGAACTTGCACTGAGGGATATCTGGGGACACTAACAACACAATAGGCCTTAACATAAATGACACAATGCATGAAATCCAGTGGTGAGGGAGCTATGAGAGGGTGCAGATAGGGAAAGATGTTCTGTAATACACGGAATCCAGTAACGATCTCACAGAAAAAGGAAGTATACAGAGCCAAAGCTCAAGATCTCACCAGAGCCTGGATACAGAGCCAGTCTGTGCTAGCATGAGGGCAAAGTTCATAAGGCTGAGTAGGTGAAGTCAGGCAGTAGGCTGCATGAGTCCTAGAACCTGCACACCTGGAAACGGCTTATATTTGAATGTTTGCTACACAGTGCATTGAACAGACAGGGTCACAAATCCATGGAGGATATGTTGTTCAGAAAGACTGTTCCTGACTTATTACACATGGCTCAAAAGCAAGTATGTGCTTCCATTTTCTCTTACAGTCTAAAAATTACCATAAATTGATCTGCTTAAATCAAGTTGCAATCAAATCACCAGCCAAGTTACACCATCATCTCAGAATTCCCCTAGGGAAAATCTGTCTCCAAGCTCACACAGGTAGAATAAGCTTGTACCCTGGCTTATTTTTACTGCCTCCTGGAGGGCAACCTCAAGTTCAGGGTACCAGGTCCAGTGACTTGCCACGCAGACTACCAACCTGGCAGCTTCTTTGCCATACATACAAAGAAAGCCTCCAGTTGAAGTCTGACAAAGCGGAGTCCCCTCCCATCACCTGTTTCAGATACCATAACTGAATGATGAGTGTGGCCCTGTGTCACCTTCTCCACAGGGGGCAGATCTATGGATACAGGAAGCAGAAATTCAGTGGGCCACCTAGAGTCTATCACCTAAAATGTGCCTGAAGGAAGTCCAAACTCTTTAAATCAATACATGAAAACTTCATAATTCACAAAGATCAGTTGATCACCCAAAATTACCAACCTAAGAAGAAAATTCTAGTATATAGCCAATTTTGGAGAATGTTCCACGGGGTAGCAAGTAGAAATACATTCTTTGGTGTTTGGGTGGAATATTCAGTAGATGTCTATTATGTCCATTTGGTGTATTGTATTGTTCAGTTCAGGTGTCTGTTTATTCTTTGTCCAGTTGTCTCCTCGTCTGGGCAAGAGTCTCAGGAAAGAAAGGCACCTTTAAGGGAGATAGTCCTCCAGGCTTTCTCTCTGCCTTTCTTATGGATCATGCAGGCCGGAAAAGGTAGAAGTGAAGCCAGCCAGTACAGTTATTATGGAATACAGTGCCATAGTTTCTTGTAAGTTAGCTATTCCTCATCATACCACTCAGCAATCCAATATCTAGGTATTTACACAAGAAAAATGAAAGACTCCACCATCTAGAATGAAATTTCCATCAAGAGGCAACTAAACAGGGAGAGAGGTCCAGGAAGATTGAATAAGGCGCCTGGCACTCCACTTGTCTCCATCTCAGAGAAGAAACACGGGAACGCATGAATGGCTGAACCTCAAGTTTATCTAAGAAACTATGCTAGAACTCAGCAAGACAGGGACATGTGGGGGGATGCTACCAGGGGAAGGAAAAAAGGACACTCCCCTGGCCAGGGGAGACTCCATGCTGCCATGAAAAGATGGGCAGGAGACACCCAGTACCCTGTCCTTGCTGTGGTGTGTCCATCCCAAGGACAGGAATTTTTCCATCTGCTCATAGGTTTTGAACCCAGATTGCAGAGCTACCATTACAAATGCATTGCTCCAGAGAAGGAGGCCACATGGCAGTCACTACCCAGAGAACGTTTTCCTATATTATGGTGCCATTTTGAAAAGCAGTGCTGGAATCTGTTCTGATGGAGGGAACAGCAGAGGGCCCTGTGTTACACTGCCACTAGCAGAGACTCACACTCCCAGCACTGACCTCACAAGGCTTTAAAGAATTCCATGCTTCACAGCTCCAGCATTGTGCCTGCCACACAACATCGCTGCTTCTTGCTTGTCCAGGGCCTGAGATCACAGCTACCACTTCCAGAGGCTGTGGCCTTTGGTGGTGCTGACTTCATGGAGACTCTGGTCATATCCATCTGTTGTCTGTGGCCCTGGAATCACATGTGCTTCAGCCAAAAACTATAAATACAATTACCAAAAAATCTGTCAATCCCAGTATTTTGTATCTGTGGAGAGGAAGTGAAATTAGCTTTCCAGGGTTGCATATGTAAACCCATGCTTACTGCACCACTGTTCACAGTAGCCCAGAGTATAGAATCAACCAACTTGTTCATGAGTAAACAAATGAATAAGCAAATGCAGTCTATTTACACAATGGATTATTATGTAAATAATTATTGAAGAGGGAGTACAGACACAGAAGTTAGATAACAGATAGCAAAATAGAGTTCAATAGTATTCTACAGTCCACTAGAGTAACTATGAATTTAAACATGGCTTTATCCAAATGCTTCCAACCTCCAAAAATATTACATGCTCAAAGAAATGCAAATGTTAATTGTTCTAGTTTTGTTATATGTGAAATACAGGTGTTAACTGTCATACTTCAAAAACTGTGAATAAATATGGTTAATTTAAAAATTCTGTGATTGTCATATAATGCACTTTTACCATATTTAGAACCCTTGTCACAAGTGCACCCTTTTCTAATTTCCCCAACAAATTTCTGTACTCTAATATCTATAAAGGACTATTGAGTCAGGTTTCTGTCCCCAAATGCCCTTCGGTGTGGGTTTGTCCACTGGAACCTAGTCAACCTACTAAGGGTGTCACCCTTAAAAGAAACTGAATCTCCCCTTCCCAGTCGTCATCAGTTGCCAGTAGTTTCTCAGATAGGGTTGGGGTTTCTTACCCGCTTCCTCAAATCTACATTGGGATTTTGGCTGGCTTGAGCCAGACAAAATGTGGGACTTGTTCACATTGTCAGCACCACAGTGAGTTCATTTGACTAACAGACTAGCCATCTGGAAAACCATGTCTCTTTGTGGTTTTCTGCCTCCTTTGGCTCTTGCAATCTTTCTGGTCCCTCTTATGCAGTGATCCCTGATCTTTGGGAGGCAGAAGTTTGTTACAGGTATCATAGTCATGGATATGTGCCACAACACATTTCTCCAAAACTCTACTGTTGGAATATGTGGGACTTTTTAATTTAGAGAATGAAGTTATGAGAGCTTTCATAGGGTCCATCATCATTTTCAAGCAAAAAAAAAAAAAAAAAAAAACATGTTGTGGGAAAACTTAGTTGAGATGAGTAGCATTCTAAGCCAATGGGACCTCCTTGGCCACACCCATGGGGTGGGTATATTTATGAAAAGGTTTAGGATTTGGCCCTGAGAATTGAGTCACAACTGCTATATAACCAGACATTTTTGCAATAAAATCTCTCTCTACATTTGAACCTCAACCTGCATCCACATGTTTTGCTTTCCTGCACGTGTTTTCCACATGGATCATCCTGGGATTAAGTGGGCCCTACCCAAACCTCAGTGGCATACCCACAAATGGCACCCAATGTGGGGCAGGAGGAAACCTTGACAACTTAGGTATGCATACCCCTAAATCTTGCCCTTTTCTTCTCTTTCTCCTCTCTCTCCTGATATCTATCTGTTGTGGTGGAGCCGTCTTTCCTTCTGGTTTCAATGGATGGGACAATGATCTGAGAACACGAGGCTTTGTACACGTAGAGGAGAGCAGTCTGGCTCTGATTTGGTTCAGAGGGAGCACCCAATGCCTTCCAGGCATGTGCCTCCTGGCATGGTCACTCCTGCAGGCTATAAAAGCCAGTGACCTCAAGGCTGAATTTAATATTAAGGCTTAGCAGATATGCTTGGCCTTGAAACCATTTTTCATAATTCTACAGGTCTGAAAAACTTTTTGGTTTTAAATTCTACCCCCCAAGGAAAGACTTCATCTCTGGCTGTGAGAAACCTGCTCCTCAAGTTCGGTTCCATCCTTAACTTGTTCATATGTAAATTTTCTCCAGATAGCTCTTCTAGGCCTGAGCCCACTTCTTTCTGTTGAAAATTAAGGCCTTTCACAGGAACCACCCTCTTCCAAGAGCAGCCTTTCAGATAATTTCAAGCCTTGGACATTTTTCTCTTAAATTTTGTATACAAAATCTGTTTTTGGATAAAAGTGTATTGCTCTCTTGTCTTCTTATGGGTTTTTCCTAAATCTAACACTTCTTACATAAAACTTGCCAGCTATTTGTAGATCCAAGGTTGCAGTTCAACTAACAGTAATTCTAATCCATTTCAGCATGCTTAACTTTAAGTGTAATATTTTTACTTAACCCCTGAGTGCCCGAGATATCTTTTGAGTAAATATATATACACAATTAAAATTAATTGATTGATTTAATTTTATCTTGCTCTTTTTAAATGTGTTTCATCTCAAAGATTTTTTTCTCACAGAATTATTGATCACACGTGGTTTGCACTCTGGCGCCATCAGCCTGCCTGCTGTGCACGCATACCAGCTGCTGGACTGAGAACATGGCATCTAAATCATGCCCTTTAAATTTTGATTTTAGGTAACATTCTTTTGATTCAGCATTTTGGAAACAAAATAAATGGATTTCTAGCAAAATTTACAGGCCCTGGTGCTCTAACAAAACAAATTTGCTCCCCAAAGTAACCTACCATAGTAACTAGCAATGTTTAAGTATGTATATCTAATCGCTTGTGCTTCATTAGTAGGATTGAAAGCTTATCCCTGGGCAATCGGTCAGCCCATGAAAGGAAACAGCCAGAACTGATCAGAGTCCAAAACGACATCTCCAGACAAAGTAGACTGTTGTGCTTTTTGTCCACCTGTGCCCCGTCTCTAAGCCTAAGGAACAATCTGCAGAAGAGGGGGAGTGGTAGAATGTAGGGGCTGCAATTGGGGTGAATGGTAAAACTACGACAATATAGTCTGGACACTTAACGGATCAACTTGATTGAACATTCAAGCCCGTCCAGCTGGATGGTGGGAGCCTTGGGCTGTGTGGGCTGGGGCACAACTGCTCGCAAATTGGTTTTTTATGAAGGATGCTTGTGCTAAGAAAAAAAAAGGAGCTAGATACTGACATTTGAACTAACTGGGAATATAAAATGCTAGGTGTTTTATTTATAGTTTGTATTGGGTTGGTCTCTATATTTTTCTGAATTATACAACATCACAGTGTAAAGCTTTCTTTTACTTGTAGGACAATTTAAAGGAATTAAGCTTAAATTTTACTTCCCAAATAAGTAGAAGTCATAGTCCAGTCATATAGCATTAAAGAGCAAAGTGTTTATTGGGTAAAATTTATTTAGCAGTTACTCAACTCTGCCCAAGCTTTATCCACAAAGTATCAGATATTTTAAGGCTTAGTGAATTGTTTAGATTAGTTAAATTTAGGTGTAGGTTTTGGTGAAAGTGGTAATACAATTGAACTAATTGGGAATATAAAACGTTAATTGTTTTATTTATAATTTGTATTGGGTTAAGGTACACAAATGGCCTCTATATTTTTCTGAATTATACAACATCACATTATAACACTTTCTTTTACTTGTAGGACAATTTAAAGGAACTAAGCTTAAATTTCCTTCCCAAATAAGTAGCATACAGTCAATGAGAAACAGTTTGGGTAAATTTAATGAAAGCTTATGCCTTGGCTCCTGTTTATGGGTATGTGTAATACAACTTAGGCATCTATAGGTCAAAACATAAAAACCTAAAAAAAAAAAGAGGGAGGTGGGAGGTGGGGTAGTATCCTTTCTGGGATACAAATGGAAAACTCTGTGTTCCAATCCTATTGATAAATTTTCAATTTTTCTGATCTTGAAACTAACAAAGAGAGAATTTATGTTCCCACAGGTAAAAATCACCAATCTAAATGCCTGAAAACATACAACTTATGACTATGCAGGATGGACTGGGAAATGCCAGCAGAGAGGTTGACTCATCTGAACATTAAAGATAGAGGAACCTCAGACTGCCTGAATCACAGACACTGAGCATTTTTTCTGAATACTATTGGAGTTAACTGTTTATAATGGGCCCCAATGAAGTTTACCTTCCAGATACTGAGAAACCTTCCTACCTCTCCCCTTTATAGGAAAAAGAAAAACATGATGGTAATGAAACAACTCCCTAACTGTAAATTAGAGCTAATTGTTACAGTGGTAATTTCCTATAAAACAGGCATAACTACCCTTTTTTAATTGACTGATAGGCATAGGAACTGTGAAAGGATATTTATCTAGAGCCAAATTCAATAGTAAAGTGTTTATAAGTTGTATAATTAAGCAAAATATGTTACTACAGGAAAGCTCTGACATCAGCAATGAATTATTCTGCCTAGGAGATGTTGGCTAGGGGATTCAACCCCCCCCCCCAAATTATAAAGGCCTTTTGCCTATAAGTGGGATATATGCAAGGAGAAAGGCAGTAAGTCCCTGTTGTCGAAGACCTGGTGTGAGCATGAAAAATGTTATGAGACGTCACTTGCTTAGCGTACAACTGGCCTCTGAAATGCTAGAGAGTGTTACCAAAGGCCACTAAAGCAATACAGCAAAATATTGGTCTCCTTGAGACAAGCAAGACTCCTCCATCAATATCAGCTACACCTCAACAGCCTGGAGATACTGTGCAACAGTGGCAGCCAAGTGTCTATATATGTCCCAAATCTGTTTGGCTATTAGCTCTCTCCTTGGAGGAATAACTCACAGCGGATGCCACAAGCTTATGTCCTCTAGTGGTTAGGCGATGTTATAAGCCACAATAAGAACTTGTCACCCTATATGGAGAAACCACAGTTTGCGGATTAGCATACCATCCAAGCATCTGTGTCTATGCTCACAGTTTAGCTTGCCATAATAGTTAGTACTGTTTAAATGTCTGTACATCTAATTGCTTGTGCTTTGTTAGTAGGATTAAAAAGGTACCCTGGATAAGCTGTCAATCCATGAAGGGAAACAACCTGAACAGACTAGAGTCCAAAATGACAACTCCAAAGAAATTAGACTGTTTTCTTCTCACCCACTTGTGCCCCTTTCCCAAAGCCCAGGGAACAAACTGCAGAAGAGGAGGCATGGTAGATTGTAAGGGCTGCAGAGAGATAGGAGTGAATCATGAGACCACAGGAATATCGTCTGGACTCCTAATTGATCAACAAGCCTGTGCATACAAGCTTCTCCAACTGGACTATGGGAACCTTGGGTTGTTCAAAATTTGGACATAGATACTTGCAAAATGCACCAATTACCTAATTGTATGACATACTGAGTAACATCAAGGTTATCTGCAAAGAACTGTGTCATTATATTGTAGAATCCCTTAAAAATAAACAACAAAAAAAAATTTGCTCCAACAAATTGTCTTTTTTAAAGGACCATTAGTAAAAACATGAATTGATATTTTGGTTCAATTTAAATGAGAAATTTTTGAATAAAACTGTTTTATGTTTCTTTAAGCCCATCATCAAGCTGTGTGTGTGTGTGAGTGAATGCGAGTTCCCACTTTTAATTCATTATAATCATACAGGTTTAAATCTAATTAGCTGACTATAAACAAAAATAGATTCAACTCATAAAAAATGTTTTATACCCCTTAGTGTTAACAATTTTTAATTGGGTTTATAGTATGCATGTTATTCAATTTAATGATAAATTGTTGCTGATTATTGTTAGTAATTGTTATTAATAGTTATAGTTATTGTTATTAAATATAATTCTTAATAATTGATAAAAATTCAGTCTAATGATAAATTGTTCATTATTGTTGGCTATTATTATTGACAATTATTATTCATAATAATTATTAATGATTGTTGTGACTAATAATGGTTAATAATGATTATTGATAATTAATAATAGTTATAATTGTTGTGATTATTATTGTGATTATGGATAATTATTATTCTTCCAAAGTCCTTAATAATAAGACAAGGTGGATCAGTCTAAGACTACAAACATCTTTGGCTTGTCTACTTTTGGGAATCCTCACTCTTTAGATTTGTAAGTAGCATAGGGACAGTTAGGCTTAGCAGAGGGACAGCTTAGGAGTAGTTAACCAGAAGAGACAGGATAAGGAAAGAATAGGAGTAGACTTTAGGGATAGCTCATTGAAGGCAAATGGTTGGGAATGGGCCTAAGAGGTGGCATATGGATCTCAGCTGTTTTATGCATTACTAGGACATTTATTCTAATTATATAAAAATAACCCTATGACAAATTATAAAAATTTCATATTTCTCATTGAACATCAAACAATATGGCTTTCTTCTCTTATAGGTCTACCTAACAAACCTTTTTTTATTATGTATGTATATATGTATGTGTGTATGTATGTATGTGCACGCACAAGTGTATGGACATGTATTCTTGTGTTCTAAGTATATTTTAATGTTAACAGCCATGATACCAGTAAAAACATTGCCCTTCCTTCTCAAGACACAAATTTATATTAAACAGCCAAACATAATTCTATTTCAACAAAGGTTATGGGTTATCTATTAAAAATTTTAAAATAATGGATCTACACTGCCACCTACTGGCTACGATCTTTCAACATCTAAAACAAAGATGCAACCATGTTATAGTGGTGATTTCTTATATTTTTTATTTATTTTTTTATTTTTTTATGTGTCTAAATGTACTGTCTACATGTAGGTTTGTGCACCGTGTCGTGTAGTGCAAAGCTGTGGAGGTCAGAAGAGGGTGCCGGATTCCCCTGGAACTGGAGTTCTCCTAGAATTGGAGTTACAGACGGTTCTCAGCCGCCATGTGGGTGCTGGGGATCAAACCCAGGTCCTCTGCAAGAGCAGTCGGTGCTCTTAACTGCTAGGCTATCTCTCCAGCCGCCCCCCCCATGATTTCTTATAAAACAGGTATAACTACCTTCTTTTATTGACTGATAGACATAGGAACTGTGAAAGGATAATTCTCTATTTAGAGCCAAATACAATAGTGAAGTCTTTATAAACTGTGTAATTAAGCAAAATATGTTAATACAGGAGAGCTCTAATATCAGCAATAGATTATTCTGCCAAGGAGATGTTGGCTAGGGGGTCCATGCCCCCAAAATTATAAAGGCCTTTAGCCTATAAGTGGGATATCTGCAAGAAGAAAAGCGGTAAGTCCCTGTTGTCAAAGACCTGGTGTAAGCATCAAAAAATGTTTTGAGACATTACTTGCTAATGTAAAGTTGGCCTCTGAAATGCCAGAGAGCATTACCAAAGGCCACTAAAGCAATAAAGCGAATATTGGTCTCCTTGAGTCAAGCAAGACTCCTCTGTCAGTATCAGCTACACCTCAACCACCTGGAGATACTGTGCAACAGTGGTAGCCATATATATATATATCCCAAATCTAATTGGCTATTAGCTCTCTCCTTAGAGGAATAATTCATGGCTGATGCCACAAGCTTACATCCTCTAGTGGTTAGGAGATGTTATAAGCCACAATAAGAACTTATCACCCTTTATAGAGAAACCACAGTTTGTGGATTAGCATACCATCCAAACATCTGTGTCTATGCTCACAGTTTAGCTTGCCATAATAGTTAGTACTGTTTAAATGTCTGTACATCTAATTGCTTGTGCTTTGTTAGTAGGATTAAAAAGGTACCCTGGATAAGCTGTCAATCCATGAAGGGAAACAACCTGAACAGACTAGAGTCCAAAATGACATCTCCAGAGAAAATAGACTATTTTGCTTCTCACCCACTTGTGCCCCTTTCCCAAAGCCTAGGGAACAACTTGAGGAAGAGGAGGTGTGGTAGAATGTAAGGGCTGCAGAGAGATTGGGATGAATCTTGAGACTACAGCAATATAGATTGGACTCTTATTTGATCAACATGCTTGTGTACACAAGCTTCTCCTATTGGACTGTGGGAATCTTGGGTTGTTTCAAAATTTGGACATAAATACTTGCTAATTGGTTTTACATGAACGTTACTTACATTCATTGCTTATGCTTAATAATTGGTTCACTTCATGTTTGGAGTTTTTGGATATTAATTGGCCTTAGTGTGAAAATAAAGTTTCAGGTCTGACCTGTCGTCCATCCGTCGTCGTCCCCCCCCCCCCCCCCCCCCCCGCCTAACACTCAAATCAGGCTTGAGCAGCTGGCTATTCGAAAACTCAGGTTGATTTGTGTTGTTAGCCTCACTCATGGGCTCCCCCTGCCTCTCAGAAAAATAAAAAAATAGGGGGCTGGAGAGACAGCCTAGCACTGACTGCTCTTGCAGAGGACCCGGGTTCAATCCCCAGCACCCACATGGAGGCTGAGAACCGTCTGTAACTCCAATTCCAGGAGAACTCCAGTTCCAGGGGAATCCGAGACCCTCTTCTGACCTCCGCGGAGACCCTCTTCTGACCTCCGTGACATTGCATGACATGGATGCACAAACATACATGTAGACAGTACATTCATGCACATACAAAAAAATAAATAAAAATTTAAAAAAAAAAGAAAAATAAAAAAATAAAATTAAAAGGGTGAGATGTGGGAAAACTTAGTTAAGATGGGTAGCATTCTAAGCCAATGGGACCTCCTTGGTCACACCCATGGGGTGGGTGTAGTGACAAAAAGGTTTAGGATTTGGCCCTGAGAATTGAGTCACAACTGCTATATAACCAGACATTTTTGCAATAAAATCTCTCTCTGCATTTGAACCTCAACATGTGCCTGCATGCTGTGCTTTCCTGTGCATGTTTTCCACATGGGTCATCCTGGGATTAAGCAGCGGGCCCTGCCACAAACCATGGCGGCATACCCACATGTTACAATGGAACTCTTTGGATGAGTTGGGGAATGATGGTTAACAGCTGAGAAATTATCTGATGTCCTCATCTCTCGCTTCTTTCTGTCACCCTTTCTACACTTGGATTCTTCCCTTCTCTCTTTCTCCCAAGCTTACACCATTGGCTGTCTAGAATATTTATTTCTGTAGTCAGTGCTAATACAGCTATTGCCACCCAGGCTGAGAGAGGTGGAGGCAAGATGCATGCCCTAGGTTGCTGAGAGTCACACAATTCATCCAAGACCACAGCAATAATCAAAGCCAAGAGATTACCCCAAAGTACTGAAGTTTTTAAGTATGAAAAGGGGGCAGAACCTAAAATCTCATAAAGAAAGAAGTCAGGCTTTTGAAACAGAATTGATCATATGCAGTCTTAGGCAGTGTTCTAACAATGCTGAGACAGTAATGCATCCTTCACCCAGATGCCAAATTAGTTCCCATAAAACACACCTCACTTACCAGTACTCTAAGCCTCCATCAAGAAGACACACTAGCCCAGCATGGTGGCACATACATTTAATTCAAGTACTTGGGAGGCAGAGGCAGGTGGATCTCTGTGAGTTCAAGGGCAGCCTGGTCTACAAAACCAAATCGCAGTGAATTCTGAAAAGAGAACCCTGGAGAGCAGGAGTAAAGACTCATCACATTCAGAACAAGTGGGTACTCAGGGGATTCAGGTAAATGAAAGAAATTATTTTCCACTAAACTTAAAGGAGCAGCATATTGCAATTAAATCTATATTTTATAAAGAAAATTTCCCTATAAAAGTAGCAAACTATTTGATTAGAAGTATGATTTTAATTTAATCATTTAACATCTGTTTGAGTTTAAATTTGCTTTGTAGAGAGCTGCGGGCATAATATTTGTACATTTCCCCAGAGGGATAAATTTTTAATGTACCTGGGCTATCCTGAAAGCTACATGCACATTGTCTTCTGAAGTTCCAAACCAAGCAAACAGAGCGAACTTCATTCCCCTCTCTGAAAGCCATCATTTTTCCACAGTGCCTGAATCTGACCAAACATATGCCCCTAGTTCTGCTAATTAAGAGTTTCTTCCTGCAGTGCCTGTCTGCATGGCTTCTGGTTTTCTACAGTTATGTTGATATAAACCAGATCCTCCCAAGCTGGGGCCAATGTAGCTCAACAGTAGGCATTGTGCCCAGGATCCAAGAGACCCTGGGTTCCAGGCCCAGCAGCAAAGCAAACAAGAAGTGGACCAGTCTTACTGATGTCAGCCTCTGAGAACAGGCTGTGGTGTATAAATGTCATAGATAAAAACATATAAATCATAACCTCCAGCTAATTTCACAGAAAGCCATGTCAGAAAAACAAATATTTACTTGTTTTCTGCTGTCATTCATTCTTCCCTCTATTTTTAAGGTATTTTTTGTATGTTTTCCTACCTTCTTCTGACCATTTCTTCCTCTCCTTTACCATGCTGTAGTCTCTCACCCCCTTAGTTCCAGTCTTTTCTTTTCAGCATTTTCCTTCTGCCTTCAGATGTGATTTCCAGAACATTCTCACCCAAGTTTCCATCCATTACTGTAATTATCACTCAATCTTCTTTCTATAAATATTTCAAAGTTCTTTGCATTAGTTACTGTTCATTTTTTCTCAACTTTTCCTGTGTCCTTACTTTCACAAGGGTAACAGAAGGAGAGGTTTTTGTTGTTGTTTATAACAGAAAAATCAGTTTTGGCAAAGATTTTGCGCCCCCCCCCCACAACCCTTGATGTATAGCCAGATAAAATGTTCTATTGAAACTGGGTACTTTTCTGTATAAAAGCATACACAGAGCCACAGTTTCTTATGAGAAGAATCAGATTCTATTAAATGGTAGAATTTTAAGAGCTAAGAACTGTCCTTGAAGGCCATGTAGTACTACCTGCCTTTATTTTACAGATGGAGGAAAGCAGGAAACAGCAATGATTGATTCCTTTCATGCATCAGGCTTTGTATTTTATATTGCTGCTGCCTCTGCTGTTATTGTTATATATTTCTGAAATACATCCTCACACATCCCAAGAGTTATATATTCAATTTAATACCTAAAATATTTGCCAAGCACCTCTTCAGTGCCAGTCCTAGGAAGAGAAAATAATGAATCTCTGTATACAGAGTGCTTTATATCATCCCAGTGTTTTATTCTCCATCTCATTTAACAAACTTTGACAAAGACAGATAATTAACATGAATCTCAAGATAAGTCATCATCTGCCAAGGACCAGAAATCTATGAATAGACAGAGCTGGAATTAAAACCAGGACTATCTCCTCTCAGGCTGTTTAGGCTTTTGTTTGTTTACCTGCTACTTTTGTTTATTTGTGTGCTTCTGTTGCTAACCTCGGCTGACAAGTCAGTGTAAGCCCACTTATTTGTTTTGGTGTTGGGCCTGGAACCCAGGGCCTCTTGAATGCTCTGCAAATAAGTTCAGTTTCTTAGGCCATCCTGGAGTTCCCAAACCAGGCTCCCTTAGGTTCTGAATTTTCTTGCTCAGGTCCCCCTTTGTCCTGTTATATAGGCCACGGTGCCTGTGCTGTAAATGACTGGCAGGCTCTTTGTGTGAGGCTGGTGCATTTTTAATGAATTCAGTGGCAGGTCATCCAGGAGAGACAGTGAAAGAAAGTGGCAATAATTTAAGTAATTAACTTGAAGGTCCTCTGTTTTAAAATTAATAACTATCGTTATTTTTTAAAGGTATAGCCTATGATTTATTCTACTGAAAAAGGCTTTCCCACTCTTCTGTAACTTTAATTTTAGTAATTTTAGTTACTTTATCATTTTTCAGTCCCATTCCCCAATCCCTGACTAATAATGTATGATTCATCTTTTTCTGATCCAAGGATGTCTTCTCCTTTCTGCATTAATAGCATAATGTCCTATTCCTTCATCTGATTCTTCTCTGCAGGTAAAGAATAGCAGAAGATATTGCCTCAAAATGCAGAATTGTCTTACACTAGATAAGAGAGCTTGCAAAATACTAAATACATGATTTGTCTTGCACACTTTAATGTCTTGGTATTTTCACATTATTGACTACATTTTCTCATATCTGCTATGTCTTCGATATTAGAGCTAAACCCTTGCCGACTGCACAGTCCCTCCCTGTCACCCTCGACTTCAAACTGTCCCATCTACTGTGGTTCTACTGCCTAACAAGGGATTCTGTTGAACACATGGTTCTTAGCACAGAGTAAGAAGCATGAAGGATATGTATTAAATTAAACTTTAGTGGTTTTTAGTTTGTTGAGTGACTAAACATGAAATTCCATCATAGCTCTGCACTTTGCTTCTGATGCACGATTAGCTAAGGAAAACAGATTGAGTTTGGGAAAAGAATGAATGGAAGAGTTTTGGAAAAGAAGAAGTGAAGGCTGCTGCCGCTGCCATATTATATTTCCCATGACTTTGGGGAGCCAAAGAGGTCGAGGAGTACACCACAGTTCTCAGAAGTTAGAAGAAAGCTAACTTACTTGTGGACTCGTTATTGCATAGAGTCTATTGGGTCTCAGCTGATGGACACATGCTTGCAGTATTTTATTTTCTCTGACTGCAGCACAACTTTGAGTGTTTATTAGACTCACTTATAGAACAAGAAACAAGACATTTTAGGGCAGTTCTGCAACTATGTAGGAAAGAGTTGAGCTGAAATTTGAACCCCTGTCTGTTTTTTTTTTTTTTTTCCTTTTCAGATGTTCTGTTTTTTCAAAGCCAATTTTTATTGCAGCTTTGTGCATTTCATACAAAATTTCAAATCAAATCTAGACTCGTGCGCCCTGCCCTATCCCCCACCCCACCAGAGCTCATGCATTTTGCCAAACATGGTTTTCATCTTTTTCTCGGTCTCTCAAATTTCTCCATGCAGAAGTTTACTGTTTCAAGCAAAAGTTCACCATTTCAGTCAGTTCTTTGACCCAGTCTTTTTGTGGTTGTTATTATTGTTGTTGTTGTTGTTGTTATTCCTTCCAATATGCATCACTCCAAACTATGTACATATGCATGCCACATATATCATAGGTTTTAACGACTTCAGCTTATGATATTTTTTCTTTATTAGGCTGAAAGATGTCATGTTTGAAGGCTCCTCCTTGGCAAGCCCAAACCAGCATCAGTTCTGCCCTTGTGCTCTACACTGGGATTTTACCTTGCCATGGTCACCAAATGAGGTCCAGTAAGCACTGCGTCCTGTCTTGATCTTCCAGTATTGGCCTCCATGATACGGCCTGGGTAGTCCAATAATGCCAGTCTATACTCTAAAGAGGCTGAAACCCCAGTACTAGCTCAGTCCACAAGTTGGATGTCTCAGCAGTCCGCATCTGGCACTGAAGTTTTGGAGGATTCTTGGAGAGACATGAGTCTTCAGTCCATATTGGAAGGTTGAAAAGCTGTGTCTCATGTCTTTGAAGGATGGCAAAAGCAGTGGCAGCCACAGGGTAGCTGCACTTGCTAGTAAGACAGGCAAAACAATTTTTACTTTTTGTCTTTTTACTATGATCTCAAGTTTTATACCTGAAGTACAATTTCTCAGGCCTTACTATTTATTTATTTTTGGTTATACTTTCCTTTTGAATGTTTAAGCCCACACAGTTAGCCCAGATTAACCAAGGTTTTTGTTTTCTCAAGGTCAATTGAGGATCTGATCTTCAAGGATCACGCAGGGTTGTTTTTTTGTTTTTCTCTTTGTTTTTGGCAGGGGGAGCCCCTGGCTCCTTTTGGCTTTTCATTTACCAGTTCCATCCACTTGAGGACAAAGTCAGGTCCTGCTAGACCAGGCTTCCCTGTCTGTCTGTTGTTTAAAGCCCAGGCTCTTCCACTTCACCAAGCTCCTTCCCATAAATGTAAATTATATGCTGTAGATAAACAGAATAGATTCTCATATAAACCAATTATCTAAAAGTGAATTACTAACACTACTCTCTATAGCAAGCAACTATAGTCTGAAGCATTCCGTAAAATGATAAATTTATTAAAGGTTTCATTCCTGCGGATTTGTCTTGTCACCTCATATAAATAACACAGCCAGCAGCAAAGTCTGTAACAGCTTGAATGAAAGGACTCTGCATTTCCAGATGTCAAGGTGACTGCAGGAGCTAAAACCAGGCATGTGTTTCCACAAGGTGGACATGTCCCTACCCTCTGTCCTCTAAGTCAAGCCAGCTAGGCCATTCACCCCTCCATATGTTCTAGAAATTTAGGTAGTAAAGACTCACTTAGTTAACAAACATTTCTCCTGGGATAATATCCAGTTAAGGAGGGCTTGTGTTGACATTTTGCAGAGTAAGACTCCTCCTTACTTGTTCTCAGGAATGAATGTAAATACAGCAATTTAATTTGCTTTCATAAAGTAAAGCCCTTCTACAAAATACCTCATTGGTAGTAGGTTAGTCTTGGGTTATCCTGATGGTCCTCTGATACAGCCAACCAAAGGCCTAGTCTAGTACAGAACCTAAGGAAAAGTTCCTATAGAAATGTGTAATGTTATATTTAGAAATGGCATACAGAGCATTTCAATGCTGTGACATTTCACATGAGAAAACTGGGTTTTAAAGATTAACTGTGCCTGGGAATATGGCTCAATGGCAGAGTACATGATTAGCATTACTCAAGCTCTAGATTAGATCCCCAACAACACAAATACACACACACACACACACACACACACACACACAAAGTCAATTGACTTGGCAGAGATTATTGATTTTATGTGGCATAGTTGAGCCTAAGGATTCCTGGATTCCTTCTGTTGTGTGGAGCTGCCTGACAAAGTGAGGAGTCAGCCAGGGCCATCTCAGTGAATGAATGTACATGAACTGATTAATCTATGATTTCCTTTAATGCCCCAAATGCATTTTTAAAAATTTATTGTGCCTATTTATTTTATTTATGTGCATGTGCATGTGCATGTCTGAGTGTATGGCACATGTGTGTAGGTGCCCTCAGAAGCCAAAAGATGGTGTCAGATCCCCTGGAACTGGAATTGCAGGCAGTTGTGAGCTGTGTAATGTGGGTGCTGGGAACTGAACTCAGGTCCTTAGAAGAGCAGCAAGAGCTCTTAACCACAAAGCCACCTCCCCGGCACCCACAACGGCATTTAATAGCTCAAGTCAGATAATTACTTTTGAACGTGCATTTCATCTATGCACTCTCTACTTTGTGACTTTTGTTGTCTGCCTGTTTAATCTAGTGTACTGGGTAGTTTTTCTGATCTAGGATTTGCACATTCATGTTTCTCAAGGGCGTGTACCCCATTTGCACATTCATGTCTCTCAAGGGTGTGTACCCCATTTGCTTTCCCATCTTATACAAACAGCCTCCAGAAGAATTGATGCTAGATCCCTCCAACTCAGTAAAAATCCTATCTGATGCTTCTTAAAAATGGCATACTAATTTAATGTGAAGGATATAATATGAATGAATTTATTAAAGAAATTGATATCAAATAGTGTAGCATACATTTTTTCGAAAATGTCCAAATATCGAAGCAGACGGCCACACCATATGTTTTCCTATCTTGCATTCCCACGGCTTCACCTTCTACTTCTCTCTTTAATAATTGGAAATTACATCACTTGAATGTGCTCATTTTTCTCAGAGGCAATTTAAAGATCCTCACTGTGCACCGCAGAACATCCTATGGGCCCCATTCCTTCTGCTTCAAAATCTTCCGAATTCCACTCCATTTTCCCCTACATACATCAACATTCATCCCTGCATCTGTCTAGACTAAAAAATCAGTTTTCCTAAATAAGCAAGTTGTACCCAAATCTTACTGAGCATATGAAAAAGCCTTCTCTGTGAACTTTCTCAAACTCCCAAACTATGGAAATCACACGCTCCTTTCAACCAAAGAAACACTTATCAAGCCTGTCACTTAACTGACATTTAGGAAACTTTATCTGAATTCAGTAAATACAGGAAAAAAATAGCTCCCAGGATAAATTTTGGCCTTTGACATCACTGATAGTATCTTGGACAGAATCATTAATGTAGTTATTTCCTTTAAGGTGAATACTTGACATGAGACATCAAGTTCCAGAATAAAAAAGCATGAGAAATGCCTATGGCAAATAGTGATATATCCATTTAGAAGGATAGCAGCTATCCCGAGAGCAAGAATGTGACTAACCACATACACATGTCCACTATCATCATCTCCTTCCAATTACCCAACAGAAATGTTCAATCTGCTTACTTAATGTTTCTCAGAACTAAATCCACAGCCCCTGCCCTAGTGGTAGTTATATTACTTGTTTCTTCATTGCCTACCACCTGTGTTGCTTATTTATCTATTGGGTCTGGGTCCTCAATTTTCTGTTTAATATTCTTCTCTGTGATCCAGGGGTTAGGAGGTGACAAACTGGATTTTCTGAATACCAGAAGAAATCCTAGTTTTCCAAGAAGGGTCAGTAAAGTGCCTTTGGGAGAAGAGGATGAAGGAGGAGTGTATAATTTCCTGTATTACTGGAGTTGTTCACTAGGGTCCATGCTAGGCAAGCCCAGCAATGACAGTATGACCATCATCTATTCCTGAGCCAACTTCATTGTGGCTCTCAGTGGTGCACATAGGAGCTAAAAGGAGCTGGCTCCTCAGAAGTCTGAGCAACAGTTCCCAAGACATTCTTCACTGATTGAATGCCACCTTCCTTTCCAGTGTCAAGGTGCCAACTCCACAGGGTTCTCCTTTGTACCTCGAGTTGTCCTTATTCTCCTGGGATCAGGAGAGGTCTCTATGGTAACTACATGTAGGCTACTTCAGTGTTCATTTTCAGCATTTTTCACCTCTCTAACCATATTACAAATTCATTTTATTATAATAAATATCTTTTTTAAAATACCTAAAATATTGTTTTCTTCTTAACTGGAAAACTGGTACATTATATAAATAGTGATCAAAGGGAAGATGATGTGACCAACACAGGTACACATGTGAAAAAGCTCTATTAGAAATAGACATATTGCAGGAAAATGACTGGAGCTAGAAGACATCATGCTGAGTGAAGTAACACAGTCCCAGAAAAACAAACAATGAATGGTATCCCTCATCTGTGGATGCTAGTGCCAATTACTTAGTTGTAAGTATTTCTTGTGCAGGGCCCCTTGAGCTTTTGTCCAAGCAGTTGGGAGTGATGCATATTGGAAACAACAACAACAACAGAAAGGACTGCATCAAAGAACTGACTGAAACAATGAACTTCTGCTCAAAACAGTCAACTTCCACATGGAGAATATTGAGAAAGACTGAGAAAGAGATGAAAAGCATGTTTAGCAGAATGCATGAGCTCTGGTGGGGTGGGGGAATGGGGGGAGACACGTGTCTAGATTTGATAATCTTGTACAAAATATATATTAAAAAAAGAGAACAAAAAAAGAATTAGACATATAATTCTAAATATATATGTACCTAATAACTTTTCCTCAGGTTTCATAAACTAAAACACACCAACAGAAATACTGTGATATCAATAAAATTACCGACAATGAAATGGCTCTTGGGAACTTTGGACCATGGAAGACCCTGAGATAGAAGTCTGTCCTGCCCATCCGGGTTTATTATAGGCTTAATTACCACCTGCCCTCACTGAAATCTTTCTTTGCCAAACTGCTACTTTCTTGTGATATTTGTAAGGAATAGAAAGTGTCTATGTGGAACCCACTTGCTTAACTACCACATACAGCTTCTGGATTCCCCTACTTGCTTGCTTAACTTCTACAAATACGTTGACTATAACTTTCCCTACAAACTTGAGTAGAGGCTGGCACCATTATGGAATATACCAGGTGTCAACCCTCTGGCCTAAATAAACTCTCTTTCATTCACCTGGACCAGTTGTTGATTTCCTGATTTCCAGAAGTTCCTACAATGGTACCAGGCAAACTGATGACTTTAGTGAGTGGGAGTTTTTAACAAACATCTGTCAGGGACAGATAGGATGATCAGATGAAAGGAAAGTCAAGATGGGATGAGTTGGACACTCCCTCGCTGAGGGTGGTGATAGTCAGAGGAAGGTAACCATGGACAAAGGGAGTAGGAATCCCCTTTAATATAAGCAAGGGGAGGAAAAGCATGAAACTAAAATCACAGTGGTTGAATACTGAATACATTTTGGCAGTTGAACCAAGATCCCAGTTGGATCACTTACCAAAAAAAATGCCGTAATTATTCATCTACTTCTGTTTTTCCCACCAAATCAAAACTGCTTCTGGAACAGTAGAAAACTCTGGAGCACTTAGTAGTAATAAAATCTCATCAAATAAATGAATTCTCTTGGTAAGGCTCAAAAACAATGTGAAGTACAATGCTACCTGGTGATTAGAAAGAATGACTTCAGAGTACATCCCTATGAGAGTCCTGCAAATTTAATTTTAAAGTTTAAAGCTATCACAGACCAAGTGAAAAACAACTAAGAGGAAAATAGTCTTTGAGGTATAATAGAATCCCAACAAAAGCCTAGCATGGACTTTGAATTGAGCACATGCCATGCTGCATGCAGATCCTAGTGATTCCTGTGAAAAATATGCAGCAACCCCCCCTTCTTCTCATTTTAGTGATGTGCAACTTCTTTCACTCAGGAATGTGAAATCAAGAAAGCTATTTTAAATCACATTGTCACAGCTTTTCTACCACAGATAAGCAAAGCATCTCATTGTCAAATGGAGGCTGTGTATTATTCCTCCATTCCTAGGTGTCTGCTGGTTTTCATGCTCTGGAGATCACGCTTCGATGACACAAGCTGCTTTGATGTTTTAACACTTGATCTTGTTTTCCTGAACACGGCCTCAAAATCTTCCCATCTGGCCATTAAACCCATGGCAACTAGATGCCCAGCTTTGCTCAGATGAGTTATAGACTTAAAAGAAACCTTGAAAGCAAGCTCTTTTTCCTTTCAAAACACGGTTAACTTTCAAAGCCAGTCTATTAATTTCTTCATTTAATTCATAACTCTAATGAGGTATGTAAAAGAAAAAAAGCAATGATTTTATTCACAAATACACAAAAACCTCTTAAAATCACATGCATTTTTATAGTCAATTGACACTTCTTAATGCAGATGTTTTTAATAATAGTGAATGGACTATATCACTGTAATCAATCTGTGTTGTTTGTTACTTTAACCACTCCAGGTTAAGTATGACACATCTGGCTACAGCTCACTGTAGATCAAATATCTTCAAAATCCAGCACTCCTTTGATACTGGTGTTTAGCTTTGCACTAGAAAGCTCAATAAACTCTATTGAAAAAGCCAGCCAGGTTCTAATTGAAGAAGCCCATCTCACAAGAGGACAAACAGGTGTATTGCTAAACCTTATCAGTGAGTCCCAAGCATCTGTCCCTGCATTGTCCTGCAAGCCAGCACTCCCCTCTGCTCACCTCTGTACTCTGAAGAAATCTATATTCATGGTTGGTTTTTTCTCACCATAGCACACTAGAGTCATAATACTCATATGTAACACATGCTAATTGGAATGTAAAGATCTTTAGTTTTATCTATGCGTTCTTTCAGCCATATGCACTATTTCTTACTCAAAGAATAGATGTTCACTAAAAGACCAAGCTGAAGAATGAGTGAGAGGATACAGGCTTTAACCATAAAGACTGCACAAGGCAAGGAGAGGGGGAGATTTATTAATGTTTGCCCTAATGAGCCTCAGAGCAGCTCCAGGAAGAGACATGATCAGAGAGAGCCTGGCGTGGGCAGCCCTTTGTGAACCGAGATTTCTCTGGCCTCATATAAGCACAGATCACCCTGTCCTTTCATTTCTTTTCTAATTTTACCCTTGATTGTCTACAATAAATTGCTTGGCCACTCTCAATTTTATATACCAAAGTGATTGCCCATATTATAAAAGAAATGGTAGAAATAATATTTTAAATTGTATCTTGATGGTTTAGGATATGCTTTTTTTTTTTTTTTAATCAGCGCTCCTATTCCATCAGGACAAAGAGTTGGAATCTACCTAAAGTATTCTCAATCCCAGCATCTTTGTCCATTCTAATGTCTAAGTCAGAAAAGCAGAGTGTATTAGAATTACCAAACGATTACATACAAAAATATTTTTTGGTCTTTTTTTGAGACAGGGTCTCCCTGTAGCCCCACCTGGCCTTGAACTCACAGAGATCTGCCTGCCTCTGCCTCCTGAGTGCTGGGATTAAAGGCATGTGCCATCATGCCCGCTACAAAAATAATTTTAAACACACCTAAAAGAAAAAAAGAGAGAGAAAAACACTTCATTACTGAGCCCCTAATAGGCTTGAACTGAGCTCTGAATTAAACATTTCAGCCAGGTTGCATTGCGTCCAGCCTCTAACAGCAATACAGGATCAGATCTGTCATTTTATTTTGCCAATTGCAGCAGAGAGGTAGGGGTCAGCCCCAGAACTGTTCACCTTACATTTTCCAAAGAGGTAAAACCTCTTCACTGAATCCTCCATTTAATCATCCTCAAATCCCAAGCTCTATCTTCTGATCCCTGTTACGATTCAAAATAAAATTCATCTTTTCGTGTTCTGTGTGAGTTTGCTTCAGGCTTGACTTAGAGATTTATGAATAGCATTTACTGTTTGCTTGCTGACACTTCAGCAGTTCCAATCCCCAGGGCAGTTTCCACCGGGCTGCCAGTTGCTGGGAGGTGGGGAGGAGGCTGATTGGAGAATGAAGTGACAGTGTGCCCTCATGCCAGGAGCCAAAGCAAATACCATGAGACTGAAGAAATTTCCTGGATTTAAGCCGCACAATTGATATAACTACACCACACGAGGGTATCTGAACTGTGTTCCATGTTCCAATGTGCCTGCTGAGTGCTACTTCTGTTTCAGGCATGAAATGGGAACAGTGATGTTGTAAATCTTGTTTGTTTTGGGTGTTTTTGTGTGTGTTTTTGTTTTGTTTTGTTTTTTGTTTTGTTTTGTTTTGTTTGGTCTTTTCGAGACAGGGTCTCCCTGTAGCCCCAGCTGTCCTGGAACTCACTCTGTAGACCAGGCTGGCCTTGAACTCACAAAGATCCGCCTGCCTCTACCTCCCAAGTGCTAGGATTAAAGGCGTGCACCTCCACGCCCAGCTGATGTTGTAAATCTTAATTCCTCTTTTTTGTTTTGTTTTGTTTTGTTTTGTTTTGTTTTGTTTTGTTTATTTGTCTTCAAGGACTGAGCTCCAGACAATATCCAATGTAGTTTTTGCTTAAAAATAGTTTCTTTAACTTCCCACTGTAAGCTAGTAGAAAGTAGAGAATAATGGCAGCGTTCCTCAAAGAAAAGCCTGGAGTTTTCATTGCATTGAAAGAATTTCAGGAACAAGTGGCAGCAGAAGGACTGGGCTGAACACAGTCCAGAAGATAGAACGACAGCTGCAGCAGCCAGGAACGGCCCGGTAAGTTCATCCCTGAAGTTCAAGGGCTCTCTAAAATTTCAGCAGAAGATAATGCCTTACATTTGTCCCGACAAATAGGGTCTTTGTGTCCTAAGCTGGCCTTGAACTCCTGAGCTCAAGTAATCCTCCTGCCTCAGCCTCCTTGGTAGATGGGACTGTAGTACACTACCACACTAGGTTATGCCTTACTTCTTCAAAGCCTCTCCTCCCTTGACTTCTGAGAGGAACAACTCCCTTACTCTTTTGGTAACCCTCTTCTCAAGTTCCAGCCATTCATTCCACACATGAATATTTCTGAGTGTTGTCCCCAAGCATGAGAATCCACACATTCTATGCTGGATCCTGGAGTTTGAATGTGGAAAGCTATTTTTCTCTGCTTCTTATTGGTATTTTTTCTTTTTTCTTTTTTTTTTTTTTTTTCGTATTTTTGAGACAGGGTCTCCCTTTAGTCCCAGCTGGCCTGGAGCTCGCTATGTAGACCAGACTGGCCTTGAACTCACAGAGAGCTGCCTGCCTCTGCCTCCCAATTGCTGGGATTAAAGGCATCCGGCTATTTTCTATACACAGCTGAGAGTCTTTGCTTTAAAAGCTCTTGTCCCTAAGTCTCATCTCTCCCTCACTGCTTGGGCTATCACATTCATAACACTTATCTTCCAACCACCACTTGCCACTTACATATTTATGAATCACAAATCACTGTCTACAGTTTAAAAACATTCTCTTGATACCCAGCTCCATTTTATAGACATCATATTATATAGCTACATTTATAAATACCACAAGAACTGCAATCACACACACACACACACAAACACTTATTTTGTTTATAATTCACAAGTCTTAAATCTGATGGTAATAGTGATATTTACCCATTATCCACATTGACCAAACTAAGAGTGATTCCAGACTATTCTTTTCTATATCAACTCAAAACAAATCTAGTTCACTAAATTTTTAACTATCATTATTTAGTCCTGCATCTTAGTTGAGGGCCCCAAATATTTTCATTTACATAGCTGGTATGTTCTTTTAAGTGGTCATCAATGTTTCATCAAAAGTGGCAGGGAGAGAAAGGGGAATATGTCTAAACTGAAGTGAAAAATGATATCTGAACTACACAAAACATCAATAAAAGCATAAAAAAGACATCATCGTATGCATCATTTCTTTATTGGTATTGGTTAAATGGTTCAACTTTCTATTGCAGCTCAGTATGTAGATCTTGTACCACAAGATGCAGAAAGAGGAAACTTGAAACATTGTTTCTTTATTTCTGAGACCAGCCTTCGTTCCATTTTCAAAAGAATTCTTCTACAAATGTATATCTCTCCATGCCAGACTCACTGAGACCCCTCTCTCACTCACCTGCATGAACATATCCAGACAAAGCTCAAAGCCACTGGTGTGGCATGCAAAGCCCTTCCTGTTCTGCCAGCCCCTGACAGTTGTCCTCAGGCACCTGCACTGTCTTTGCAACAAATACAAACTGAATGCCATTGTGAATTTAAGAATGAGTCTGGAGCATGCCAGTGAACAGAATTCCTCCATGGTCTGTGCTTCTGCTCCTGCCTCCAGGTTCTTGCCCTGAGTTCCTGCCTTGGGCTCCCTAAGTGATGAACTGTGACCCTGACCCGGGAGATGTAACTGAATAAACCCTTTCCTCCCCAAGTTGGTGTCAGTCAGAGTGTTTTGTCACAGCAATGGAAGACAAACTAGAACAGAAATTGGTACCATAAGAGTGGGGTATTGCGGTGATTAAAAAAAAAAAAAAAGAATGAGTTTGATCAAGCAAAGTCAGACAAAGGTTAACATTATCATCTGCTGCCCCCTGCCAGTCACGAAGCAGAAGAGCCAATGCTAGCTCAAAGCCAGAGGTCAGCAAGCACACCCTTCTGTAATTAATCCTAAGGAATGATTTATCTTATAAAACAAAAAACACTGTATTTGAACTCCAACGACTAGTTTTACACATAATTTTCAGACTCCTCCAAAGTGACAAGTGCAGAATAGCAGTGTGAATTTAAAATGAGTCTCCTTAGCTATTACCACTCATTTGTTTGTGAAGTACTGTCACCAGCACCTCAACCTTCATCAAGAGTTCTGCTTATTCATTTCATCCTGTCAGTACTCAGAAATAAATCTCCACTTCCTTTACAATGCCCTCGGGACCTCTTCACATGAGGCTGGCCCTAGGGTAGAAGTGAACCTTTCTTCTAAATGTTTTGTCTTGGGGATTCATTTCCAAAGCCCCTGAAACCTTTTGCAGCTAAAGAGACCACTGTTCAAAGACAGGGCAAAAGCCTATTGAGTCTGTACTCCCTTTCTCAAGCCTTCTGGAGGATGAAACCCTGTGCAGCAGGCTCCGTGACCCTTGGGCACCTGCTGCCTTCTATCCTCTTAATTTCCTGTGTTTGCTCTTTTCAAAGTACTCCTCCTTGTTCACTTACAAAATATGACACCAGGCGAGAACTACAAATTGCTTATATATAGGCTTAATGATTATACTTAAAATAATTGTCGTCTTCCTTAGAAGAAATCCTGATCGCATAAGTGTTTGTCCTTATTCTGGCATTTTGACGATAAGTGCACACAATGCTCTTGTCTACCAGTAATGTATTTAATAACCAATCTTTCCAGATAGAAACTGAGATGTTTTCTTTCTATGACATCAGTATACCAAATGGTTCCTTTTACTAAGCATTAACTAGCTCACACGCAGCAATATAGCATTTCTGAAACATTCATCTATGCAATCTGCATTTCTTTTTTTTTTTTTTAATTTTTTTTTTATTATTTTTATTTATTTCGGTATGTGTATCAATGTACTGTCTGCATGGAGGTTTGTGCACCCGTGTCGTGCAATGCCGCGGAGGTCAGAAGAGGGTCTCGGATTCCCCTGGAACTGGAGTTCTCCTGGAACTGGAGTTTCAGACGGCTCTCGGCCGCCATGTGGGTGCTGGGGATCGAACCCGGGTCCTCTGCAAGAGCGGTCGGTGCTCTTAACCGCTAGGCCATCTCTCCAGCCCCAATCTGCATTTCTTATCCTCTCCTCTCATCCCACTCTCCATCCAAAGCTGCCCACCTCCTTTCTGTTTATTTCCCTGAAGGATGGGTGAGAGGACACAGATGTCTGGGGAAGGGGAAATGGTGATATCTTTCTTCACTTTGCAGTTGAAAAAAATGTTAGAGGAATAAAAAGCAGAAGCAAAACACATAGGGGATGTAAATATTTTAAGGTTTTACACATGGGAAGACTCAGGGAAGGAAAGCAACACAGACAGAGGAGAACTACTGATGACACAGATGATTAAGAGTCCCAGAACTAGGTTCTGAGGCCTCCTTCCCTCCAGGGAGACAGCCAGACTGAAAGTTAGTATATAAGAATCAGGGATGAAGAAGGACAACTTATCTACCTGAGGACTACAAGACATATATCTAGACTGTGGATCTATATTATCTAAGTCACGTGTCACTAATGAGGCCTGAAAACTACCAAATGATTATTGTGCCATCATGTAAAACCCATAAGAAGCTGAGATGTCACCATGCTTTACAGGAACCAGGTGATAGACACATGAGAGTGTCCAGTGTGCTCTTCAGAAATTAGGGCTCAAGGTTCAATGGAAGAATGAGCATGTGATCAGGAAACATCTGTAATCACTCTCCCAGGCCCATGGAATTCTAAAAAATCCACACTAATCTTTATCACAGGATGGAACTTTCTTTCCTGGGCACAGGACTCTGGGATTGGCCCAGTTAAGGTATTTCCCAGTGCACTGATGTGGCTGTTTGGAAATAAAAACTACTGCAAATTAGAAAACAGAAGTGGAACTCGTTTTCTTAGACATCAGCTCATTATAAAAGTATACAGGTAGCTGAATATGCTTGTCTTGCTGATTCTTTGTTGAGACTCACTACTATTAATGTTCCCACATATATTATTTTTCATTATGGCCCAGACGTTTACTGATAATACTTTGTAAGCCATTGAAGCTATGTTCGGTGAGATTACTTGTAATGTTTTAGATGTGGAGAGGGGATAGAAAACAATAACAACATGGAAATGAACAAAGACACATGAAGTCTATAATGTCTCTCTGGATAGAAGAGAAAATATGGCCAGATGACTTGTTTTAGTGAAAAAATGGAGCAAACAGAGAAATGGCAAGGTCGCGTCTCAGGAGACCCAGAGGCAGAGCATGGCCACCGGTGAGGGCCATTTCCGCAGTGACATGCACATTGGTTTTTGTTTTGTTTTGTTTTTAATGATGGAAATGATTCAAAACTTGAAATACAAATAATTTCCCAAAAGTTTTCTACTAAATTTCCACTCTAAAATTGATCATTAGAATAATACTCCACCTTAAATCACACCTCTCTTCTGGATCTCAGTATTCTTAGACACTTCAAGATGCTCAATGTGTTAAGGAGGAACAAAAAGCGAAGCCACCTGGCACAGTTCACAAGTAAGATTCACAAAGGCTGCCTTTGCTGTTCAGCATCAGACTATTTTCTTGCACAGGAGGGATAAAAACTATCTGATGCATTTTCCAAGGATTCTTTTATCCTGTCATTTCTCAAGCAGAGAGTAAAGAAGTGCCTTTCCTCTTCCTCTACTGGTATATTTCGTGATCTTTCTATCAGCCCAATGACTTTACTGGAAGTCGCTTTTGTGCTTGTATGTAGCAAGCGGCATATTCCTGGTAAGAATGGGGTGAGGGCATTTCACTATGAAAACACATACTTTATGCACAGGCATGTCTCATGTAAATACAAATCTTTAACATCAAATGTTTAGGAGCATATACTTTAACTGTGAGATGAAAACCAAGAAAGGCACACGTATCAAAAAAAAAAAGAAAATCAGGACTATACCTTGAGTTGTGTTTTGATAGACATTTGCACAATGTGAAATACCATGGAAAAATCCAAGTTTTAAAATGACAGGTTCATATTCATGAAATGATATATCAAAGCCACAGAAATACTTAAGGTTTACTGCAACCAGACTTAAAATCCCACTAGCAAAAGAAGAAAAAAAGGCTCTTTGGTGAGATATTAGCATGTACATATTAATAGTCTTGTAACATATGGATGTGTTCCTGACTCCTGGATGTGTTCCAGCAAAGAATGGAGAAGAAGACTAAAAAAGTAAAGGTGATAAAAATTCAGGAGCTTGTTTAAAGATGACAATATTTTTAAACTCATCACCAAAAACATACTCTGGATTTTAGAAGAATTTGGAAGATCAACACACAGATCTCTGAGGGCCATGTATTAAAGGAACACTCCTCCCCACCCCACCCCAGCTTCTTATCTTTTCTTTGCTGTTTTCTTAAATTAATATAATCAAAATGTCTTGTGCTATGATTCAGATTTCAATTACTCTAGTCCTTTTAAGTAAGATACTTAGCACTGATCCATTGTTAATAAATTTTCTAATAGTCATAAAATGTGAGAGAGTGCTTTTAGGATAAATATTAAAATATGTATTTCATAAAACATAAAAATCATTTTTAATTATTCAGCTTTCTTAATGTTTTCTACTCTCTAACACAAGTTTAGGATCCTTACAATACACAATTTTAAAATGTTAATGTTAATGACATTAGAGAGAAACCATTAAAGCCACTTAATTTTTTTTATTTTATTTATTTCTGTATGAATGTACTGTCTGTATGCAGTTTTGTGCACCTGTGTCGTGCAATGCCGCGGAGGTCAGAAGAGGGCGTTGGATTACCCTGGGACTGGAGTTCTCCTGGAATTGGAGTTTCGGATGGTTCTCGGCCGCCATGTGGGTGCTGGGGATCGAACCCGGGTCCTCTGCAAGAGTGGTCGGCGCTCTTAACCGATAGGCCATCTCTCCAGCCCAACCACTTAATTTTTAAGTAAATTCATAAGGTTCTATATGTTCAAACGTTCTTGCAAATGATTTTTTTTCAATTGTATAAGTAATTTAAAACCTAACAATACAAAAAACAGGACAGTGGGTCCAGATACTAGGTAACACTGTTACAATCATTTGTTGTTGTTGTTCCACAGAAGTCGATTCTCCTGCCTCAAAAGCTATACAAATTGAATATTTAAAAAAATATATCAAACTTACAACTTTTGAGTACCACATAAATTACCTACGTAAGAACTTACTAAGGTTTTACACTTTATATCTATTAGAAGAAAAGTATAGCCAACTCCTTCAACAAATTAGTGGCACAGATATTTTTAAAGGTAATGAAACACTAAAATATTCTCTATGAAAAACTAAAAGCACAAAGCAAAGAGAGTTAAATAACCTAATTAACCTAAAGGTAATATTGATGCATACACATATAAATAGGAAATTTTAAAATGCTTCCCCATTTACCCTTAGCAAATTAATTGACATAATCAGCAATTAAGTAGAGAAACATTACTCATCTACCCATTAACACTTAGTGGAAATATTACTCCTATAGATAGGAACAAGGAATAGAAGAGAATTAAATTACTATTTTCAACAGAAGAGCATACTTTGAATTCTAGTGTTTCAGAGTGACTTCCTAATTCTAGCCAGTGTGTGATTTTGTCCAATGGTTCATTGTATAGGATTGTCCTACAAGCCAGACGGATGCTGATTTCCTGACTTCAGCTGGGCTGGCATGCAAAAAGTCCCAGCTGTGCGTTTACTGTTGGTCATCCATCTTTGAAAAAAGTCACCAACCCATGGGGGTCACGTGGCCTGGGGGAGGGACTGCAATACATGGACTAGAGAAGACTTTTGGAAGAGAGCTCCATTTTTGTGGCAACGAGAATGCCATTTTCCACACCTGCTTGATCAGTGAAAACTTTCCAGTGGGGTTTTATGGGGCAACACTCACACTCCTGTAAGTAACCACTGCCCCCAACATGGCTTTTTGGTTCCCCAGAGTGGACTCTGGTGGAATTGTACCTTGGTTTGTCCTTGGGACTTCGGGAGGAGAAGTCGATGCTTACATCTCCCACAGGGAAAGAGTTTTAGCAACATAGCTAATGATATTTTTTAAGATGCTTGCCAGAGGTCTTTTTACAGTTCGTTTTCAAGAATTTTTTTTTTCCTTAGCAACTCACTGTTTGAATCATCTTGGTTAATTATGTATATAGTGCAGTACCTGTCATTCTTTTCCACTGAATGTGCAGCTTAAGGAATTCTGTGTAAGAATCCGGTTTATTCCAAATTCTAAACTATTAATTTTTCTCTGCTTTTCGAGTAAACATTAGTCTTTTCTCATGGCCTATTGAGTGCTTTGATAGAAAAGGAAACATACAATGATTCCATGTTGCTTCAGGCAATTCTGAATCATATCAGTTGCTCGTTCAGATCTGAAAATACCCAGAACACAAGATGATTCATATTAGACCTAGATGACAATTCAAATACAGAAGCTGGAAAAGAAGCAGTCAATAGTGATATGACAACGAGCCGTTTGTATTGATTTGCACCTTAAATCACAATTGCAAACTAATCCAGGAATTCACAGTTACTCAAGGTGTTCTGAAAAGCCTTTTTCAAAGTGGAAATCCTAAAATGCCATCCCTCATAATATATAACAATGTCCATCTCAAGATTGACCTACACTCTGCTTACAGTTTACTAGCTAAGTAATGTAGTTCACACTGGTATCAGTCACATAACAGCAAGGCTACCTAGGTGGATGAGCAGTAATACCACATTGCTAATGAGAGCTCTCTGCCTAAGCCAGATAACCAGGAATTATCCTAAACACATAGCTGTCTCTGAACTCCTTCATCCAACTCTGCCAAAGCCCCCATAGATTCCACCACGGGATTGAATCTCCAATATGATCTCCTTTCTCTATTCCCTTTTTGGCTGCTTTATTGTACCTTTGTCACCCCTACTTGCACAGATGCACTTCTCTGTTCTCCAGGCCTATGACTTCAGCATTTCCTGTTGCTGCCCCTACCTTTAGTCAGAGCAAAGATTTTTCCCATTTAATTCTGTTGCAGTATTTTTATTGGTTGGTTGGTTGGTTTGGGTCTTATATTTTATTCTGTATTTTGTTTTGTTTTGTTTTGTGCCTGCAGTATTCACATCCCTTGAATGCAAAGTGTGGTCTCCCTTGCTTCATTTAGCTCAAAGCCCTTGTAATAGTCCCTGCTTGGAGGACTTCTGTCAATTCCTTGCACATATTAGATCACACCATGCTTTCAACTTTCTATGGCTTCTGTTGCTTGTAAATTCTTCACTCATAATCTATCCCCACTGTATTAGTCACTTATCTGCTGCTGTGATAAACCACCATGACCAAGGGAACTTATAAAAGGAAGAGTTTATTTGAGCTTACACGATTAACGATTCCAGGGAATCAGCGTCTTGTGGTGGGAGGCATTGTGGCCAGGGCTGAGCAAAAAGCTGAGGTTCATATCTCGCAATGAGCACAGGAAGTCAAGAGAGAGAGACTGGAGACTGGCAAGGCTTGTTGAACTCACTAAGCCTGCCCCCAATGACTTAATTCCTCCAGCATGGGCACACTTTCTAAGACCTCCCAGAACAGTGCCACCAACTGGGGACAAAATGTCTGAATACTTAAAGCCTATGGGGGACACTCTCATTCAAACCACCACACCCACCAAATCCATCCATCCATCTAGGAAGTTCAACCACTCAAGCAGCAGAGTAGAAGGAATCACACCATTCTCAGAATGCTCACCAGGCCTAAGGATACAACTTCCCAGGACCAATAACTCTATTGCATGGTGAGATGTTTCTTCTCATAAGTTCTTTGAAAGTGGAGCCTGTATTACACTCATCTTCACATGCTAAGCACCTGGTAAAGTCTGCAGGTTATCACAGCTACTTGATGTCTATTAGCAAGACATAATGTATACTTTTTGAGGTGAGATTGTTACCAAATTACAAATCTGAAAGTCACTTGAAACTACAGGCTAACCAATAATGAATGATATAGGCAGTCTAGGAATAATCGTCCATCTTTTGCTTTTAACTCTTTGAGTATCCATCATTTCTGAGTAACATGAAGTCACCAAGGGAACAAACACTGAGCAAGTTTTTAGCTGAGGATTAGGCTCAGTGGCATAGAGCAAGGCTTATCTGGCATGCTATAAGACCTTGTGTGGAAGTGTTTGGAGCTTTGGACTAGAAAAATCATTGAATGCCTAAAGATCTTTGTTGTGGAACTTGGAACAGCAATGGAAGAGAGCAAGCAGCACTCCTCCATGGCCTGTGCTTCAGCTCCTGCCTCTAGGTTCCTGCCCTGGGTTCCTGCCTTGGGCTTCCTGAGTGATGAACTGTGACCCAGGAGATGTGAGCTGAATAAACCCTTTCCTCTCCAAGTTGGTGTCGGTCAGAGTGTTTTGTCACAGCAATGGAAGAGAAACTAGAATACCTTGGGTGCCACACCCAAAACCATAAAAAGTAAATCAAGACAGAAAAAGGAAAAGAAAACAAATTTTGAGTCAGGTTTGGTGGCGCATGCTGGGAGGCAAGGGAGGAAGATGATGAGCTCAAGAGCAGCCTGGGCTACATAGCATGGCACTCCTCGAAATATCAAATAAGAAAACGTAGGAAAGTTGTCTCAATCCACAAGGTACTAGCTGAACAAAAATTCTAACAAGACACCTCAAGAACCTAATTTTTTAGCATTATCAAACTTCACAAAATAGGAAGTGATTAAATGGATACATATATTAATGGATGTGAAACATCGTAAAATATGTCAGCTATCCTTAACTTACCTACAAATTCCATGTATTTCCAAACAAAATTCCCATACATAAATTTCATGGCCCTAAGAAGATGATCCAGAAATTCATATGAAGCAGACAAGAATGATAAACAGATAGAACAATATTAAATTATGAGGTTTTGCAAGGGGCATGGTGGTGTACACCTTTAATCCCAGAACTTGGGAGGCAGAAGCAGGCATATCTCTGTGAGTTCAAGGCCAGCCTGGTCTACAGAGTGAGTTCCAGGGGCTATAGAGAGACCCTGTCTCAAAAACACCAAAAAAAACTGAGAAGATTTAGGAAATTTCCCTTACTAGATGTCAAGAAGCCATGTAGTTATGACACTCTGGTGTTGTTGTAGGAATCAACAAAACAACAAAACAAAAATCAAGGAACAGAATGTAGAGCTAAAAATATAGTGTAGGGAGTACATGGGCACCCAGATAGCTTAAAATTCCGAAAAGAAAGGGCTAGTCAACAAATGTTGTTAGTACAATAGCTATGTGACCCTAAGGAAGCAATAGATGCATTTCTTCTACCATGCATCAAAGAACAATAAGGACAAGGAATGTTGCTCGATAATAAAGTGCACTCCTTGCATGTGTGACACCCTATATTGGCTTAACCATGCAAAGAAATACAATAATACATAATAAATTCTAGGTGCTTTAAAATACTCAAGGCAGAAATTTTAATACTTCCAGTTGAAAATATATACAAATATAATTATGATTTCTGTTCAGGGAAAATTTCGTAAAATAAGATTCCAAAGCACAAATTCTAAAGAAAAAAAGGACTATTAGTTTTTGCAACACTACTTTTTTATTCTTCAAAACATGTCAACAAAATTAAGTAGAAATGCCTGGTGCATTTCCATAAAAAAATAAACATGAACCAAAACTAAGATAAAGTGTCTGTTGGTCCCTAGAAGAGTTTGAGGGAGAGCAAAGAACACTGATACAATGTAGCAGGAATAAGGATACAACATGCACAATTCCAACTCCCAATGGAGATGAGCCCTAGACCAAGGGAGACGTCCTGGTAGGGAAAGAAGCAGCAGGAAGCCCCTACAGTCCCTCCTATGGACTCTGAAGGATTTCTTGCAGAAACCTGCAGCCCTCACGTGTTCTGAGCTAAGTTTAAAGAATTGTAGTGAATCCACTCCTCCACTTACCCTAAATAAAGAGCTTGTGGCACCCTCCCCACAGCCCTAGCTGTAAATTGCCACATTGAGACCCTCTGAAGAGTCATCCTATCATGGCTCAGCAGCAATTAGGAGGGTGGGTGGCTCTGCCCAGTCTCTTATAGGAGGCGGCCAGGCAGCCTACTCTGAATGGCCTGTCCCAGGACCTTAGGATGCCCTCCGTCAACACAGCCCAGCACACATGCTTGTACCCTAAAGCACTAGGAAGCAGAAAGGTAGCACGACTGGCAAGGCATGTCCCGTGAAGGTCCCAGAAGACACAATAATGATCTCCTCACACTAGGGAAGCACAGTCTGAGAAATTTGAACCCATTGAGGCCCCTGAATGTGCCAACATAGCCTCCTTGCCTAGATCTAACTAGGTGGCCCACCCCCCTCAGACACTGACCTTTCCCATCACCACACTGCAAACACCTCATCTACTGTGTGAGTGACCCAACCCCTACGTGACTCAAAGAAACTGACAAGAGTCTCTGCATATGACACACAGAACTTCCAGAATAACTGCCCTAAGAAAACTGCATCCTATCCAGTGATCAACCCCACAAAGCATTGCAGCTTACACCAACAGAAAGCCTAAAGCAACTGAGGACACTGGTTATACTATTGTGACCACATTGAACCAAAGTCAACATAACTTGCTGACACCCCAGCACACATCTGCAGAAGAAAGACACTGCATGGGATGAGTAGAGGCACTTGATTCTCCACGTGCACAGCTCTGCACGAAGGAAACAAACAATAAAAAAACATAATCTAAGGCTAAAAAGATGGCTTTCGAGTTAAGAGCACAGCTGCTCTTGAAGAGACCAGGGTTCAGTACCCAGCACCCACATGGCAGCTAATTACTGTCTGTAACACCAGCTCTAGGGGATTCAATGTCCTCTTCTGACTTCCATAGGCACTGCACACCAATTACATGCAAGCGATGCACTCATACACATTAAAATAAAATATTTTAAAGACATAATATAATGTTTTCACAGGACACATTGTCCAGTAATAGACCATCCTCCCCCCCAAAAAAAAACCCAACATTATTTCTGAAAATAATTCAAAATCATGACTATAAGGAAACTTGGTAAAATACTAGAGAATAGGAGAAAAAGTTCAACAAATTAGAGGAAATAAATACAATCTGGAAAAGAAATTCAACAAAGCTATACAGACCACTAAAAATTAAACAGAAATCCCAGAACCAAAGATCTCAGTAAATTAAGGAGACATAAATACAATTTAGTTTCTCAATAAAGTACCTCAAGCAAAAGAAGGAGTTTCTAAGTTTAAAACAGCTCTTTGGAATAAACACAACTTCAGGTGATGGAGAAATTAAACAAAAATAATGAAGAAAGCTTATGAGACTTATCAAACACCATCATGCAAACAAATATTCACATAATAGATGTTCTAGAAGACAGCAAAGAGGGCATGAAAAATTCATCCGACAAAATAATAGCTAAAAACTATCCAAATAATAGCTAAAAGACATCCAGGCACAGCACTTTCAGAAAGCTCCAATTAAAATCAACCAAAGAGATTCTCTCTAGTCACAGAAGAGTCAAACTGTCAAAGATGCAAGACAAAAAGAAAATACTGAAAACAACAAGACAACTGTCAAGTTTCAAAGCAGGGCATTGCCATTATACTAACAGCAGATTCTACAGCAGAACGTCAAAGGCCAAGAAAGCAGGAGATGACATAGTCAAAGTCTGGAGAGAATAACTGCCAAGCAGAATACAAGATCCAGCTACCCTGCCCTTCAGAAATGAAGGACAAAGACAGGGAAACCAGAGAGAATTCCTTTCCATTCCATCGGCCTTACAAGGAACACTTACCAGAGCCAATGAAGTTAAAGGACAGTAGCTGTTCTACAAAATAGACTAGTATGCCAGATAAACAAGAAACAAAAGAATCAAGCCTCATTAACACAAAAAAACACCAAAGCTCAAAGATGAACAAGAGATAAAGAACAAACACTAAACAAAGCAACCAGGAAAATTAATCATCAACACTAATCCTGAATGTAATCGCATTAAATTCCACAATTAAAACAGTGTCTAATTAGATAACAAAAACAAAATCCACCATTATGTTACCACCAAAAACCTCGATTCATCTGTAAAGACGCACATAGATAGAAAGTAAAGGTATGGTAAAAAAAAAAAAAAGAAAATCTACACAAATAGAAACCAAATAGCTGCCAGCGCATGTGAAAAAAAAAAAAAAAGTCAAAACTGAAATGAAGAAACTCATTATGTAATTGCAAAATGATTAACTCAAGAATAGGCTACAACCATTGTAAAATCAACATACCAAATGCTTGAGTGTCCAATTACATAAAACAGACATTATTAGATCTAAATGGAGAGAGAGAGACTCACTACAACAGCAGCTGGTGACCTCAACATCTCATTTTCATTAATGGGCAGATCATCTAGACAGAAAATCAACAGAGAAACATTCAAGTTGAAGCATACTATAGACCAGATGGGCCTTCAGGCATTTGCAGAGCATCCATCCATCAGCTAGAGAAAGTACGCTCTTTCTCATCACACAGAACACATTTTAGAAAGTGCTTGAAACATTAAAATCCGACCATGTTCTCCCTCTGATCGCAACAGAATAGAACAAGAATCCACCAAGAGCAACTGTAGAAATTGTGCAGAAATATGGAAATTAGGCGATGTGTTGTTCTATAGTCATTGGGTAACCAAAATAAAAAAGACATTTTAAAATTTTTCATGAAAATAGAAATAAAGCATACCAGAAAAATAAGAGCTGCAGGGAAATGCATGCCGAGGGAAATGTAGCAATCACTGCCTCCAGGGAAAACCAGAAAGTTTCTATAAATCATTTATTTATTGGTGTAATTCAAAGCATTAGAACAAGAGAGAAACCCAAATCTAAAGTTATACAGAGAAAGAAATAGCAAATATCAGAAGCAAAAAAAGTAAACAGAGGCTGAAAAATACAAAAGAACAATAAAAGCTGGTTGTTTGGAAAGAAAAAAGATAAAAATTCCTTTACCTACATGGAAAAAGAAAAAACAAATACAACAAAATCATTGATTTAAAAAAAAAATTCTATAACTTTTACCTAAAGAATCAAAAGGACGTGACTATGGCATCAATTATAAGGCAGTAAATTGGAAAGCTGAAACAAAATATTAAATTTTCAGTTATATAATTGTGGGGACCCCCTCTGGGGCTGACCCACCCATGGCTCCCCAGGAGCTGTAGCCAGAAGCAGCCAACAGACAGCAGAGGGTGCCAACAGCCCCATCTCAGGGAGACATCTTTTGCAAGCCTCTTTTATTCTTTGTTTGTTACAAGCTTATATAGTGAGAAGCAGGGGGTCTCAAAAAGACCAGGAGTCTTCATACAGAGAGGATGAGGGAGAGGCTCATAAACTCTGGGTGTTAAACAACTTTCAGGGAAGTCAGTTAACCACTGAAAGCACACACAAATCTTGGTTAAAGCAGGTAAGACAGCAATCACAGGTGCACTTAGGTCCTGAGTAAAGCAGGCAGTAACTAGAGGAAGACAGATAACAATTAACGAAGACTGACCAAGATGGTTTTCCCATAGGACAAAAGGGTTCAGGGTCTGGCACCTGTGTCCCAATTGGTGTTCCAATCTACAGGGTCCTTGACGAGCCCTCTGTTTTCAGGGCCCCATCCCCTGTCTGGGCCCCAAGCCACATCTCAGAACTACTGAGTTCCATTTTAGTCTAAATTAATTCATCCCAGTCTCCAGCATGTAATATCAAAACAGAAATGTGGGAAACCTTAACATGCCAATAAAGGGTAACAACAATGAATCAGTAATTAAAAAAAAAAAATCCACATGACACTCTGCCAAAAAAGGAGCTCCAGAATGGATGACCTTGCTGCTGAAATCCGCCAAAGCAATTTTCCCCTTTTTTTTTGGAGTGTGTGTGTCTGTGTGTGTGTGTGTGTGTGTGTGTGTGTGTGTGTGTGTGATCTGTACATGTGCCCAAGCCAAAGAGATATGAGATGCCACCCCTGGCTTTTTAGAGGAGTGCTGGGGAGCCAAACCCAGGTCCTCGTGGTTGCATGACACATCCTGTGTGAACTAAGCCATCTCCCCAGGTCCCTGTGCTTGCATGACACATCCTGTGTGAACTAAGCCATCTCCCCAGGTCTACTGAAGTTTTAAGGTGCTGAAACTAATTCTTCCCAAACTATTCAAAAAAAAAATTTATGGAGAAAACTCTTCCAAATTCATTCCATAATGCCAGAATGACCGTTATTAAATCAGATTAGGATACAGCAAAAAGAAAAACATAAGTTAACATCCCTCGACAACATGAATGCAAAATTCTTAACAAAATACTAGCAAGCCAAATCCAACATAGCAAAATATATACCCTAATTTCCATAGATTTATTCTGTAGTGTGAGGATAGTTCACCATACCCAAATCAATGAACATGAAGCATCTCCAGAGCCGGGAAAACACACCTGCTTACAGCAGTGGGTCTCCAAGATGTGGTGAGACAGGTGAAGAAAATTCCCTCTACCACTGAGCAATTTTAAAATAGACGTTACAACACACTGAATGCCGAAAATATATTCATGATGCAAGTTGAGTTATTGTGGAATTAACAATTCAAGACACCATTCATTCCAGCTGCAATAAGAACAAAAATGACAAGTCCTTAATACTCTTACTTCAGATTCCTCTTCGTTTATGCATTTCTCCATTCTGTTTAAAATACATTTTTATTGGATTTTTGTGCATTTCCTAGACAGCCTCTTAGTCCTATTTATACCCTCTTCCCCATAAGCACCTGTAGCCTTTCTAAAGCTCTTCCTTCCTTTGACCAGAGTTCACAGTTTCTGGGACTGCAAGCTCCCTGATCGCCCCAGCCAGCTGCAAGCAGCCCACATGTCTTAGCCCTGGTAGAGAGGGAGAGGGGAGAGGAAGTACAAGCTCGAATAGAAAGAAAGAAAGAAAGAAAGAAAGAAAGAAAGAAAGAAAGAAAGAAAGAAAGAAAGAAAGAAAGAAAGAAAGAAAGAAAGAAAGAAAGAAAGAGAGGAAAGAACAGACTCAAGAATGAGTCCTGGAGGAATTCCACAGAATAACTCAACTCTATTTTCACAACTTGGGGTACTTATACTGGACCTTGTGAGGTGTGACTGGGGTTGGGGCATACAGGATCTTAAACCATATACTCCAAATCACTACAGGAATGTGACAATGTTTTGCCCAAAGCATCAAGACAGTGGCACCAGGCAGGTTTCAAAGGCAAGCAGGAAATCAGCAGGACTCTGGCCTGAGGGCTGGGGGTTGCCAGCTGACCTCCTAAGTGCTTCTGCCAAAGGGAATCCCCACAGGTACCCTCCCATAGTCCCCTCCACTGGATGTCATGCATTCTGTCATTTATGTTAAGGCCTATCGAGTCAAGTCCATGTCCTCTGATGTCCTTCAGTGCAGGTTCATCCACCGGGGTCCATTCGGCTTACCTAGAATCACTCCCTTAAAGACGATCAGTTCTTTCTCGCCCAGTAGTAATCAGCTGCCCAATAGTTTCTCTGCTAAGATTGGGGTCTGCTGCCTATTTCTACAGTTCTATGCTGGAGTTTTGCCTGCTTGAGTTTGCATGAGTCTGGTGCATGCTGACACTATTCCTATAGATTCATATGAGCAAAGTCTCAGGAGCCTGTAGGACTCTATTTCCATATGGTCATATACCTCCTCCTTTGGTTCTTATAATCTGTCTACTCTTCTGCAATAAGCCCTGAGGCCTGGGTTCATTGCCCTCTCTTGTATGTGAAAGCTTCATTGATGAGAGTTGAGAGATGCATTATATGCCAGGCACTATGCAAGGATACATCCCTTCATTAACTCCATCACAGTGATATGGGAATGGTTGTTACTACTTTATAAACTATGCTACCTGGTACCAAGTATGAAATAACTGACCCAAAATTGATGGTCTTACCACACCTGCAGAACCAGTGGGTGGATGGGGAGAACAATCTGCCAGCAGCTTCTCCTGGGTACTGAGGCTGAAACGCAAAGCCTCAGTACAGCTGTAGGAACCCCACAGCCCAGCCTGGCCCGGCTTACTCATCCTGACTCAGGCTCTTGGACTTGGGCATCAGCTGCAGCCCTTCTATGGCATAAATAACACATACTTGTCAGGGATCCACAGCCCCAGGTCACAGACTTGTGACCAGCTGCAGGCCTCTGTCCAGTCAAAACCAGCTAGCCAAACCAACACACACTTCCCAGGCTGGTGGTCTGCAGAATGGCCACTTTCTAGCCAAACCCCACTATCGCTAGCCAAACCACGCTATCACTAGCCAAACCACGAGCCCTATGCCAAAAGGGCCTAGCTCATGCACACAAAATAAACAAATTCAGGGACTCCCCAGATGGTGGTGAAAGGAAATCCATTTATTCAACCACAGCACTTTGTTTTCATATCCAGAGTGATGTCATAACTCAGGTCCTTCTTTCAGACCCCCTGCCTCATGTTCTGTAACCATCACGAGCACTTGTTAGAGTTTTTAATCCCAGTAGCCTGTCTCAGGGTTTTGCCAATGTAAGCAAATCCCACCTAGGGCCAGGTTTCAGTGTAAACAGACAAGCAGGTAATTTAGCACAATGTAGCCACAGGTGGTCTCTTTCTACCTACATAAACTATGCTGCCTGGTACCAAGTATGAAATAACTGACCCTTTAAGACCCCAGAATAACTCAGAATTCCAATCAGGAATTGAAAGTGTCAATTGTAGCCAAGCATAGTTGCACAGGGCTTTAATCCCAGCACTCAGGAGGCAGAGGCAGGCAGATCTCTCTGACATCCAAGACAGCCTAGTCTACATAGTAAGTTCCAGGCCAACAGGGGAGACCCTGTCTCAAAAAGCGAGGAATTCAATAAAAAACACAGTTGTACAATTGTACATTTTCTTTCTTATAATTTGATTCTTATTTGATTAAAAATTTTATTATAATTGAGTGTTCATAGAGCCTTCCTATACAATAGCATCACCTGGCTATAGAAACCCTGAGCTCTAGAACATGAAGGCTTTTATACATATCATGGATAAGTAAAGCTTCCTAGAAACAGACTCATAGATACAACAGAAATTTAGATGAAACTGCCAAGGCATCCTCAAAAGCAACTTTTGTAACCTAAACAACACTAAATTTTGGTAAATTGATGGAAATATAAATGCTAAAATGTTTACTTTTTAAGACATGGCTGTTAGATTGCAAATTTCATTAGAAATATGTTACACAGATTTAACTGATGTTCTTATTCATAACCTTTTATTATGCAATGAGATTGCAAGTTATATCAGGTTTAAATTTTGGAACTAATGCTAATATACACTACTCTTGCATTGTATTCTATTAAAACATGAAATTACATTGACTGTATTATTATAAGACTGTGAATATTAAGACTGTATTTTGTCTTTAGCTAGAAACACTTTGGTGATAATTGTGTCTTTGCAAATACTTTTTTAAAATTCTAAATATATTTCATTATTACAACTCAGAGTTATGACTATCAATCCTTTACACAGAATAATTGAAAAATGAAACTTTTAACCATTTTTATATAAACCATGGTTATTATGAGGCATATAAAAGTGACATATGAGTACTTATTGAAAGCCTTATGCTTTGAATGAGTAGTTATGCTTTTACTCCCTTGCTGATCTAAACATGTTATTAAAAATGTCCCTATGCAACAAATGCTTCTTTTTCTTTGACTCATTTCCCCCTCATTGTCTAATGGAATAAAGCTAATTGTACAAGCTAGCAACAATTTAATAAATAACATCGAAGAAACTTGTAACTAGGTAGCACAGAAAGGCCATTACTCTAAGAGCACTGTTTCATCCTGCAATTTACTAGCTCTAGTTTAGGAATATGTATTCAACATTTATGATCTTCATTTATCTACTAGCCCATTACTTCAGTCAATAACATTTACTCACTATCAAAGTTGTCTGCTGGCTGTGGAAACATAGACAATAAAGTTTTACTTGGTTTAAGCTGGCTTTCATATGGCAGGGGAATATAAGTATTGTCTCTGCTGTCATACAAATGCATATGTCTGCCAAGTAAATATTCCTAATACTTCTGCTGTGTGTATTAGGACACTCACAAAGACCTGGGGAAGGAACTGGCATGCCCTAAGAGGAAGATGAACACCTCTCACATGAAGAATTTGCCACAGAAGGAAGTGAAAGTCCAAAGCCAGCCAAATAATCATCAAGGATCAGAAATGAAAATTTGAGCATACCTGAATTTTACTTGGGTGTCGTATGCCAGGGTACTTGGTCAATAATGAAATACCATAGTCATGTGACTTAGACATCATAAACTTATTTTCTTATAGTTCTAGAAGTGAAGAGCTTCCAACTAATCGAGTTCTTGATGAGAACTCTCCTCCTGACTATGGAACAACCACCTTCTCACCATATCCTGACATAGCTGAAGGAAAGAGATCTTTCTTCCCCTTTTTTCTTCTCTCCTCCCTGCTTTTCCTTTTCCTCTTCCTCTTTGTTTGCTTCTGCTTCCAAGACCACCAATATTCAATAAAAGCTTCATTTAAACGAAAAGATCCTATCTTAAAATACAGTCACATTGGAAGTTAGGGTGTCAACATACGAATTTGGGGCATAATTCAATGGAGAGATGGAGAAGAAAGAGAAGTTAAGACAATTAGAATGTGATGAATTTGCTCTGTCTTTGTAATTTCCCAGCTCAGAATAGCTTATAAGCAACTACAAGTCCTAGCCTGGTGATTCTAATAGAAGAGAATCAATGATGAATCCCTGAAAATATTCAAAATCATAATTTCAAAGAAGTTCTAGAATGTAGGGAAAGGCAGACAGTGAGGTAGAGGTGGCATCCTGGCATGAAAGCCATGCCAAGGAGCCCTCTAGAGATACCATCAATGGCTCTCTGCTGATCAGGTGTTCTCTAATCTTCTGCAGGGCACCACTGTTAGATCTCTGGAGAAGAGATCACAGCTAATCTTCAGGAGAATACTGATCTCTAGAGAGACCTTAACTAACTTTCTGGAGAGCCACTTCAGCAGAATGAAGTGCAGAATTCCCATGTAGGCAGAGTCTGAGTGTTTCTGTTTTATTGCAATATCCTGTTACCATTAAAGTGTCTAGCATAAATGTTTGTGACATAAAGTTAAACAGTTAAAAGAGAAATACTTAGCAAAGAGAGAAAGATGAACAGGTTCCCAGTCCTGAGGGCGGAGTAAGAATAGATAGTAAGCTCATACACAGAAAACATCAATGGAAAAGTTTTTTTTTTCATTATTTCAGAACAGCATAGGAGAAGCAAGTATATTTAGAGAAGGTGAGAAGTTACTGGAAATGGAGGAGAGGATGATCAAATATGTCATGATAGCCAAAATCACCTACATCTGTGTCTGCTCCAATCAAACATGTAAGATACCCTAGAGTGGTGCACAGCTTTAACTTCAGCATTGGGGAGCAGAGAGAAACTATCTATTTGAATTTGAGGCTAACCTGTTCTACTTAATGAGTGCCACACCAGTCAGAGCTACATAGTGAGACACTGTCTCAAAAGGCAAAAAATAGTTCAAGATACTCACCCAAAACAACAAACAAGCAGCAAATATCAGGGGGTGCTTATCCTTCGGGGAATAAACAGGACAGAAACGGGATAATAGCTAATATCTATTAAGTGATTAATAAGTACAGTATTTTTGTAACAACAGCATATATAAACTTTTTCTCAGTTATCACCCTTAAAAAAGAATGCTGTTCTAATTTGTTGACAAGGAAACAAAGAGACGTTAGGCAACTTGCCCAAGAAAGCATGGCATAAATAGTTATAAAACTGGGAATGAAAGCCAGCTTAAAGCTTCAGAGTCTATGCATTGCTACTTTAAAGCAGGAAGTCAAGCACAAGCTATTTTTCCGGCCTGTAAGTCCAGCAGGCTGAAGAGTGGGTGGCTTCATGAAAGAAAGTTGCCCATCAAGATCAGGTTTATTCAATGGGAAGAACAGATCCATTTATTCCAATAGTAGTCATCATAGTTGCTTCCCCACTACCTTCCAGAGGTAGTTTTTGAAGGACATTTGAATATGCTCATCTAAGGATATCTCAACAACAACCCAGCAATGTAGAAATGCATTGCTTTCATACCTCCAAATTATAACAGATTTCTGTTTATAGTATCAGCTAGGTAGATGAGTTTATTTCAAACACGTTAGTCAGCTAAACATTCTGCTCAAACAATGAAAAGAATCAAAAGATCTAAAAATGGTCAGCATCTCTAAATTTGTGGAAACTCATTTTTAGTAATATAGTATTGGCCAATAAGGCACATTAGAAAGAGCATGGTCAAAATGCTCCCAACCACAGGCTGATCTATAACGTTGTATGGTATTTTATATGCCTTAATTGCTTTATAGTACTTTACAAGACCCTCCCATGAAGCATAAAATGTGGAGGGAAACTATTTTTAAGAGAAGCTAAAGGGCCAGTTTTGTTCACTAGGAAGCTTTGTGGAGTTGTTAAATACATGGTAATAATTGCATGGATACAAAGCACTGCACTATAAGTATTAGCCATTATTATATTTCTGTCCTACTGATGGAGATAGAACAGCAGGCACTCCCCAATTCACTGTTTTTTTCTTTGTTTTTGTGACTCTCTTGGACTCCTGATTGGAACAGATACAGTTGAAGGTACAGTTTACATCCAATAGGAAAAGTTCTGTGAGGAATCTACTGGCCTTACTAAATCCTTCCTGTGTCAGCAGTGTTGCAGGATACATTCGACCAGGGGAAGCAGCTAAGCAAGCATGGCACATGCTCACTCCTCTGTCCTGAAGTGTGCCCACAGCCCGTGTCTGCTTAGTTCTCCTGAGGAATGTGAGGGACACTCCATAACCCTGGCCCCCCTTCTTTAAGGAGGGACCTGATGTTGTGCAGAACCATCCTTCCCAAGAGAATAAGCTTGCCTCATTTAAGAAAGAAATATTACCAAGTAGCATTTGATCTTCCTAATAAGTATGGCCTTTGATATCTTCATCCATTTTGACATATTCATATCTATTTACCTAATTCTTATATTTATCTCTCAAATGGTTAGAAACTTTGAAAGGGAAATGGGTTGCTATTTATTGGAACTCTAAATAGTCCATATTTAAAATTTAGAGCAACAGAATTTGCAGTAAAAGTAATGCTTCAACAGCAAACCAGCAGACCCAAGAGGACAGCAGACACATTTACAAGGAGGTAATTAATAGATGTACATATGGTAGCCAAAAGATTTGGCAGAGGCCTTGTGCTTGAACACAACAGAGCATATTCACCGTAAACATTAGTTTAGGGTTGTTGTTGTTTTTTTTTTAATCAATGGAATTTAGTCTTACACAAGCTTTTACACTGATAAACTCCTTTAAGAAGATATGTACCTGAAATCATGAAATGGAAGGAGGTGGTTTTAAGCTCTTCTAATATTTTTCCTCTGTCCTTAATCCAATGGCTCTTCATTCTTTTACATTAATATTTGTTTTGCAAAATAGTGGGTATTTGCTATGACATTTTCACACTTGAACTCTAACTGCTTTGCTCACACGCACCTCCCGTTTTCCTTGCTTGTTCACCCTGCTCCCATTAATTCTCTTCTTTCCAACATGCCTCTCTTCTACTTCTATGCCATCATCTATTTGTATATTTTTAGATCTAGACTTCACAGTGGAGGGAAAGTATGTGGCATTTTTAGGCTATTTTTAAATAATACATCCTCACAGTCTTTGATGTCTCTCACTCATTGTCTTTTAGGTCTTGAAACTTGAATCCTGGGTGGACATTGTACACACAGCATTGTCCCAAAATAGACCAAAGACCTGGGTTACCAGGCTCTCTGAGCAATAATCATGAGCATATAGCTCACTTCAGACAAAAGAGTACAGCTTGGAGCTTCTGTTGCCACAGAGTTTGAGTACTGACTTCTATATACTAAGTTGACAGTTTTAGTACCTTTATTTCTTCTAAAGAATTTAACCCACATATTTATCTAGAAAAATACATTTAAGGAAAAATGTCTCCCAATCTATGTCTCTACGGTATTATGGGGGTTCTCCTATCTGTCCGTCTCTGTCCCTCTATGTCTCTCTCGGGCTCTTTTTGTCTCTCTGTTTCTGTCCCTCTCTGTCTCTGTTTATTTTGCTCTCTGTCTCTCTATATATTCCTCTCTGACTCTCACCCCTCTCTCTTCAACTCTATGAGAAGCTTCTCCCTTAGCAACCCATCCTTAAATTTTCAGTCAGCCAACATATTTTATTCTCTCATTTTCCTTTCAGGGTTCAATATTTGTACCAAGTTAGCTGCCTATAACTATAGCCAGCTATTATAATTCTCCAGTTAGAATTCTTTATCATGTTTCTTCATAGGTTTCCAGTATTGTTTCAGTATTTTGTACAAAAATGGCTGCTTGGGGGTTGGAAAGGTGGCCCAGTGGTTAAGAGTACTGCCTGCTCTTGCAGAGGACCCAGGTTCCGTTCCCAGAACCGACATGATGGCTAACAACTGTCCATAACTCCAGTTCCAGGGGATCCAATGCCCTCTTCTGAACTCCATGGACATTGCTTGACACAGATGCCCTTACATATATACAGGGAATATATTCATATACAGAAAAAAAATAGAAATAACAAATAAAATATTTTAAATGGATGCTTATTAACTAACTACTAATTATTCAAATTTTATAATCTATCAAAATATATAACATAATGTCAATTAAGGCATTTAACAGTATTAATCCTCCTATTTTTATTATTTTCACAAAATTGCATTTTCATGGATTTTACTATAAACTTCATTTGAGCTCCCCCTCCCTCTTATGCCCATTTTGTAACACAATCCCCATTTTACCCCACCTTACTTAACCATTCCACATTTAATAGTTGGCAGAGAAACACATGGCTAGAAAAATGCCATGAGATTCTTGAATAGAGACAATTTATTCTTAAGCATGATAGAAATGGGAAGCTTTGGAATGTAAGTATGTTTGTCTTGGTTTGAACAATGTTTACCTTGGTTTGAACAATGTTTACCTCGGTTTGAACAATGCACATGACTGGAAATATCATATGGTGCATATTCTGGTTAATCTTCACAGCCAACTTGAGTGGATTTAGAGTTGCTTAGGAGACACAACTTGGGCCATGCTGATGAATACATTTCCAGAGAGGTTTAACTAAGTGTATTAGTCACTTTTCTTTTGCTGTGATAAAACCACCATGACCAAGGGAACTTATAAAAGGAAGAGTTTATTTGAGCTTACAATTGACAGTTCTAGGGACTTAAAGAGTCCATTGTAGCAGGAGGCATGGTGACTGGGGCTGGAGCAAAAACCCGAGGTTCACATCCTCTGATCAGCACAGGAAGCAGAGAGAGAACAACTGGAGACTGAAAGGCTTGTTGAACTCACTAAGCCTGCCCCCCCCAGTGACGTACTTCCTCCAGCATGGCCACACCTTCTACAATCTCCCAAAACAGCGCCACCAACTGGGGACAAAATGTCTGAATACTTGAAGCCTATGGGGCCATTCTCATTCAAACCACCACACTAAGGAAGGAAGATGATCCTTGAATGTGGATGGTAGCTTGCCAGGGACTGGCATCTCAGACTAAATAAAATGGGATAAGAAGGAAGCCTGCTGAGCCCAGTATTTACCACTCTCTGCTTCCCAGCTGTGGACACAATGTGACCAACTGCCTCATACTCCTGCCATCAGAGCTGGAAGATTCTGTCACAGGATCCCAACTGTCAAGGACTGTTCTCTCAAACCATGAGCCAAAAGAAAATCTGCCTTCCTTAAGTTGCTCTGACTAATGGCAGTACCCTAATACTATCCATTCTTATAAGTCATGTCAGTTAAAATAAATTTAATTTCAAACAAAATGAGTTTACAATAAATTAACATTAGAAATGCATCAACAAAATTAATGTATCTGTTCAATTAGAAAATTTTATGAAAATAATTGTATCTCAAAATATAGATATAAGCCAGGCATGGTGGCACATGTCTTTAACTCCAGCACTAAAGAGACAGAGGCAAGTGGATCTCTATGAGATCAAGGCCAGCCTGCTGCTCTGCATAAAGAGGTCCAGGCTAGTTGAGGCCTCAGAGAAACCCTGTCTTTTTTGGTCTTTTTAAGACAAAAATAGAAGAAAGACATTAGACACAATTTGTCACACTGTGTAAAAATCTATTCATATCTTAATGTATGAACTGAAACTTTTAAACTGTTAGGGAAAATATTTTATTATGTAAGCATAAACACAGGACTTTCTGAATAGGACTCCAATGCCTTCTGAAATATTAGCAGTAACTGGCAAATAAAATTAAATGAAATTAAAATTTTTCTGCATAGTAAAGGAAACTAATAGCACAGTAAAGAGACAGTCAATCAAATTGGGTGATATCTTTGCCAGCTACTCATCTGACAGGGGTTACTATACAGAATATATATAGAATTCAAGAAAACTTAACACCAAAACAAAATGAGCACTCATAATAAAAGGAACAAAAATAAGCCAGTCAAGAAATAGGAAGTACTCAGTTCTCAAAAGAAAAAGTCCAAATGGCCAATAAGTACATGAAAAGACCACTCACCATAGCCAACATGGAAATATATAGCAGAAGTACATGGAGATTCTGTCATATACAGCTAGAATGGCTCTCATCAAGAAAACAAACAAATGCTAGAAAGGAAGCTGGGGCTGGGAAGATACCCTTTATAGTCTTCTGGGAGGAATATGAATTAGTGCAGCACTATAGAAATCAATGTGGCAGAGCCTCAAAAACAAAAACTAGAGCTGCTATGTAATACAACTTGTCCCTCCCTGGTACCTGAAGTAACCAAAGTCAGCAAGCCACGGAAATACTTGTACATCTGTTTGTTGTGGCACTAACCACAGTAGCCAAGTTAATATATCTTGGTTTCTTTCTGTGCTCGTGTGTCCGTGGGTGTGGGTGTGTATTTTTTATATCAAATAGGAAAGTGTCATTTGGAGAAGAAGAAATGCACTAAGCATGATGTAAGGAAACTTTTCATCATCATCTTCACTATTATGCTGCATCAAAAGGGCACTCGGTACGCATGGCAACCAAGCTTATGAAGCATGACTGATATGTGGTGCTGTCTCAGCAAAATCCCTGCTGCATGAAGCAAGGATAGGGCTATGCTTAGTCCCCTGAACAATCTGATGTTGACACTAAAATTAGTGTGTGTTTTGGGGGAGGGGGATGGTAGTAAGAGGTTGTTGTCTGCCAAAGCAAGATCAGAAAACTAAGATTGCTATTGAAGTAAATGGAGAAATGAAGAATTGTGGAAATTACTTTTCTGGGAAGGCTTTCTGTTACAAATGGGAATTTTTACCTAACCTTGTAACCAAAGTTAATTTTATTAACTTTGAGGTCACTTAATACTATTCAATTTTCTTTCCTAAAGTATAATCAGCTTATTTAAATCTAGTTAGCCTTTAGAAAATGTAAACAATCTTACAAAACCTCAGGCTCCTCTTTGCAATCAACTTTCAAAAGCTAAGCTAAACACATAACTAACATTAGATTATGTTTGTTCCCTACGTCTCCTTCCTGACCTTCCCTGCCCCTAGCCAAGAATAATGTGTGTGTGTGTGTGTGTGTGTGTGTGTGTGTGCTGTTAAAATATCAATGCTGAAAGCAGTGACATTGGAAGTAACAAATTATCCTGAATTTATTTTGCAAACAACAAATAGGATTAGATTGGTAGCATCTGTTCGTGGTTTTATATGCTGTTCTGAGTAAATAAGGGTCAGAAAAGACAAATTCTTCCCTAATAACACAAAATTCCTATTTCTTTCTTTATCTCTTCCTTGACCCATTCATTATTCAAGAGTGTGTTTTTCAGTCTCCATGTGTTCTTGTAGATAGTAGGGCTTATCCTGGTGTTGATATTGAGCTTTATTGCATTGTGGTCTGATAGAGTGCATGAAATTATTTCAATCTTTTTATATTTGTGGAGGTTTCTTCTGTGTCCCAGTATGTGGTCAATTTTGGAAAATGTTCTGTGGGGTGCTAAGTAGAATGTATATTCTCTAGTATTAGGATAGAATATTTGGTAGATGTCTGTGAGGTCCATTTGGTATATCATATTCAGTTCAGATGTCTCTCTGTTTATTCTTTGTCCTGTTGACCTGTCCAAAGGGTACAGTGGTGTTTTGACGTCCCCTACTATGTGTGTACTGGGGTTAATCAGTGCCTTGTGGTCCTGGAGAATTGTCTTTGGTGGACCAGAGTTTGGTGCATATTTGTTCATAATTGTGAAATCTTCTTGGTGAATTGTTCATTTGACAAAAATGTAATGGCCTTCTTTGTCTCTTCTGATTTCTTTTACTTTGAAGTCCATTTTGTCTGATATTAAAATAGCAATGCCTGCTTTCTTTTGGATACCATTTCTTTGGAATATTTTTTCCATCCTTTCACTTTAAGGTGGTGCCTATCCTTGAAGGTAAGATGCGTTTCTTGTAGACAGCATATCGATGGGTTCTGTTTCCTAATCCAATCTCTCAGTCTACGTCTTTTGATTGGGTAATTTAGTCCATTAATATTTAAGGTTATGACTGATAGGTTTGTGTTGCTTCCTTTTGCCTTATTATCCATTTGTTGTTTTGGTTTAGGTTTCTACTTCTGCAGTTATGCTTTTATTGATTTCTCTTTCTAGGTGCCTGGGATGGTTGCTCCTTTCTTCTGTCCTTTGAATGGCTTCTCTGAAGGGCTGGCTTTCTGCGCATGTATTCTTTCATCTTGTTTATGTCATGGAAGATTTTTCTCTCTCTTTCAACTAGAATTGACATTTTTGCTGGGTATAGTAACCTGGGTTGGCATCTGTAGTCCTTTAATACTGGGAATGCTTTGCTCCATGTTCTTCTTGCTTTCTTAGTTTGCACTGAGAAGTCAGTTGTAATTCTGATAGGTTTCCCTCTATAGGTCATTTGTTGTTTTTCTCTTGTGGCTTTAAGAATTTTGTCTTTGTTTTGGGCTTCCAGGATTTTAACTATGATATGGCATGGAGAGTTTCATTTCTGATCTTGTCTGTTTGGAGTTCTATGTGCTTCTTGTATTTGTATTGGTTTGTCTTTTTTAGTTTGGGGAAATTTTCATCTATTATTCTGTTGAAGATCTGATCGATACTGTTCTCTTGGGATTCTTCTCCTTCCTCTATTCCTATCATGCGGAGGTGTGATCTTTTCATAGTGTCCCACAGCTCCTGGTTGTTCCACCTTTGTGTATTTTTAAATTTTTCATAATCTTTACTTGAGGATTTCAGTTGGTCTATGTTGTCTTTCAGGTCTGATATTCTTAGTTCTACTTCCTCCATTCTGCTTCTGAGACTTTTTCCATTCCTTTCCTCTTGATTGGATGAGGATTTGATATCCTTTTTCATTTTCTCTTCTGATTTCTTTAGTATTTCCACTTCCTTTTGGAGCTTCTCAATCTCTTCCTGTAGCTCTTTGCTTTGGTGGTTGCTTTCCTTACTTTTTCAACGTGGGATCTTTTCAGTGTTTCGTCGGTCTTTCCTGAGTTTTTCATTCTCTTTTCTTAATTCTTTGATTTACTCTTTATAATCTTGTACTTCTTTAAATATGTTCACAATTGTACTTCTAATATCTGTGTCCTGGGCCATCACCAGGGGGATCCCACTGTAAGAATCTCCCCAGGGTTGGTAGAGCTTTGTGTGGAATTATCCTGCACCTTTCCCATGTCTCTTCTTCCTGTCCCTGGCATATGGGCTTCTCTTTGCCTGTATTCCAATGCGAATCCCGAATGCCTCTTCACCGTATTGAAGGCTTGCTTTGCTTGCCTCCTTCAGTTGCCTTCCTTGTTTGATTCATTTGTTTTTCTCCTTTTCTTTTTGCTATGGAGTGTTGACTCGTCTAAGCTTTAGGCTTTCTATTGAAAGTCTAACTCACTTATCCCTTTATGTTCTGAAGGTTCTCCAAAGAATCCACTTGTACACTCCTTCCGAAATCCCAGTTGGGTGGGGAGAGATTCCTGTTTAGCCCGTGTCCTGGTACCTGTCCTTCAGGTGGTCTTGGGAAATCCCTGATCTCAAGTCTCACAGTGGCAACAGGGCCACCTTTTATACCAGCTAGGAGGACAACTCCACCCCCACAGCCACACAAGCCAATCAAGCCAAAGAGGATTGAATCAAACCAAACAATCCACCTGGCTGAAGAACCCAGCTCCTACCTGTGCTTCAGGTGGTCTTAGGAAATCCCCGATCTCAAGACTCACACAAAACCACCTTTTATACCAGCTGGGAGGACAACTCCACGCCCACAGCCACAAAAGCCGATCGAGAGCCAAAGATGAATAGATCAAATCAAACGATCTGCCTGGCTGAAGCACCTAGCTTCTACCTGTGCTTCAGGTGGTCTTGGGAAATCCCCGATCTAGATTCAATTTTCTAGAGCAAAAAAATGAATGTTCTCCAACTGCTACCATGACAGCTTAAGAGATGGGGAAGTGCACATTTGCTTTTTTAAAAAAAGAATTGATTTTTAAAAGATTTCAATAATTCAAAATTAATCCAGCTTGCAAAAACATAGAAAAAGGCTTTCTCCGAGCATGATCCAAAATGAGGATAGCAGTAATGGTAGAAGAGAATGTACTGTGGATTGAAAGTCCAAATAGCTATTTATGCTAAAAGAGCCAATTTCAGGTGCAGATGTGAGATGGGAAGAAAGAAAAACAGAGAACATGAGACTGGACATTCATCAAGGATGAGGAGTGCTGGTGATGGTAAAGAATCCTCACAGGACTATTATTTAATAACATCTGAAAAACTCAAATGTTTAAGACAAAGAAAATGACTATACCAAGCCGGGCGCGGTGGCGCACGCCTTTAATCCTAGCACTTGGGAGGCAGAAGCAGGCGGATCTTTGTGAGTTCAAGGCCAGCCTGGTCTACAGAGTGAGTTCCAGGACAGCTGGGGCTACAGAGAGATAACCCCTGTTCGAAAAAGACAAAAAAAAAGAGAAATGTTTTTTTTTTTTTTTTTTTTTATTTTTAATTTTATTAATATATATTATTAATAATATATAATATATATATATAATATATATAGATATAGAGATAGATAATATTATGTATAATATTATTAATCTGAGAAACTCTAAAAATAAAATAAAAATTTAGATTACTTGATAGCTACTATGGCCTGGGTACTGTGTTAAGTAGCCCCTTCATTTATAAGGGTGAAATTGCCATTGAGCCCTGTTTTTCAGAGAATTTAGACACTAATTATGCAGTAGAAGAACAAAGTCACTGAGTTGTGGAGTGGTGGAGCTGCAGTTGGACCTAAGGACCCCCAAATTCCCAATCTCATGCTGTGATTCACTATGGGATATGTTTCTTGGCATTTTCACTAAGTAACATAAGTAAACGCACTTAGAAAATTGATAGTTTCCCAATATATTTAATGGAAAGAAGTGTCTGAGCTAGTTTCAACCATCTATTTTCCATGTAACAATTTATGTGACAACCCTGATATATATCTTTGGGACTGCTGTACAAATATGTCTTAAAAATAATTTCACTAAACATATATCTCCTTGACATTTATAATGTATTTGAAAATTAAAATATTGATTTAATTCAGGTAGCTTTATGATCACCTTGCTTCATGGAATTGCAATTTTTAGGATGCATAGATTATGCTTCCTCTAGAGGGGTAACCCAAATCAGGCAGAGAACTTGAGCTACACGCAAGTTCCATTTGGTTCCTTTTATAACTTTAATATATGCTGGAATGTTGCTTTCTTAAGAAGTGCTCTTTTGAAAGTGTAATCTAGTGGTCTTCTTTATTTCTCAAGCATTGTTACAATGAGCCAGTCAAAAACAAGATCATGCTATTCTGCTCAATTCAGATTGTTTCAATCAATTCTTTGGTTTTTTTTCCATTTGTGGTCAATTTATAAACCATAACTACAATGAAGAATCTTACATAAAAGTAACAAAGGTAAAAATACTTGTGATGCTAATCAATAACTACAACCTGATTGTTGTTATATCCTGTATTTGAGAAATAACCTTCTCCCAGAAGGGAAAAAAAGCTACTCTCCTTTTCTGATTATGGCAAAGCAAGGAGATAATCACAGTCAACGTGACAAGTGACAGGAGCCCTTGTTTCTCAGCAACGAGCCACCTGCCACTTCCTCATCCCTAGAGTCTTCTCACTGATTTCTCCTCCTTTGTGAAATTCCCAGACTGCACATCCACATTATTCCCTCCAAACGGTACTTTTGTATTCTTATTCCCGAGAAGGGTTTTGGAAGGTTGAAGCAATCAATCTTATCTCTGCTCAGCAGAAGACAGGACCTCAGCAGAGTTTGCTGTAGATCTGTTATGTGATCTGCAGCTGGCTTGTTTGCTGATAAATTTCTGGTTTGTCAGAGCCTCTGCCAGGTATTTTGTATTTAAAGCCATCAGAGTGATCAATTCTTATACAGTGTTTTATGCAAATTTTTCAGTGAAGATCACAGCAATTACCTGAACACAGCCCTATCAAGTATAGATGTTCACTCCTAAGCCGGATGCATGAAGAAGACTGGAAACTTTTCATGGTATAACAGCACAGAAGGTCAACATTTCAAATAAGAACCACTTTTCTCCTCTTCTATTTCTCTTGAACCAGAATCTAAATTAGTGCCTCCTTTGGACACTCCTAAGGAGAGTAAACATGAACTATGTAACTGGTTTTTTTTTTAAGTTTTGATAATTTCATACATGTATACAATGCAGTCCAATCCTAGTCACACTCCACTCCCCCCATCGGCTCCTCCCACATCTCCTCGGACTCTACTCCCAGCTTTATGTCTTCTTTATCTTCTTTTTCCTTTTTTCTTTTTATTTTTTGGTCTTTTTTGAGACAGGGTCTCCCTTTAGTCCTAGCTGGCCTGGACCTCACTCTATATATGTCTTCTTTTTCTATAATCCCCTGAGTCCAGTTAGTGCTGCCCCGACTCACCATGGTGTGAGGTGGGAGATGCACTGCAGCACGATAGACCTAGCAGGGGCCACGCACGCTGAAGAAAACTGACTGTACTCTTAGCATTCATGAAAAGCTAGCAGCTCCCTGACTAGGGGTAGGGCTCTCTACTCCAGTTCCATCCATGTTGGAATGCTGATTGTCTTGATCCTGTGCAGGTTTAGTACAGGCCAACACAGCTTGGTGAGTCCATGAGCACAACAGTCCTGTCCTTTGCAGAATACACTATTTTCCCCAGTCCTCCTTGGCCTCTGGCTCTTATAATATTCCTGCTCTTCTGTGACAGTCCCTAAGTCATGGGGAAGGGTGTGTATAAATGTCCCATTTGTGCCTGAGCACTCTACAGAATTTGTTGTGTACATTCTGATCAGACTTCACTTTAACCACCATCCGCTGCACAAGGAAGCTTCTCTGCTGAGAACTGACAGCTGCATTATCTATGATTGTAGAGCTATGCATTTAGAGGGAAGTGTGACACTGTGTTCATTGTTTACTGTTGGGTGAGGAAGAACTGGCTTTCTTAAAGCAAGAGATTCTGAATGAGCTGACTAGAGCTCCGTGGATGCACTTGCATTGAGGAATGGCCGAAGACACTAATTTGGCATAATAAGCCTTAACACAAAAGAAAATATATGAGTTCTAGTGAGGACTGTGGGAGGGCGCCAATGACATGGTAAAGTGAGTATAAAGGTGATTAAGAAAAATTGAGATGTTATGTATGAAATACACAAAAATTCAATAAAGAGAAGAAGAAAACCTACATAGATTGATGGGTCATTTAAATTCACGGTTTACAAAAAAACGATAGACAAGAAAATACAACTAATATAATCTCATGCTATCCTTCATCTAACCCTAAGCTAATTTAGCTCAAATTTCAAAGACTGTTTAGTAAGTTCAAACATATTCTTACATGAGGCATAGATTAAAGTCTTCTGCCAAACTTGTGTGTTGTGATAGGTTTCAAAACAAACAAAGCTTTTTAAATTCCAAATTTATTTTCACTTTCCCAGACTGGTCATTTAGTCTTGATTATTTTACCTCACCATAAGAAATTGACAGCTGTTTGAGTAAATGAAAAAATTGTAATGCTGTAGTAATTTAAAATAATACACTTGAATGTATAGACTAGACCAATTTTTCTACTACTTATCCCATGAAACACACATTTTATGAATGTTTTTGTATCATTTGAATGCATGCATATATACATACATTTACATATGTATTTATATATATATTAAGTTCAAATAAAGGGATAAAAGTATACATGAAAATTAAGATTGGCAAGTCACAACACATGATCAATGCATAAAAACTGGATATTAAGCTATAGTCTTCTAAAGACCACACTTTAAATATTGCATACTCCTTAAATTTAAAATTGTTCTATAAATTTTCCACATTTTGCTTCTATGCCACATCATTTTTTTCTTGAAGTTATTTTATCAAATATAAGTAATATAACCATATTCTTTCTGCTGTCTCTGAAAATGCAGAGTGTTTATCTAATATGAATCATTAAGTTCAACTCCTAAATATCATATATACTAAATCACTGTACATGTAGTATACACAATATGGAGCTGGACAGATGACTCAGCAGTTAAGTGAGTTTGATGCTCTTGCAAAAGATTAGTTTGACTGCCTGCACCCAAGCTGGGAGGTCCACAATCACCTGGAGTTTCCAGGGACTCTGACACCTCCTTCTGGCCCCAGCAGGCAGCTGCACACAGATGCCCACACACAGATGCACACTCATAAATAAAAATAATTCTTTTAATTTGTCTATTCTTATAAGCTTGCATAGATGAAAGTGCACCCGTATCATACAATGCCTGTGGAGACCAGAAGAGAGCATCAGACTTCTGGAACTGGAGTTACAAATTGTTGTTAGCCACCATGCAGGTGCTGGGGACTAAACCCAGGTCTTCTGTAAAAAGGAGTCTGTGCTCTTAACCACGGAGCCAGCTCATCGGCACCCTCCCCAATTGAATTATTTAAAGCCGACAGAGCATCCAGTTTAGCAAAGACATCTTCCACCATGCACAGAACAAGCAAAAAAAGTTCAAATCCGCAAGTTTTTGCAGCTAGTAGGGGATGATAGAGGGAATTCCTCCCCAACTTCACTTTATTTTCGTCATATACTTTAAGGATTCTACTCTTTGGGGTGAAGTAATTAGTAAGCATACTTGATCAGGAGCATCAAAGTCTGCATGAACTCAGCCAGGGTCTGCAGAAGAAGCATGTTACCAGGGCTGCAGAAGACCTGGAGCACTTCAGAAATGCCAGTCTAGTCTCTTTCCAAGCACAGAAATTCACAGTAAGTGGAAGTCTGCTGGAGAGAATCCAAACCGATAGGCCCAATTATGGGTTCTTTGACTGAGAATGTGTATGCAGAGAGAGGCCATATTTTCAATATTTTGTACTTACAATAGAAAAAGCTCTCCACCAATAAAACTGAGAAAACTACCTTTATCTCCTGAGAATACATAGAATGCACCTTCAGATCAAAGATGAAAGGAGGGATGGGGTGTCCCTTAATGTTAGAGTGCTGGACTGCTGCCTGAAGCCCTAAGGGCCACAATACACATACACACACACACACACACACACACACACACACACACACGCAAAAATACATATATCCATATATACACATAGACACAGATCCACACAAGTACACATATATACACACATATATACATATGTATAAAGATACATGCATTCACATGCATACATATACATATATGCATGTATACAAACACATGTGCACACACATGTAGGCACATACATACACAGATATCCATTCTAATGAAATTCTACACTAAGGATACAAGGAGAAAGTCCTGATTAACATGGCATCCAATAATGAAATAAGTTTTTAGCTGTAATAAAAGCTCTGATTTAATATTAAGTACACAGCAGATAAGTTATGAAAGGAAAAGGTCATGAAACTCAAAAACAGAAAAGAGAAGTTAAAAGGCACCTGACTAATGGATGTCTGTGAAAAGATGGTTGATAGACTTCAGAAAGTATTTAGATAAATAAAGAAAAAAAATAAAGTTGTGTATTAGATGCTATTTTTGGTCTTTTTGAGACATGGTCTTCCTGTAGCCCCAGCTGGCCTAGAATTTACTATGTAGACCAGCCTGGTCTCAATCTCACAAGAGACCGATCTGCCTCTCAAGTACTGGAATTAAAGACATGTGACACCATGGCTGCCTTAAATACTTTTTAAAACTAAGAAAAGCATGGATATTTCATGATGTTTCAAGCTGTTTCTCTTCTATTAAAAATAAGTTATAATATTGTTGGTAAATAACTTGAGTTAGGGATAAATCACGTGATAGAACTGTCTCCTATGGGTTCATAAGAAAAAGGCACTCTTTAGCCTAATTGGAATTCATAAGTGCATATGTCATGCAGGTCTGGGCACACCTTAAGGCATCAGTAATAAAATGACCCGTGATTAAAATCTTCAGCTGCGTCCTTTAGGAACACTTGTTCCCCAGCTGAGCTGTTGCTTCCTGTGTCCTCTCCCTGTTCCTCACAGTAAGGACCAAAGATAGCTGATGGCTATTCACACCCATTCTGAGGAATGGACCCTCCCTAAGTAGGAGGCTTGCCTCTATGGATCCTGTTTGATTGCTTTAATATTCCTCTAAGTTATCTGGGGAGACCTTTCTCACATTCACTAGGATATGTTAAGACTTCTCTATCCTAACACATGGGCTATGCCAGACACTCACAGAATTTGTTCTGGAGAGTCCTTCAAAGCAGCTGACAGTAAGGTAAAAACTCAGACGTGAGTGTCTGATGACAGGAGAGATGCATTGTTTGTAATAAGAGAGTGACACAAAGAAAATAAATGGGGATCTTAGAGATGAGCCCTAAATCAGAAGTCATAGGAACAGGTCCTCTAAACTGAAGGCAATAACTTACAATTGAGCTATTGCTCCGAGGAGTATCCATGCCGCGAGTCTAACGCTAAGTAGACACAAAATTGCGTTGTCCAGAGATGGTTAATGAGTTGCTGATGGAAGGCCAGTTAAGCTATTAATAGCTGTGACATGTTTGTAGTGCTGGTGGCTTCTGTACAGAGAATAGCAGTGAAACACAGACCAGGTGCTCGTTAGCACACTGAGTTCCAAGCCTGACCTAGTTCTACTAAAGCCAGTGCTGCTTTAAACAAGAGCCTTAAGGGATTCAGATCTCCAACAAAGTGTGAGCTGCAGTCTTTCAGTGGTGCTCTTTGCCAGAGTAGAAAACTTCTCAGTAATCAAATATATCAATTTATATTACCCAGTCATTCATTCAACAATTGTCTTTGTATTAGTTTGGTTTCTCTACTGCTAAGATAAACATCATAACAAGAAGCAACTTGGAAAGAAAAGGATTTATTTGGCTTACACTTCCATATCACAGTTCATCATTCAGGGAAGCCAAGGCAGGAACTCAAAGCAGGTACCTGGAAGCAGGAGAGAAGCCCAGACCATGAAGAAATGCTGATTACTGGCTTGCTCCTCTGCCCCGTGCTTAGCTTGCTTTCCTATACCACAAAGGACCACCTGCCCAGGGGTGGCATCACCCACGGTGGGCTGGGCCCTCCCACATCTCTAAACATTAAGACAATGCCTCAAAGACATGCCCTCGGGCCAGTCTGAAGGGGGAATTCCTCAGCTGCCATTCTCTCATTCCAGGTTTGCCCAGTTGCCAACTGAAGTTATCCAGCACAGCATTCAAGTTGGGGGGGGGGGTCATGAGATGACCGCCAGAGGCCGCAGGCACTCACGGAAGTTTTGTACTGAAAAGGGCAACTGAGGATTTTATGCTTACAGAATTGACCATAACAAGATCAAAAACTTGAAAGTGGTGACCCCAGTAACCCCTGCATTAGGTCCTAAATGAATGAGTAAATGAATGACTCTAGGGCAAAGGCCAAAGAGGTGGTTCAGTGGGTCAATGAACCTGAAGACCTGAGCTCTACCCCAGCACTGACATAATCCGACATAACAGGGGAAAACCACACCCACAAGTTGTCCGCTGACCTCCACTCCTTGTATGATAACTTGCTCACAACACACATACACACAAAATAAATAAATAGACAAATAAATAAGCAAACTGCAATGAAAGAATTTTTTTAATTTTATTTATTTTTATGTGTATTAATGTACTGTCTGCATGCAGGTTGGTGCACCCATGTCGTGCAATGCCACGGAGGTCAGAAGAAGGTGTTGGATTCCCCTGGAACTGGAATTAAAGACGGTTCTCAGCCACCATGTGGGTGCTGGGGATCGAACCCGGGTCCTCTGCAAGAGCAGTCGGCGCTCTTAACCACTAGGCCATCTCTCCAGCCCAATGAAAGAAATTTTAAGAATGGAGCGACTTGACTCAGTTTTTGCCTACCTAAATTGGAGAAAACCAATGTCACTTATGTCATGATTCTAGCGTTCACGGGAACATCTAGTTGAAACAAATTCCACTTAAGCCAGCTCATATGTTAGTAGGTCAGCTTCATAGGTGCCACCCTCTCTCTTTTGACATTGCCAAGAAACGGAGTGGAAATCAGAGGAGATTGCCATATTTTGGGCATTGTGTGAAATTGTTATTTTTAAAATGACTACAAATACAATAGGGAACTAAAGGATTGCCTGCCTCGGGCAATGCAGGATGAAAAGAAAATGACTTTAGAGAGCTCTTACAACAGGTAGTTCAACAGCCTGCAAAAGCCCCAAGCCCCCCATGCTGAAATTCCCTTTGGCAGAAGTACTTCCCAGCCACATCTGAATGGCAGCCTCACTAATGCAACAGGCTATGTGCACTATTGGCTCTCAATGGACCCATGAATACAGGAGGCCAAATAATGGGCAGGGAACTGACAACACTGGGCTCAGTTGTATTGTACATAAGCTTCACAGAAACAACGCTTAAGATTTCAGTGCAGTCAGTGACTGACTGCTTCAAAGGACCGCGTAGAGCCTCCAAGTCCCTTGTATTGTGTAAGAATATGTAGAAGGATTTTAGATACAGATTATTAGTGTAAAGCTCCACTTTTCTGCAGCTTTTTGATGCACAGAAAGTTATTTATTATAATTGAGCATTAGCTAACTATGTGCAGTATGCTATAAAGCAGCCATAATGCCAGTCCCCAACATAAACAGTATTAGTAAAGTCCTATTTTAAAGCATTTTATTTTAGTATAATGAAAAACAACTCCATTCTTCTGGAACTCAGTGCTTGGAAAAAGGAGACTGGAGAATAAACAGTTCAAGATTACCTTCACCTACATAGCAACTTTCAGGGACAACATGGGTTATATAAGATATCTCAGAAAACAAAAGTAAAAATGAAAAGAAAACTTTGATGAATTTCTATTTCAAGTTAAATTTTCCCTCATGAAACCATCATAATCATCTATGCATGAACCTATCACCCGCAAAAGTTATTTCTTATCTTCTTAAAATTGTTTGTATGTGTGTGACAAGAAAATTCTTTTTTTTTAAATATTTATTTATTTATTTATGTGTATGAATGTACTGTCTGCATGTAGGTCTGTGCACCCGTGTCGTGCAATACCGCGGAGGTCAGAAGAGGGTCTCGGATTCCCCTGGAACTGGAGTTAAAGACAGTTCTCAGCCGCCATGTGGGTGCTGGGGATCAAACCCGGGTCCTCTGCAAGAGCGGTCGGCGCTCTTAACCGCTAGGCCATCTCTCCAGTCCCGTAACAAGAAAATTCTTAACGCGAAAAAAGGGTTACAGAAAAATCATGAGAACAAAGCTAAAGCCAGGTGGGAAGAGGGAGTTGAATATTCCACAATGGGACTGACACGGGCCCCAAGTTTTGGGGGCATTTATACACATATGTAAGGAATGCTAGCAAAAGTAAAATAGCATAGACATATATGATAATTAAGTAAATGGTTTATAAGTATGGCCAAAAAGGTTACAGGAATGTGATAGTTTGAGAAAGCAAAGACTTCAGTCCTGGTAACTCCAGGGGGTGGGGAAGATTCCTGTTAACCTCTCCCATTCCTATTTCTTATAGCCAGTCCTTCCTGCTCCAAAGTTCTTAGCAAACATCATAAGGGTTTTATTAGTATTACATTGTAGGAGCTTTTAGTAACCATTTGATGTGTTTTTCTATTTCCATTATAAAAGTACTTAGCACAAAATCTTTCATCTTTGCAAATTTTCAGGATATGTTGTCAGATATAAGCATGTGGTGAAGAGTGGATTTCTTACACAATTACTTATTCATCTCATATAACTGAAACATAGCCTTTGATCACATGACCCTGTTTTTACTGCCTTCTGTCCCTGGAAACCAGCACCCTGCTCTCTACTTTTAAAGTTCATTATACAGCAATAGCATACAGAATTTCTCTAGTTTATTTTAGTTATCACAATATCAGAGTACTCCATGTTGTAGCAAATGGCAAGATTTTTTATGGGTGAATAAATAATCCCTTATATGAAAATACCACATTTTGTACTCCATTCATGAATCCAGGAAGATTTAAGTTGTTCCTATGTGATGGTTGTTGTAAATGTTGCAATAAGCATGAGGACATAGATATTTGGCCAAGATCTTGACATCAATTCCTTTGGACATATTCTCAGGAGAAGCATTTCTGGGTCAGTCAGTAGTTGTAGTCTAAAGTTCTTGAAGACCCTTCTAACTACTCTTCATAGTCATGGAGCCAGCGAAATTTCTACCAACAGCTCAGCGATTCCTTTATTTATGCATTTTTTTTTTGCCAATATTTGCCTCTTGGTTTCGCAAATGTAGCATGTTAAGAAGTAGGAGTTGCTGTTTCATTACTGTTTCAATTCTCTCTGATGATTACTGGACATTGATCACCCACCCATCATTACTGGAATGCCTTGCTGGAAACAGGTTTATTCAGTTTCATTGCCCATTTTTAATAAGGTTATTTGACTTTCTGCTATCAACTTTATAGGAGCTCCTTAAATGTTTTATATATCAATCCTTTATGAAACACTATTATTTTATTTCTTGTGGCCATAACAAAATAGATGAATCTGGGAGATGAATAAATAAGAGATTTATTATCTCACAGTTCTGGAGGTTCAAGAGTATGGCATTGGCTTCTGCTTGACTCTGATAAGGACTTCCTAGAAGATCTATCAGATGGCTGGAGCACTTGTAAAAGTAATTCCCACATGGTCAGGCAGCCATGGGGGGGGGTCCCAGAATCAGGTATATTCTCTTATAATAACTCACTTTCTCAAGTGCTACTTGCTGCATGAGAATATCAATAAGGCATTCTGAAGGGGATGCCCTTGATTTAACCTCTCCTTTGTGCCTTTAAGCTCCACATCCTAAAGCTCACAATGCTCTCCACTACCACTATGAAGACCAAGCTTCCAACAAGCAAACTTTTAAAGGATGTATTCCACCTCTAACCAAACTGTACGCATGTGGCTTACAAATATTTTCTCCACTCTATGAGTTTCCTTTTCAGTTTATTGATTATTTCTTTTGTTAGTCCTAACCATTTGTCTGAAGTAATTTCATCCATTCTTTTATTCTTTTGTTACTATTAGGTTTCTGTCAGGGAGACTAGGCAATCTGGGGAAAGTTTACTTCAGGGATAGCTGGGACTGGGCTCTAAGATGGAAAAGAGCAGCCAGCACCAAAATGGCATCTGGCCAGGATGTATTGGGCAGAAAGGTAGGTAAAGAGGAAGTGAGGTCATTGACTGACAGTTTCTTGAGGGAGCAGATATTCCTGTGTGCTCTGCAATTGCAGGCCAGAAATTCCAGTCCCTGGGAAGAACCAGGCTTAACAGTCCAGCCTTTTGGTTATAATACAGAAGGAGTGCAGTATTCTTTAACTGCTCCTTGCTGATAGGGGCATAATCTCGAAAAAGGGGGTGGTTTCAGTCTGGTAATCAGAATCTGGTCTCTTTCTCAGCCATCCTCTGTGACTGGTGTTGCGTCCAGATCTGTAGTAGCCAGTCATTGGTGTACAGTTTCTCCCTCAACAACTGAAAGAAAAAACTGGTTAAATCTTGTATGAGTGAGCTCTTGGAAATGCTGTAAGAAGCTTGGTGCCACAATGCACAGAATTCCCAGTAGCAGTAGGGGGCCTAGTAAGGGCATTAGCCATGGGAGAATCCCCACCCAGAATCCCCAGTTGGAGGAGGTGAGGGCCTGTAATCTCTATTGTAAGAGATTGGAAAATGTTTTAGTCTGCAGAACCCCAGAATGAGAGCCAGAATAACCATGGCAATAGGTTCTGTGGGGGGCATTAGCCATGAGGCCCAAGTATTATTTTTTCTCATTCTTTTGATTGGATATTACTCTAAATATGCATACATACCCTCCACCCAGATACCAAAAATTCCTGACTCTGAAAATAAATGGAAACTTAGTTCCAGAACCCAGGGGAATCCGACACCCTCTTCTGACCTCCGCAGCTTTGCACAACACAGGTGCACCTACCTACATGCAGACAGTACACACATACACATTAAATAAATAAATAAATAAATAAATAAATAAATCACAGCTGTTTTCAGATCACGAGGAATATAACATTAACATTGCTCAGTTTGCCTTACAACTAGGTAATTGGCACTAGCATCCACAGATGAAGGATACCATTCATCATTTGTTTTTCTGAAGGCCCAAGTATTTTTGATAGGTTGGTATAGAGGTGGTATTTTTCTGGCATGGCTCAGCAGATCTTACCTATCTCTGAGGTAATAAGATTATAAGTTATTTTTTAAATTATTTTTTTAATTTTTTTATTTATTATTTTTTAATATGTATGAGTGTACTATCTGCATGTAGGTTGGTGCACTCGTGTCCTGCAATGCTGTGGAGGTCAGAAGAGGGTGTCAGATTCCTCTGGAACTGGAGTCAAAGACGGTTCTTAGCCACCATGTGGGTCCTGGGAATCGAACCTGGGTCCTCTGCAAGAGCAATCAGCACCCTTAACCACTGAGCCATCTCTCCAGCCCCAGTTATAAGCTACTTTATTATCATTTTTTGATTATACTTTCTTGTTGAAGTGTTTAAAACCATACAACTAGTTCAGATAAATTAATTTAGTTTTGCTCTTAAGGTCAGTTGAGGATTTGGTCCTCAGTGTTCACTTGGCTCCTATGTCTTGTTTCTTCCCATTTCCATCTACTCAAGGAGAAGCCAGAGGTCCTGCTGACCTAGGATTTATTTAGCTCTGTGCTGACCCTCCTATTTATAGATTGGACACTGGCTGCAGTCCCTTTATTGGATCTCTAAGACCTCCCTGCACAAGAAGACTGGTGACTCACAGTTAAGACATTTTGAGAGGTACTCCCACAGTCCCCTAGGATTTAAGTTGACCTTAGAGGGCAAGGGGAAAAAAAACTGTCCCTTTAAATCCCTCTGACCAAATCAGATTGAGCTTTTATATATGGTTATTAAACCTCCAAGAGGGTCAGTTGTAGTAATTTGGTATTTTTAATTACTATTCTAGGGATATGTTTTAATTTCTTTTAATTGTTATAACAGAACATTCTGACCAGTACTAACTTGGGGAGGTTTATTTGTTTTACATTTCCTAGATCATAGTTCATTACTTAGGGAGTCCAAGGTAGGACCTCAGGGCAGGAACCTGGAGGTAGGAGCACAGGCTAGGAGGGAATTCTGCTTACTGGCTTGCTGCACTAGCCAATGTTCAGGCTATTTTCTTATACCATACAGAAATATCTGCCCAGGGGTGGCATTGCCCACAGTGGCCTGGGATATCCTACATCATTTAACAATCAAGAAAATATCCCATAGACATGGCCACAGGCCAGTCCAATGGAGGCACTTTTTCAATTGAGGTTTCCTCAACCCATGTGTGTCAAGTTGACACTAAAGCTATCCAGTACAGCATATATTTTGTTCTTTAGGGTTTAAGTCTAAAAAAGTATTTAAGTAATCCAGATAGAACGGACCTAAGTCACAAACAGAGAAAGTAAGTATTTTCAGGGTAAGTAGACATATCCCAGGAAAGGATCTTAAATACTTTCCAGGTCTATCTCAAATGAAGGCTGCTTTACTATAAACAGATGTGGTTTGTTTTTCCTGCTCCCCAGACTCTGAGTTATAGTTTTGAGAAGGAAAGGAGGGGACCATATTAACATATCTATAGATAGGTAATAGATTGGCTTGAATCAAGCTCACTATTTTCATTTGGACTGTCCCATATGGTTCCAGGAGATAAAATCTAGTTTTTCTTGAGTCAAATTCATAATTGGCAAGATAAAATATCAAAAGTAACATATGTAAAATATAACAGAAATACATAAAAACATTTTTATGTATTTTAAGTATGGACAACTTAATACTTGTATGTGTCTATATGTGAATTTAATTAGGTGTACAGTATAAGCCAGAGGAACGGACTTAAAATTTTGGTTGTAACAGTAATTCCATAATAATAATACCATATCCCTATGATCATATTATGAACAATTATCTCAAATAAAGCAGTCAAAATGATAACATTTAAAGCTTTTTACAGTTTACACAGTACTGAGAGTCCCTAGCTGTGGAACACATTTTTGTTGTAAATTAAAATATGAACATAATGAAAATAATTTGAGTAATAACCATTGGACTTTTCCTTGAAGAGAGCATTCTCAGAAATGATACTTACATTTTACTATAGTAAATATCCCTTACTGGGTTTCTAACTCAATAAGTGATGGAAAACGGAATAATATCTCTTACCTGTACTCAAAGCTAACCACAACTAAAAGTTACAATACAGTATTTAAAGATGATTTCATTAAAGGAGAGGATAAACAATGAGATGACATGAAATATTTAGTCTTATTAAGACACTACAAATAAAGACCATTTAACAATGGTCTTCATACCAAAAGTATGAAGTAGAGTATAAGAAAATGGTATGTAGGAACTTAGAGAAAATGACAGAGGAAGGCAGAAGCACATCCCACACACAGGGTGGGTGTTTCTGTGATGGCCACAGTTCAGTCCCAGGGAAGTTGTATATACACAAAAGCATATGGTAATTTTATAAAATAAAATAAACATAATAAAGTCTAGAGGTAGTTATTTTGAATAATTGTGTGAGATCTCTCTGCATGGAAATATGTTTGATCGTAACATATGGAAACATAAAAACATGACATTACATGGACTTTTTAAATGACATGAGAAGTTGGGCATGGTGGTGCATACCTTTAATTCCAGCACTCTGGGGGCAGAGGTAGGCAGGCATATCTCTGTGAGTTCAAGGCCAGCCTGGTCTACAGAGCGAGTTCCAGGCCATCTGGGGCTACAGGGAGACCTGTCTCAAAAACACCATATACATATATATATACATATACATATATATATATATGTATATATATGACATAAGAAAATGATAGTCATACATAATTATATGAATTATTAAATTTGATTATGATGTTCTTTTGTAAGTAGGCACAGTTGAAATTATGAAGAAGGTAGTGGTTTGGAAAATGAGGTTACTGGTATATGTTAGAGGAGTTTTGTAGGGCTTTAGGGAACATAGTTTAAAAGGTTTTGGTATGGGGTGACAAGAAGCAATAGATGGAGAGGAAAACCTTGGAGAAGAAAAACTTAGGTTAGACATTTACAATAAGTTTACAGAAGTGACGGCAATGATAGGGGTGAAAGGGAGGGTTGCACTGGAATCTGACACGTGGAGAGCCAAGATTCCTGAGGAGACAGAGAACCTGGGAAAAACCTGTAGCCAGTGGAAAAGCTTAAAACCATTTCTTTACAGTAATCAGCTGAGTAAAATGAAGCTAAGAAAGAGGAATTAAAATTTAAAGGAGAGAGAGAAACTAATGAAGTGGAGGAGCTGGGACCTGATATAAATATTATGTAAAACAATGTAAGAATTCAAAATAGTCCCATTTTGAAATCGGTAAATATACTATATAACAGATATCGAAATCCAAAATAATTCCTTAAATGTTAGGTAAATGTCAGATAAACAAAGTCAAAATCCAAAATACTTTAAAAGCCAATAAATATGTAAAACAATGTAAAAATTTTAGATAGCCAACATTAAAAGCCAGTAACTATACTACACATGAAGCTAAAATGCAAAATAATCCCATTTAGACACAGTTCAAAACAATGATAAAACTTTAAACTCCCATAGTGGAGACTTGGTATTACTTCCTTAATCTGACATAAAAATGCATTGAACTTCTTACAAGGCACTAGAGATTGTGTTGGACTCTTTTCCTTTTCTATAATCCCATCAAGAATCAAAGATGAAAACCAAAACAAAAAATAAATTGCAAGAGGATTAGAACATACCAGTAAATGCTTATAGTCCAGGGAATTCTGAGGTTATCATGATCCCCTTAAGTTCACTAGTACTGGAAAGTTTCTGGGTGTCACCATTTTGAGTTATGCCATGTGGCTGCATTAAGATGGTGACAAGGTCACACAGGTCACTTCCATTTTGAAAATGTTAGTGTCAAGTGCACATCCCACCTGAAGCACAGGTAGGGGTCGGGTGCTTCCGCCAGGCAGACTGCTGGATAATTGAATCATTGTCCTATGTGGCTGTGGGGTGGATTCGCCCTGCTAACTGGTATAAAAGATGGGCCTGTTGCCACTGTGAGACTTGAATGCACAGAGATTAGATCAGAAGATTTCTCAGAACCACCTGAAGCACAGAATACTGGGGCTAAGCCCACCCCCCCCCACAACTGGAATTGCTGAGGGAGTGAGGGAGTATCCAAGAACAACCACAAAAGTGATTCCAGGTGCAAGGTAAGGCCATAAATGAAACAGCGAACCTGAGACAACTCTAGACCCTCATCACCAAGCCCTAGAAACAACCTAAAGAAACCGACTGGCAGGAAGCAGAGTGAGCACAGTGCTCATCAAGGTACTAACTGGGTTATTCCCTACCCAATTTTTTGGAGAACATTCAGAACAGAAAGGGAAGAGTGAGTTAGACTTCCAATATATAACCAAAATTGAAAGCCTGAAACATAGACAAGTCAACACTCTATAAGCAAGGAGAAAAAAATGAAGTCATCTGAAGGAGGCAAGCAAAGCAAACCTTCAACACAGTGAAGAAACATTTGAGATTCACATAGGAATACAAACAAAAAGAAACCCACATGCCAAAAGCACAACAAAAGAACAACATGGGAAAAGTGCAGAATAATTCCACACCAAACTCTACCAACCCTATGGGGAATTCCTACAATGAGACCCCCTAGAGGTAACCCAGGACACAGAACATAGAGGAACAATTGCAGAAATATTCAAATAAATCAAAGAATATAAAGAACAAGTCAGAGAACCAAGGAGAGAGAATGAAAAACTCAAGAAGGACCTACAGGGAGAGAATGACAAATGCCAGAAAGAACTAGAGGGAGAGAATGACAAACTCTGGAAGGAAGTGGAAACACTAAAATGATCCCAGGCTGAAGTAAAAAAGGAAACCAACCACCAAAGCAAGGAGCTACAGGAAGAGATTGGGAAACTCTAAAAGGAAGTGGAAATACTAAAGAAATCACAGGATGAGATGAAAAAGGAAATCAAACACTCATCCAATCAGGAGGAAAGGAAGGGAAAAAGCCTCAGAAGTAGAATGGAGGAATGAGAACAAAGAATATCAGACCCAGAAGATAACACAGAACATCTAAAAACCTCAAGTAAAGATTATGAAAAATTTTAAGAATTCACAAAAGTGGAACAACCAGGAACTGTGGGATACTATGAAAAGATCAAACCTCCACATCATAGGAATAGAGGAAAGAGAAGAATCCCAAGAGAATGGTATTGATCAGATCTTCAACAGAATAATAGATGAAAATTTCCCCAAACTAAAAAAAGACAAACCCATACAAACACAAGAAGCACATAGAAATCTGAACAATCAAGATCAGAAAAGAAACCCCCTACTCCATACCATAGTTAAAACACTAGATGCCCAAAACAAAGACAAAATTCTGAAAGCTACAAGAGAAAAACAACAAGTTACATATAAGGGGAAACCATCAGAATTACAACCGACTTTTTAGTGCAAGCTATAAAAGCAAGAAGAACATGGAGCAAAGCATTCCCAGTGTTAAAGGACTATAGATGTCAACCCAGGTTACTATACCCAACAAAAATGTCAATGATAGTTGAAGGAGAGAGAAAAATCTTCCATGACATAAACAAGATGATAAAATACACGTCCCAAAAACCAGTCCTTCGGAGAATACTTGAAGCAATTCAAAGGACAGGAGAAGCAACTATCCCCAGGCACCAAGAAAGAAAAATTAATAAAAGCATAACTGCAGAAGTAGAAACCTAGACCAAAAATGCAAGTGGATAATAAGGTGAAAGAAAGCAAATACATCTTTCAATTATAACCTTAAATATTAATGGATTAAACTCCCCAATCAAAAGATATAGACTGGGAGATTAGATTAGGAAACATAACCCATCTGTATGTTGTCTACAAGAAACCCATCTCAATCTCAAGGACAGGCATCTTTCACTAAGGTGAAAAGATGGAAAAAATATTCCAAGAAAATGGTACCAAAAAAGAAAGCAGGAGTTGCTATTTTAATATCAGACAAAATAGATTTCAAAGTAAAAGAAATCAGAAGAGACAAAGAAGGCCATTACATCTCTATCAAAGCAGCAATTAACCATGAAGATTTCACAATCATGAATATATATGCACCAAACTCTGGTGCACCAAACTTTATAAAGACAATTCTCCAGGACCATAAGGTACATATTAACCCCAGCACACTCATAGTAGGAGACTTCAATAGCCCACTGAGCCCTTTGGACAGGTGAACCAGACAAAGAATAAACAGAGAGACATCTGAACTGAATGATACAGTACACCAAATGGACCTCACAGACATCTACCAAATATTCCACCCAAATATCAGAGAATACATTTTCTAATCAGCACCCCATGGAACATTCTTCAAAATTCACTACATACTGGAACACAGAAAAATCCTCAACAAACACAAAAAGGTTGAAATAATTTCATGCATTCTATCAGATCACAGTGCAATAAAGCTCAATATCAACACCAAGATAAGCCCTACTATTTACATGAACACATGGAGACTAAACAACACACTCCTGAATAATGAATGAGTCAAGGAAGAAATAAAGAAAGAAATAAAAGCATTCCTGGAACTAAACAACAATGACAATACAACACAACAAAACTTATGGGATACTTTAAAAGCAGTTCCAGAGGGAAGTTTATAATCCTAGATGCCTAACATTAAAAAAAAAAAAAAAAAACAGAAAAGAGCACAAATAAATGATCTAACACTGCAGCTAAAACACTTGAGAGACACAACAGATGAACCATAAACATACAGGAAGAAATAACAAAAATCAGAGCAGAAATCAATGAAATAGGAAACAAAGAAAACAATACAAAAATCAGTGATCCAAAAGTTGTTTCTTTGAAAGAATAACAAGATAGACCAACCCTTAGCCCTAGTAACCAAAAGACAGAAAGGCAACTCCAAGTCAATAAATTTGTGATGAAAAGGAATACACAACAGACAAGGAAAAGATCCAGAAAATCATACAGGAATAAGTAAAAAACCTATACTCTACTGAGTTTGAAAAACTAGGAGAAAATGGATAATGATATCTGAAATCTGGGAACTAAAAAAGCTTAACCAAGAAGAGACTGACAGCTTAAACAGACCCATAATATATGAAGAAATTGAAAATGTAATAAGAAACCTCCCAGCTAAAAAAAGCTCAGGCCCAGGTGGCTTCATGGCAGAATTCTATAAAACATTTCAAAAAAACTTACGACCATTATTACTCAAACTGTTCAGAAGAATACAAGAAGAGGGAAATCTCCCAAACCCTTTCTATGAAACAAGCATTACTCTAAAACTTTGCCAAGATACAGCCAAAACAGAGAACTATAGACCCATCTTATTCATGAACACAGATACAAAAATTCTCAACAAAATACTTGCAAACCTCATACAGACCCACATTAAAAAGAACATTCATCATAACCAAGTTGGATTCATACCAGAGATGCAAGGATGGTTCAACATATGAAAATCAATAAATATCATCAAGCATATAGTGGACTAAAAGACAAAAAACATGATCACTCTCAATTGACACAGAAAAGCCTTTGACAAATCCAGCATCCCTTCATGCTTAAAGTTGTAGAGGGAACTGGATTAGAGGGATCAATCCACAATGTAATCAAAGCCATATATAGGAAACCCACAGCCAACATCATCCTAAATGGAGAAAAGACAGAAGCATTCCCCTTAAGCATAGGAACTCGGAAAGGGTACCCTCTGTCACTACTCCTCTTCAATATAGTGCTTGAAACACTTGCTAGGGCAGTTAGGCAAGAAAAGGAAGTTAAAGGAGTACTAATTGGAAAAGAAGAAGTCAAACTATCCCTTTTTGCAGATGATATAATAGTTTACCTAAGGGATGCTAAAAATTCCACCAGAAAACTCCTAGAAACGATTAAGAGCTTCAGTAAAGTGGCAGGATACAAAATTAACCTAGAAAAATCAGTAGCCTTTCTTTTCACCAACAACAAGCAACTGAAGAAGGAATACAAAGAGAACTTCCCACTCACAACAGCCTCAGAAACAATAAAATACCTAGGAACAAACTTAACCAAAGACACCAAAGAACTCTACAAAAAATTTTTAAACCCCTGAAGAAGGAAATTGAAGAAGACATCAGAAGATGGAAAGACCTCCTATGCTCATAGATTGGAAAAATTAATATAGTAAAAATGTACATTCTATCCAAATTAATGTACAGATTTAATGCAATCCCAATTAAAATCCCCAAGAGTTTCTTCACAGGCTTGGAAAAAAATCCTTAATTTCATATGAAAAAAACAAAAGACCCTGAATCACCAAAGCAACCCTGAGCAAAAAGAGCAATACAGGGGGATCTCTATACCAGACCTCAAACTATACTACAGGGCTATAGTCACAAAAACAGCTTGGTACTGGCACAAAAACAGACCTGTTGACCAATTCTGAATTCAATCTTCAGTTGAACAAAACTGAAGATCCAAACTTGAGCACATGCAGTTTCAGCCACCTCATATTTGACAAGGGTACCAAGAAGACACCATGGAGGATCAACAGCATCTTCAGCAAATACTGTTGGCAAAACTGGCTCACCACTTGTAAAAGAATAAAGTTAAACTCCTACCTCTCCCCCTGTACAAAAATCAACTCCAAATGGATTAAAGACCTCAAGGTAAAACCCAAAACTCTAAAGGTGATAGAAGAAAAAGTTGGCAGCAACCTACAAGACATAGGAGTAGGAAATTACTTTCTAAATCAGACAGTAGCTGTGCAGGAAATAAGGTCAACAATTGACAAATGGGACCTCATTAAACTCAAAAGCTTCTGGACAGCAAAAGAAACAAGGAAGCGAAGAGAAAATCCCCAGAGTAGGAGGAAACTTTCACTGCTGATACATCTGACAAAGCATTAATTTCCAGAATATATAAACTACACAAAAAACAAATGAGAAATAAAACAAATGAATCACTCAAAAGATGGAGCAAAGAACTGAGCAGAGACTTCACAAGTGAGGAATTAGAGATAGCTGAGAAACATTTTAAAAAGTGTTCAACATCACTAATAATTAAGGAAATGAAAATTAAAACCACTTTAAGATATCATCTCATGCCGATAAGACTGGCTAGGATCAAGAAAACAAATTATACCAAATGCTGGAGAGGTTGTGGAGAAAGAGGAACATTCATCCACTGCTGGTGAGAATATAAACTCGTACAACCACTATGGAAAACAGTGTGGAGAACCTTTAAAAGACCCAAAATGAGCTTGCCACCTGACCCAGTCATACCACTCCTGGGTATATATCCACAAGGCTCATCTTACCGCAAAGATACATGAACAGCCATGTTTATTGCAGCTCTCTCACAATAGTGAAGAGCTGGAACAAACCAACGAGCCCCTCAACTGATGAGTGGACAAAGAAAATGTGGTACATCTACACAATGGAATTCTGTGCAGAGGTAAGATGGATGACATCATGAACTATGCAGATAATTGGATGGAACTAGAAGATATTATATTAAGTGAAGTAACACAGTCCCAGAAAAGCAAAAGACGAATAGTATTGCCTCATGTGTGGATGCTAGCACCAAGTACCTAGTTGTAAGGCAAACTGGGCAACGTTAATGTTATATTCCTTGTGATCTGAAAACAATTGTGCTCTTATATTGTGAATCCCTTAATGGGTTCTAGAACTAAGCTACCATTTTTTTCAGACTTAGCAATTTTTGGTATATGAGTGGAGGGTATGTATGTATATTTTAAAGTAAAATAAGATCAAAAAATGAGGAGAAAAAAAAAGAAAATGTTATTGTCCAAGATGGCAACCAAGCCATGTGGCTATGATATTACCAACCAAGATGGACACCAAAACACATGGTTGTCTCCCTCTTGGTGAAGTGACTAGCCATGTTGGTGAGAAAAACATGGGGATACCTTATTGATCTCAGCTCTATGATAAAATAAACCCATCTTTCACAAAGATACAAGTCCCATGGATTTCACTGGCAAAGACCTTTAGGCTTTGTAGAATGTTGGAATCTAGGATACCCATCTCAGACCAGACAATATTAATTTTTTTTTTTGGTCTTTTCGAGACAGGGTCTCCCTGTAGCCCCAGCTGTCCTGGAACTCACTCTGTAGACTAGGCTGGCCTTGAACTCACAAAGATCCACCGGCCTCTGCCTCCCAAGTGCTAGGATTAAAGGCGTGCGCCACCACGCCTGGCTTTTTTATTTATTTATTTATTATTTTTTTTTAATTTCTAATTGATATTGTGGGCAGGTAACAGAACAGAGTCTCTTAAGTCATTTAGGACCAATATCCTTAGAAAGGCAGAGTTCTTTTAGAGAGCTGAGAAGACAGTCAAGAGGGTGAGGTTTCCATGCTTGGGGAGAGAGAGAGAGAGAGAGAGAGAGAGAGAGAGAGAGAGAGAGAGAGAGAGAGAGAGATATCAGAGCATTCTTCCAGAGTCTATGAAGACACCATAGATATAGAGAGAAGGAAAGCCTCTTGTGTCTGTGGAAGATCCCATAAGAGGAATAAAAGGAAAGAGTAGCGCCTCAGCCCCAGTGGCACTTCCTGGGAGTCCAAGGACATCCCACTCTGAATCTAGGAGCCTAGGAGCGGGGAACGGGATCCCAAGTCCACAAGTGCGGTGTCCAAGGACTGCAGAGAGAATAACAGTCAGTCAGAGTCCTGGTCCTGACAGGAGCATCCTGACATCAGGAAGAGGTAGAGACAGGGCCAAAAACCAGGGACCTAGCCCCGACAACCAGTTAATTCTGAGTTGGCCAAAGAATGGAAGGTGGGGGCTGAAGAGATAGCCTAGTGGTTAAGAGCACTGACTACTCTTGCAGACGACCCAGGTTCGATCCCCAGCACCCACATGGCGGCTAAGAACTGTCTTTGACTCCAGTTCCAGGGGAATCCGACACCCTCTTCTGACCTCCGCAGCATTGGACTACACGGGTGCACAAACCTACATGCAGACAGTACATTCATACACATACAAAAGATAAATAAAATTTAGAAAAAAAGAATGGAAGGTGGGAGGCTAGAGGCAGCCAAGGAGGGAATGCAGAGGGGCAGAGCAGAGGAGATGTACAGAAATAAACACAGAGGGGCAGGATGAGGCAGTACATTAGGTAGAATCAGTGGTGGATATTTCTAGCTTGCAGAGCTGGTAGCTGGTCTGCAAGGGGCCTTAATGGATATCCCGAGAGGGTCACAGATTGGTGATCTGAACAATGGATCGCTTTGGGGTTGGGCTGACACAAACCTAACAGTTACCTCTGGTTTTGGCAACATATCCAAGAAACAACTGCCAGGACCAATGCCAAGAAGCCTTTCTCTGTTTTCTTCTTAGAGAGTTGGGGTTTTATTACAGGAGAACACATCGCTTGCTTGCTAAAAGACTTTGGAATGTTATGGTAAGAACTTTGGAGCAGGAAAAGCACCGAGGCTGAAGATAGAAATGGAGAAGGCAGACCGGCATCTTCCCCTCTGCCCCCCACCCCCCACTGTGGTTCCCCGGGACAGACCTCTCTCTATCTCCCAAAGCCTCCACATTCCTATAATCTTTATCCAGTATGGAAGTCTTTGTTTTCCCAGGCTGTCGCATCCTGAAACTTTTGTGACCTTACGTTATCTGTAAACCACTTACTTGATTACCATTTATGTGCTTTTGGCTCTTTGCTTGCATTTGTCACAGGGATATAAAAGCCCCCCTCCCAAAAAAAAACTCTGTGCTGACTCCTTCAAGAGCCTGCTAGTAGAGTAAAGTCAACTCCCTCTCCTCACCTGACTTTGTTGGTTGGTCTCTGATTCTTCCCTAACATTTCCAGAGTTTACGTTTCAGTCTCTAATCCATTTTGAGTTAATTTGGGTGGAGAGGGGCGACAAATAATGTCAGTACAATAGAGATATTTTGATGATAAATGTGTAATCAGATTTATTGAGAGCACAGGGATATTAAATCTAGCCCACAAGCTTAAGGAAGATGCTCCTAAGTAGTTGATATCTGAGCCAAGTTTCTCAGGACGAAAAATTAACAAAGTTAAAATGTTTTACATAAAAGACCTTTCACACAGAGGAATGACATTAGCAAAAACCATGTGACATAAAGCAGCATAATGCATGCAGCCAACTAGAGCAATTGCTCCTGGTAGAGAAGTTAATAATCCATGCAGACAACTAGACCAAATGCAACCGGTGGCGAGGACAGTGAGGACCAAATTGGGTACAGAGGGGACAAGATTTTAAAAGACAAGGAGAGTAAATACTATGGGAAAGCACTGGGTATTTTTATAGAAAAGTAATAGAGACAGATTTACATTTCATGTCTGCTATATTCTCAATTCCAATATCAAAACTCACAGACGTAATGTAAATGTCCAAATGTAAAGGCATATATTGCATATAAGAGTAATACTTGCCATCTCAGCATCTAGGAGGCAGAGGCAAGAAAGTTGCTAGGAGCCAGCTTGGACTATATGGTGAGATCTTGTTTTAAAAAAGGCATGAAAGGTTGATGAAATATATTCATTATTCATGAGGCAACAAAGTTTGTAGACTTCAAAAATATAAAAATTAATTAAGCCATTCAATTACACATCAATACCTTGTTTTCAGGTGTTTTTCTAATTCAAACAGAATTTATCAGATTTATGCATTATTTTCTGCATACTTTTTTGCTGCTGATTGAAGTGTTTTCTATGTAATGCTATATTACAGTTATGTGTCAATAAAACAACCTGACTCTCAGCAACCATTTTAGGGCTGAGAAGATCTGAACAGAGAACAGAACCTATTCCTTCAAAATTCTCTTGGAACTGTGTTCTCTGACAGAGGCCTTGCCCTTTCCTTTATTAAAACAGTATATCCAGCATGAAATGGGGAAGTAAAATCCTGAAAGATGTGTCTTATCAGAAGATTATGTAATCTATGACCCCTACTGACCTTGAATACCACACACAACCACAAACATGTTATCAATCAAATCCCATCTATTGTTTGCAGGACAAATGGAGTTATCTTCATGTCTTCATTTTTGCAACACATTTTATATCAACCATATACAAGCATGCATGCATACATAACTATAGGTTAAGAGCAAGAAAGGATAATGAGGAATTAAAGCTATGTTTAGGTTGTAAGAGGAGCTCAAGGCTCAGTTGAGCTTGTCTACTTTATAAACAAGCTAAGATAAAATTAACTTTTTGGTTGCAAGGTTAGGTAAAAGTCATTTGTCCAGAGCTTGTCCACATTGGAAAAGTCATCATAACCTTGAGTTAAGTGTTTCAGGCTTTCTAGGCAAGCATTCTACCACTGAGATACCTCCCTGACTTCAGTTTCTTTTTATGATTGGAAAAGAAAAGGCCAGAATCATTACTAACATGAAACTTTGCACGATTCCTGGCAAATTCTTCAAAGTGATGTCATACGAATGAAGGTATTCGCTTCTTGAAGAAGGAAAAACAAATGAACTGCAAGTGGTGAGGGGAATAAATTAGCAGGGAAACCACAAAGACAAACTCGTTATGTTAAAAGGCTCATGGTCAGCTTCCCCGCACTCCTTCCCATCTTGTCCCAATCTTTGCATCTCTCATTTTCCCCTCAGTGCCTACACCTCCTTGTATACCTCCAAATTATCTCCATCTTCAAAGCTCAGATAGTATGCTTCCTTCTCTTATTCCACACATACCGATATTTTCTTCCTGGGATGACAAGTTATAAAAAACCGGCACATTTATCATCACACAGCACATTTGTCCCCGCTTGCTCTGTATGCTCTAATCTTGTCTCCTCGGCTAGCTTTTCAAGCCCTGCAAAGTAGGCCATGGTATTTTTGCTCCTTCCTTAAAGCTTCAAATGCCCAGAATCAACAGAAACTCCATCTGGCCCTTCAGCCCTTTCACCTTTCCTCCTGAGCTGTTCTCACCATATCTGCCACATGTGAGAAAACAAAAAAGAAAATGGATATGAGATTCTGTGTCTGAATCAAACTGTCAGCAGCACAAGAATCTTTGAATCGGAAGTCCCCTAGAGAAGAAAACCATCTTAGGACATCTACCTTGCTGTGACTTTGCTGCCATTCATCTGAGGGTGGAAGTGGATGGTCACTGAGTTTGTCTTGAACATTGCCTGCTGGCTTCTTTCTTTATTATGGCAACTAGACATTATTCCTGTCATATTCATACACTCCCTTGACTGTCGGAGAATAGAAGCCCAGGAAATATCTTCCCCAATTTCCTTGTTCCCATTGCCCAGATGTGATTTACACTGTGCCAGAGACCAAACTGTGTTGGGATTTGGAAAAAGAGATGCAGAATCCATTCCTTCACCTTCCAGAGCTGAGGAGTGTGAGCATGCAGTTTCAGCAGAAACTATCCCCCTGGTAGGAAGATTCCCAGCAATTTCTGAAGAGTACTGAGAACTAAGTTTTCTGAGTCATACCTGAAACTTAGTCATATCTTCATTGAGGTTTACCAACCTCACCTTTCCAGTGGTTTACAAAACTCTTGTTTACTGTATTAGAGCACAGTAGCATGTAATACTCACAATGAAAGACCACTCGGTGACTTGTATGTATTCCTCTTACATAATACAATTCCCATCTTCATTTTGGGATACAACTCAGTGGCAGAACATTTGCCTAGTATGTGCTAGACACTGAGTTCTATTTGCTAAACTGAACCCAAAATCTGGTCATGATAAAAGAAAATTTGCAATTTATGAACACATAGAAGGCCTTTTGATTTCCATATTCTAGTGCTTTTAACCTGTGTGATCTCCTATGGGCTTCCTTGAGTAACTAGTAAGTGGAATCTACGATTAATAAAATGTTCATTTAAGTGTTTGGAGGGAGAACTAAATAGGAAGCTAAAAGGTTGTTTTTCCACTATACAAACAGCTTTAGGAGAAAGAAGCAATATGTGGGTTGAGTAGAAGAGATTCCAGCAGATAGACTTCCTGGGGCCTGTTCAAGGGTGGAAAGAAAATCATGAGAAGTCAGCTGTGCTTGAGAAGCAAGCTCAGTAACTGGCAGTAAGTATGCATTCGCCATGACTAATTACATCCCAAACTCCTGTCTCATCAGAATCACCCGTCTATGCCACTTCATCTCAGAAGACTCAGTTAAATGCATCATTTCTTTACAGCACCTCTTTCTTAGACTCTTTCTAATGTCATTTGGTGACTCCATGCATTTGTATTAGTGAGGGTTCTCTAAAGAAACAGAATTGGTATAATGAATATATGCATTTATTAGATTAGCTTCCAGGCTAGAGTCTGAGAATCTGGTAGTTGCTCAGTTAATGAGGACGAATGTCTCAGTAGTATCAGTGTGGCACTGCAGACCTGATGGATTCTGGGAGATCTGCCTAGTCTTCAGTCTATGTTGGAATCCAACCAGCAAGACCAACTCACCAGTGAGACAAACTAAGCTTCTTTCTGCCATGGCCCTTAATACAGGCTGCCATGAGAAGGTAAAGCTCACATTAGGGTGGGTCTTCCAGCTTCATATGATCCAATCACGAATCTCTCTCTCTCTCTCTCTCGCGCTCCGTCTCTCGCGCGCGCTCAGCAGTTGAGTTAATCACAGAGGTGGAACATTTTTTATATAATTGACGGAGTTAAACAAGTATCCAGTTGTGCCCAGACTCTGCTACAGGATACATGGTATTTTAGGACTAGTAAAAGTAAATATGTGCATATAAAAAAACATTGGTTTAAGGCTGAAAAAACGGTAATGCATCTGAGTTAATTGGTGATATAAATTGCTGTTGTCCACTTTAGCTTTAATAAGACTGTTTAACAATTACTTTTGGGATAAACAAATGTTCATCTATAATTTGGCTGTCATATAGTATCACCTGGTAAGCATCTCTTTCACCCATAGGATGATTTAATTTAAAAATAAAGTTTGGTTTCCCAAGTTAATCACATTAGTAACCCAAAACAGCATAGGTGAAACTTGATGAAATCTGTCCTTGATTCCACCCTATAGTATATATAATACAACTGCTTTTTTTTGAGAGCATCATGGGTCAAAAATAAAACCTAAAATTAAATGGGGGATATAGATAGAAGAAAAACTTTTTGTCAAAAACCTTGCCACCAAATCTTAAACTAACTATGGAAGAGTTTGTATGTTCCCACAGGCCAGAGTCACCAACTTAATGGCTGAGAAGAAAATGCGCTTTGCAGTGAGTAGGATGTACCAGAAAGTGCCAGCAGAAGGATTGACTCCCTGGGCATTGAAGGGAAGAAATGCCCAGATTCTGCAGACATCAGAGCCCCTCTCTGGATCCTACTAGTATCAACTATTTTTAATGAATCTGAATGAAGATTTCTTCTGGGTGCTGCAAAGTTTTTAATACAAAGACTTTCTTAACCTCTCCCCCCCCCCATAGAATAGGAGAAATATGATGATGGATGAGTCGTTCTCCACTGTAGATGGAGCCAGCTGTTATAGAGGTATTCCTCTTGTAAATCAGTAAAACTGCCTTCTTTAATTGACTAATGGACATAGAGAACTGTGAAATGGAGTATTCTCTATGCAGAACCAAATATAGTGCTAAAGTCTCCTCTTAAGCTACCACTAAGCAAATATAAATTAATACAGGGCTCTGACATCACAGTGATTATTCTACCAAGGAGATGTTGGCCATAGGATCCAAGCCCCCACCAAAAGGTAAAGGCTCCTTGCCTCCAAACTGGGATAATCTGCAGGAAGAGAGGCAAAAGGCCCTGCTGTTGAAGACCTGATATAAACATGGGAAAGATGTATGGAGACCACACTTGACAAGCATACGGATGGTCGCTGGAATGCCAGAGAGTGTTACAAAGGCCACTAAACCAATAAAGCAAATAAGGTCTCCTTGAGTCAAGCAAGACTCCTCCGTCAGCACAGCCTACACCTCATCTGCCTGGAAATACAGCAGTGGCAGCCATATGTCTTGTATATCCCAAATCTAATTGGTATTAGCTCTCTCCTTGGAGGAATAACCCATGGCTGATGCCACAAGCTTACATCCTCTAAAGGTTAGGAGATGTTTATAAACCACACGACAGACCGCTGTCATACTAACAGAAGAAAATGTAATTCATGGATTAAAATACCATCCAAACATCTGTGTCTATACCAAAGTAACCTACCATAAATTAGTAATGTTTAAATACCTATATATCTAATTGCGAGTGCTTCATTAGTAGGATCAAAGGCTATATATTATACTGTTTAAATACCTATATATCTAATTGCATGTGCTTCATTAGTAGGATTGAAAGGTTATGCCTGGACAAGCTGGCAGCCCATGAAAGAAAACACCAGAATTACGTAGAGCCAGAACAACAGCTCCAGAGAAAAGTAGACTGTTTTGCTTCTCATCCACCTGTGCCCCTTTTCTAAGCCTAGGGAACAAATCTGCGGAAGAGGGAACGCAGTAGAATGTAAGGGCTGCGATTGGGGTGAATGGGAAACTACAAATATAGACTGGACACTCATTTGATCAACTTGATTGAACATACAAACCCCCGCCTGCTGGATGGTAGACACCCCATGAGCTGTGTGGGTTTGGGCACAACAGCTCGCAAATTGATGATTTATTACATGAAGGAGCTTGTACTCACAAATTATCACTTATTGGACAGACTGTCAGCCCATGAAAGGAAAACAGCCAGAATTGACCAGAATCCAAGACACAGCTCAGAGAGAGTGGACTGTTCTGCTTCTCATCCACCTGTGCCCTTTTCTAAGCTCAGGGAATAACTGCGGAAGAGGGGGCGTGGTAGAAGTAAGGGCTGCGATTGGGGTGAACGGTGAAACTACGAGCAATGAGCTGGACCTCATGTTGATTAACCGATTGAACATACAACCCCTCATCCCCGCTGGAAGGTGGGGCTGTGGGGGTTGGGCACAACAGCCTGCAAATTGGTTTTACATGAAAGGATGCTTGTACTCATGGATTATCACTTATAGCTAAAAATGGAAAAAAAAACTGAGAGAGATATGCAGGACAGTCATGCAGAATGCAGGATCTCGGTTGGGTGGGGGTGGGGGGAAGGGAAGGGGAGATATGCCTGAACTGAATTGGAAAATGATGTATGAAAGCACAAAGCATAATAAAAAATGTTTAAAAAATGAAACCAAAACAAAACAAAACAAAAAACAGAAAGATGCAGAAAAGTTATGGCAGAATGCATGATCTGGTGGGTAAGGGGTGGGGTGGGGGGAAGGGAAGGGGATATATGCCTGAACTGATGGAAATAAGATGTATGAAATATACAAAGCATCAATTTAAAAAAATTAAAAAAATAAAGTCAACAACAACAAAAAAGATGTTTCTCTGCCATCTTTATTTCCTCATTTGTGAAGTCTCTGTTCAACTTTTATTTATTTATTTATTTATTTATTTATTTATTTATTTATTTATTTATTTATATGAATGTACTGTCTGCGTGTAGGTTTGTGCACCCGTGTCGTGCAATGCCATGGAGGTCAGAAGAGGGTATCTGATTCCTCTGGAACTGGAGTTCTCCTGGAATTGGAGTTACAGACGGTTCTCAGCCGCCAGTGGGTGCTGGGGATCGAACCTGGGTCTTCTGCAAGAGCAGTCGGTGCTCTTAACCACTAGGCCATCTCTCCATCCCCTCTGCTCAACTCTAAAAATTAGAAAGAAATGTTGCAGCAACCTATAAACATAGGCGTAGGAGAAGACTTCCTAAATCAGACACTGCCTGCACAGGAATGGGAGGTTGATAATTACAACTGGGACCCTCACTAAACTCAAAAGCTTCTGTACAGTAAAGAAACAATCATGAAGTAAAGAGAAAACCCACAGAGTGAAAGGAAACCTTCATTAGTGATACATCCGACAGAGCATTGACTTCCAGAATATATAAACTACTCGAAGGACTCTTATATTATCCTTCATACCCACCCACAGCTCACAGACTATTGTGGAAGGGAGGAGGGATGATTTTAAGAGCCAGAGTTGATGCATGAATATAAGGAAACAGGATTTCAGGCTACTAGGAACTTGCTCATATGAACTTGCAACAGCAGCATGAGCATGCTTCAGACTCAAACAAACTCAAGCAGACAAAACCCAGCATAGAATGAGAGAAATGGGCAGCAGGCCCCAACCCTAGCAGAGGTATTGGCGATGATTACTGCATGGTCAAGGAGAGTAGTAGATCTTCTTTAAAGGAGTGACTCTAGACAGGCTGACTAGACTCCAGTGAATGAACTTGGACTGGGGCACATTTGGGAACAAATGCTTGACTGGATAGGACTTAACATTATGACAGAATGCATTAAATCCAGTGGGGAGGTGGTTATGGACATGGGTTCAATTCCCAGCACCGACATTGCAGATAACAACTGTCCTAAACTCCAGTGTCAGGGTAATCCAACACCCTCTCCTGACTTCCAGAGCATTGCACAACACAGGTGCACTCACATGCATGCAGGCAACATACTCACATTCATGCAGAGAACATACTCATACACATAAAATAAAAATAATGGAAAATATAAATTTGTGTATTTCATTATTCAGTTCAGAATCAATAGAATTCATCAGTTTATTAGAAGCAGACAATAAGATAGTATTGATTATTAATGCCTGTAACTATTATGTATTAGTAGTGCTAAAAAAGAAGTGCTTTCCATATGCTATGGTCATGACAAAAAAAATCTGGCCCTAGACTGGAAGAAAATGTGCAAAGTATATACAGGACTGTTAAACAAATTATACAAAGAACTCTCAAAATTCAACAATAAGAAACAATATGATTCAAAAGTGGTTCCCAAATAAGATATTAGGTTATAAGAAAGCATGTGAAAATATGTTCCACACCATATGTCACCAAGAAGATGCAAATCAACATGAGGAGATACCAACATACTTCTATTAGAATGGCTACAATCTAGAAGCCTGAAAACACCAAGTGCTGGCACTGATGCAAGCAACAGGAGCCTTTGTTCATTGCCTGTTGGAATGCAAAATGACATGGTTTGTGCTTTCATGAAAAACTAAATATATATTCTCCATAGGATCCAGCAAGTGTGATCTGTAGTATCTGCCCTTAGAAAATGAAAACATTTTCACTCAAAATCATGTACACAGATGCGGCTGAAAGGAGGCCAGAGCTCCCCTTACTCTCTGCTGTGGTGTGGATATGAGTTGAATTGTGTGTTCCACAAAGAGCCTGTGCTGGAAACTTGGCTCCAGTGGGGAGATATTCAGAAGGGATGAAATTTGGGAGATGAATTAGAACACCAGGGGCCCTGCTCTTAAAGGAATCGAGGGTATTTCTTATATGGGACTCTGATTAGCTCCTGTGAGTGGGTTAATCTAGAAAGCAAAAGCCTGACACCTTCACAGACTCCGTCTTCTTTCTGGCTTTGTCTCCCTCACATACATGTTCCTGCCATGATGCCATCTGTCATTCTATGATGTAACCACATGGTCCTACAACAAAGCCAAACAAACGTTAATTCCACAGTACTGTACTTCCAGAACTGTAAGCTCCTTAGACCTCTCATCAACAAATTGCCCAGCCTCTAGTGTTAAATTATGGCTACAGAAAACAGGCTAAAGAATTGTCTTAGGGATTTTTGTCTGGGCCTAAGAATTAAACAGGCATAAAAGGTATCGTTATAAAAAGATAGGCACATTTAATACATATTTATATATTTTACATAATATTACAATCTTTGTATTAAAATGAAGGCTGAAAGCTTCAGTTAGAGTGAATATTTGTGCACTGATGTGACAAACCTATGTATAAGTACATTTTCAGCTACCATATAGAGATAGCCTCAAGGACCTAGTCACTCCTCATCAATCTCATCATCTCTTAATATCACCTTACTGGAAACCAAGCCTCCAACACAGGAATGTTTGAGGAACACACTCAAACCATATTGATACTATAGCAGAGTAGTAAACTATGAACATGTGGCAAAGGCGCCTGGGCTTGCATAATGGATTTTGTATGAATGTACCTGGGAAGACAAGACTGAGCGAGGTATGATTTATACATTTCTCTCAGCCTCGGTTTTCTGCCCTCAGTCATAAGACCGATACATCCCTTGTTAATGTACAGACAACATCCTTCCCCTTGGAATTTCATCTGCTGTTAAGAAAGAGCACAAAGTTCGGACTGTCCACCACACCTGCTCTTCTTCCAGTTCCTCACACTAGGAACACCCCCTATGCAGATCCTCACTTCATCTCAGCTTCATTTATATCTTCCTAAACTTGATAGCAACAAGATGCTCTTCAGCAGGTGAATGGACAGATAAACTTTGGCATAACTAGAGGGTAGAATACTATTCAGTACTGGCAAGAAGAATATAAGAAGATATGGGAGAGTTAAATGCATATTGCTAAGTGAAAGAAACCAAGTTCAATACTATACAATTCTAACCATATGACATTCTAGGAAAGATAAAAGTATGAGAACAGTATAAAGATCATTCCTTACCAGAAGTTGGGGTGAAAAGACATAAATAGAGTACTGTAGGGTTTTCAGGAATTTCAAACTATTATGTACGACATGTGGAGAATGCATGTCCTTATACAGTCATCCAGGCCCACAGCATGTCTGACACTAATGGGATACCAGTGTAGATTGTGGGCTCTGTGTGACAGTGGCAGTGTTCTACGTAAACTACCTAGCTAAGTAAGGCATCAGTCGTCAAAGTGCTTCAAGCAGGAAAGTGACATGATCTGATTTATAATTTTGAAAAAAATCACTGTACAAAACTGTGTGAAGTGAGGATGTAGGTGACAAAACCAGAAACAGGGTGTCCCGCTTAGAGAATTCTCCAATAGTAAAAGCAATGAATAATGGTGACCTGGGTGAAAATGATGGCAGTGCAAGCAGAGAGTAATTTATATTTGAAGTAAAGATGACAGGACTAGATTGGCTGTAGAAAGGGGGTAGCCAAGAGTTCCAAACAGAATGACTGATTGTATAGTGTAGGAGCATGGAGAAGGGGAGAGGCGATAGCCGGGAGATCTGTGGAAGGGTTAGCAATACACTTAATACACTGCACACAATATGAATATTGGCGTCTTAATTGCTGGCAAGTGTTTAATAACCCTTGTTAAACTCTCTAGAAAAAAAACTATGCAAAAATCTTTCTAATATAAACAGTATAAATTTTTCTCATTGAAAGAAATGATAGAATATAATTCACAAATAATGAAAAAAATGTGAAGTCCTTTTATTGTAATAGCCACATTGTGTATCATTTCTCCTGGACTTCCATTGTTCTTGCTTCCAGTTCATCTTGTCCTGCTGTTGTTTCAACCAGAGCCCTGGAATAAGAAGACACAGGGGAGGTGAGCAGTAAATATACAGACACAAAGCCAAGATTGGGGTAAAAGGAGAAATAAGTAAATTATTTTTAAGACACTGAAATGTGATTATTTAGCATTGAAAATGAGAACAGGTTCTGAGACAGTTTCCTAAAAGTGGGACTGGGGTAAAAGTGTGGAAAGAATGACAAGAGAAATGGGAAGAGCAGCTCCCACACAGAGTGAACATTGGCTAACCTCAAGATATGGAGGGGCTGGAGAGATGGCCTAGCGGGTAAGAGCGCCGACTGCTCTTGCAGAGGACCCGGGTTCGATCCCCAGCACCCACATGGCAGCTAAAAACCGTCTTTAACTCCAGTTCCAGGGGAATCCGACACCCTCTTTTGACCTCCACGGCATTGCACGACACGGGTGCACAAACCTGCATGCAGACAGTACATTCATACACATACGAAAATAAATTAAAAAAAAAATTTTAAGATATGGAGGTGTGGGGCTTATATAGGGAGAAGAGGGGTTATGTGTTATAGTTGGTTGAAGAACAGATTTATATGCTTCATGGATGAAAGAAGAAACAGTGGTGAAGTACAAAAATAGCATAAGAGCAGCAGAGGGAACGTGAAACTCAAGAGGAAATGAGACTCATATACTAGGAGAGTTGCTTCCGCTGAGGACAGGGCACAGGCTATGAATTCAGATGAGATATTGATATTGGTTTGTTAACAGAAGAATAATGAGAGTTAATCACTTGAAAAAACTAACAGAGAAAAAGTACTATGACAGTCTCCCAAGAAGGAAAATTAAACTCACAAAAGCAAGTAAATTCCTTGATGAATTATTGTGATCATGAACTTAAAAAGAGAGTCAACAGAGTTATGTGATGCTCATGTTAAAAAGTACTCATTCTCTCAGAGCAATCATAGAGAATAAAATAACTCAGAATAAATCAAGCTTAGAATTATGACAGTCAAGTAAATAGATGGGGGACAGGGGCAAATAAATCAAGGTTTTCACAGAATCTACCTAGCTGAGCTGTGGTTCCAGGTGAGTATGACCAAGGGAACATGCAAGAAGGATGCTGGGATGCTGGAGCCAACATGCGTTATGAGGGTTTATTTAGACAAAAGACTTTCAGAAACGGGAAGCCAGGCACATGTAATAAATAGAAATTGGTCCCTTCCTGACTTAACAAAGTCTGGGCTACATATGTGAATACAGTAGGTAAAGAACAAATGTTTAAAACTGTGACAATTTATTACTTAGGCCAGGGTCATGTTGTGTCACCATGTGAAAGTTAAGTTGATCACAATGACTGTCATAGAGACAGAGAGAAAGACAGTCATGAGCTGGGAGCTAAATGTTTCAGTGAATGAGAAAGAGGTGTTATGTTAGTAGATGGTGTGGGAAAAGAGTGGTATATGTGAACTAGATGGGAGAAAATGAGATGAATGGGCCACTGACAAGCCAAGAGGACATTTTATCTACTCAGTTCTAGGCCATGGGAAACATAGAACTAAACAAACAAACAAATAATAATTTTGGCATAAATTGAATGATATTCATTGATTGTGAAGTATAAATCTTACAGATGACAACTCACCACTGGAACATAAACAGCAAACTGGATGACTATAGACAGCTTTTGAATCTATACAGTTAATAGAGATGGTGTATGATTTCTAATAGCAAAAGTCATCTATAAATATTATTTATAACTGCCCTGACATGAAGAATAACAAAAACTGAATTACAAGTGCCATAGCAGCTTATAAAATCAACCAGGGGCACTTTTATCATAAAAGGTTAGGAACCAGCAGGATAAAATACCAAAGAAGAAGAAATAAGATTCCAGTTTGAAAGCATTTGCAAGGGAAATGCTTGCATACAATGCAAGGTCACCGCACTGTGCTGTAGGAGAGCAGGCACTCCTTCCTGCTGCTGCTCATTTCTTAGTTGGGTCTCAGCCCTGGTTCAAATGCCAGCCAGGCAGCTTCTGTTTAGTTGGGATACTCAGCACAGTGGGGCATACAAGCTTTTGTAAGAATAGCTTCTGCTCTTAAGAACTGGACTAAAGCTTTATAAAAAATTATTAGAAAAAAATAGCCCAGAGCCAAATATTAAATACTGTGGTTCAGACCACAAAGGTAAAAGATTCAGAAAAGTAATACTCATTAGAAATGACAGGAAAAAAACAGTAGGCTTGTCTTTGAACTAACTAAGACCCCCCCTCTTATTCCAATGATTTGCTTAAGTGACTTTCATCATAATTTTGGTACGTGAAAAATAAATAAAACTAAACGATGAGTAAAATACAAACAAAAGCACCACTTTTCTGACAAATGGTCATTTGGTCATGTCCAAAATCACTATGGTAACCTATTTTAAAAGAAGATGGTCCAACTATCAGACAAAAATATCAATAATTTTCACCACTTCAACTTTTTGCCAGTAATTTAAAAACCCTGCACAACCGACCACTTATCTACCCACTTTGTACTTAGGAGAACACTGTTACTGGGGAAAGCAGGTTCTCTCCCTTAGAGAAGTTTATAGTCTGAACTGAAACATGATTAAAACAAAAGGAATGTGACAAGACAGTGAATAATTAAGTTCTACCTTATCCAAATCATGTGTTCAATCTCTAGACATCGGGTCTACCATTTTTAAGAGGAGGAGGAGGGAGAGAAGGAGGCACTTGAGAAGAGTGGCAGAACTTCAAACAGGAAGTGAGAAATGAGATTGTCTTAGAGCTGAATAGGTGGAAATCAGGGATTTCCCAAGACCACCTGAAGCACAGGTAGGAGCTCATGCTTCAGCGAGGCTGATTGACTGGTTTAATTCAATCTTCTTTGGCTTGATTGGATTGTGTGGCTGTGGGGGTGGAGTTGTCCTCCTAGCTGGTATGAAAGGTAGCCCTGTTGCCACTATGAGACTTGAGATCAGGGATTTCCCAAGACCAACTGAAGTACAGGTACTGGGGCATAGCAGAGCTAAACAGGAATCCCCCACACACACACCTGGGATTGCTGAAAGAGTGGCCAAGTGGATTCTTTGGAGAAACTTCAGAATAGAAAGGGTAGAGTGAGTTAGACTTCCAATAGAAAGCCTAAAATTTAGATAAGTCAACTCCATAAGCAAGGAGAAAAGAATAAAAACAAATCTATCAAACAACAAAGGCATCTGAAGAGGCAAGCAAAGCAAGCCTTTAACACAGTGAAAAGGCATTTGGGATTCACATTGGAATACAGTCAAAGAGAAACCCACATGCCAGGGACACAAGGAAGAGACAACATGGGAAAGGTGCAGGATAATTCCACACCAAGTTCTACCAACCCTGTGGAAGATTCCTATAGTGGGATCACTCTGGGGATGGCCCAAGACACAGATATTAGAAGAATAATTGTGGACATACTCAAAGAAATCAAAAACTATAAAGAACAAGTCAGAGAACTTAGGAAAAAAGAATGAAGAACTCAAGAAGGACCTAAAGAGAAAATGACAAACTCTGGAAGGAAGTGGAAACACTGAAAAGATTCCATGATGAAAAAGATAAGGAAACCAACCAGTGAAGCAAAGAGCTACGGGAAGAGATTGAGAAGCTCCAAAAGGAAGTGCTAAAGAAATCAAAAGACGAAATGAAAAAGGAAATCAAACACTCATCCAATCAAGAGAAAAGGAATGGAAAAAGCATCAGAAGCAGAATGGAGGAAGCGGAACAAAGAAAATCAGACCTGGAAGATAACACAGAGCAACTAAAAACCTCAAGTAAAGATTATGAAAAATTTAAAAATATTCAAAAGTGGAACAAGCAGGAACTGTGGGACACTACGAAAAGATCAAACCTTGGGGCTGGAGAGATGACCTACTGGTTAAGAGCACCAACTGCTCTTGCAGAGGACCTGGTTCGATCCCCAGCACCCACATGGTGGCTGAGAACCATCTGAAACTCCAATTACAGGAGAACTCCAGTTCCAGGAGAATCCAACACCCTCTTCTGACTTCTGCGGCATTGCACAACATGGGTGCACAAACCTACATGCAGACAGTACATTCATACACATAAAAAATAAATAAAAAAAGAAAAGATCAAACCTCTACATCATAGGAATAGAGGGAAGAGAAGAAACCCAACAGAATGGTATTGATCAGATCTTCAACATAATAATAGATGAAAATTTCCCCAAACTAAAAAAAGACAAACCAATACAAATACAAGAAGCACATAGAACTCCAAACAGACAAAATCAGAAAAGAAACTCCCCACGTCAGCCATATCATAATTAAAATGCTAGACACCCAAAACAAATACAAAATTCTGAAAGCCACAAGAGAAAAACAAATTAAATACAAGGGGAAACCTATCGGAATTACAACTGACTTCTCAGTGCAAACTATGGAAGCAAGAAGAACGTTGAGCAAAGCATTCCCGGTGTTAAAGGACTATAGATGCCAACCCAGGTTACTATACCCAGCAAAAATGTCGATTATGGTTGAAGGAGAGAGAAAACTCTTCCATGACATAAACAAGATGAAAGAATACATGTAAGGAAAACCAACCCTTCAGAGAATACTTGAAGCAATTCAAGGGACAGAAGAAAGGAGCAACCATCCCCAGGCACCTAGAAAGAGAAATTAATAAAAGCATAACTGCAGAAGTAGAAACCTAGACCCAAAACGCAAATGGATAATAAGGTAAAAGGAAGCAACACACATCTATCAGTTATAACCTTAAATATTAACGGACTAAACTCCCCAATCAAAAGACATAGACTGGGAGATTGGATTAGGAAACAGAACCCATCAATATGCTGTGTACAAGAAACCCATCTCAATTTCAAGGACAGGAACCAACTTAAGGTGAAAGAATGGTAAAAAGAAAGCAGCTGTTGCTATTTTAATATCAGACAAAATAGACTTCAAAGTAAAAGAAATCAGAAGAGACAAAGAAGGCCATTACATTTTTAACAAAGGAACAATTAACCTTGAAGATTTCACAATTATGAATATATATGCACCAAACTCTGGAGCACCAAACTTTATAAAGACAATTCTCCAGGACCACAAGGCACAGATTAACCCCAGTACACTCATAGTAGGGCACTTTAATTCCCCACTAAGCCCTTTGGACAGGTCAACTGGACAAAGAATAAACAGAGAGACATCTGAACTGAATACACCAAACCGATCTCACAGACATCCACCAAATATTCCACCCAAATACCAGAGAATACAGTTTCTACTCAACACCCCACTGAACATTCTCCAAAATCGACCACATACTGGGACACAGAAGAAACCTCCACAAATACAAAAAAGATTGAAATAATTTCATGCATTCTATCAGACCACAACACAATAAAGCTCACTATCAACAGCATGATAAGCCCTACTATCTACAAGAACACATGGAGACTAAACAACACACTCCTGAATAATTAATGGGTCAAGGAAGAGATAAAGAAAGAAATAAAAGCATTCCTGGAACTGAAAGACAATGATAATACAACACAACGAAACTTATGGGATACTTTAAAAGCAGTCCTAAGAGGTAAATTTATAGCCCTGGGTGCCTACATTAGAGAAACAGAAAGAGCACAAGTGAAGGATCTAGCACTACAGCTAAAAACACTTGACAGACAACAACAGATGAACCCTAAACACAACAGAAAGGAAGAAATAACAAAATCAGAGCAGAAATCAATGAAATAGAAACAAAGAAAACAATACAAAAGATCAATGAATCCAAAAGTTACTTCTTTGAAAGAATAAACAAAATAGACCTCTAGCCCAGTTAACCAAAGAAAAGAAGGCACGACTCCAAATCAATACAATCTGTGATGAAAGAGGAAATATTACAACAGACAATGAAAATATCCAGAAAATCATACAGGAATACTTCAAAAACCTATACTCTACCAAGTTTGAAAACCTAGAAGAAATGGATGAATATCTGAAATCCTGGGAATCACCAAAGCTCAACCAAGAAGAGATCAACAGCTTAAACAGACCGATAATATATGAAGAAATTGAAGATGTAATAAGAAACCTCCCAACTAAAAAAGCCCAGGCCCAGAAGGTTTCACAGCAGAACTCTATAAAACATTTCAAAAAGACCTACAACCATTATTACTTAAATTGTTTAGAAGTATACAAACAGAGGAAATTCTCCCAAATTCCTTCTATGAAGCCAGCATCACTCTATTAACAAAACCAGGCAAAGACACAACCAAAAAGGAGAACTATAGACCCATCTCCCTAATGAACACAGATGCCAAAATTCTAAACAGGATACTGGCAAATCACAAACAGACTGACATCAAGAAGATCATCCATCATGACCAAGTTGGATTCATACCAGAGATGCAGGGATGGTTCAACATACGAAAATCAATAAACATCATCAAGCATATAAATGGACTGAAAGACAAAAACCACACCAGCATCTCAATTGACGCTGAAAAAGCCTTTGACAAAATCAAGCATCCCTTCATGCTTAAAGTCCTAGAGGGAATTGGATTGGAGGGATCATGCCTCAATGTAATCAAAGCCATATATCATCCTAAATGGGGAAACGACAGAAGCATTCCCTTTAAATGTAGGAACTCAGCAATGCTGCTCCCTGTCACCACTCCTCTTCAATATAGTGCTTGAAACACTTGCTAGGGCGATAAGGCAAGAAAAAGAAATTAAAGGAGTATTAATTGGAAAAGAGGAAGTCAAGGTATCCCTTTTTGCTGATGATATGATTGTTTACCTAAAGGTTGCTAAAAACTCTACCGGAAAACTAGAAATGATTAACAGCTTCAGCAAAGTGGCAGGATACAAAATTAACATAAAAAATCAGTAGCCTTTCTTTACACCAGAACAAGCAACTGGAGAAGGAATTCAATGTGACCTTCCCACTCAAAATAACTTCAAAAACAATAAAATACCTAGGAACAAACCTAAGCAAAGACACCAAAGATCTCTACAACAAAAATTTAAACGCTTAAAGAAAGAAATTGAAGACATGAGAAGATGGAAAAACTTCCCATGCTCATTGATTGGGAAAATTAACAAAGTAAAAATGTTCATTTTACCCAAATTCTCGTATAGATTTAATGCAATCCCAATTAAAATCCCCAAGAGCTTCTTCACAGACTTGGAAAAAAGTCCTTAAATTCATTTGGAAAAACAAAAGACCCAGAATAGCCAAAACAACCCTGAGTGAAAAGAGCAACACAGGGGGGATCTCTATACTAAACTTCAAACTATACTATGGGACTGTAGTCATAAAAACAGCCTGGTACTGGCACAAAAACAGACCAGTTGACCAATGGAACAAAACTGAAGCCCCACCTTGAGCACATACAATTTCAGCCATCTCATATTTGACAAGGGGGCCAAGAAGCCACAATGGAGAAAAGACAGCATCTTCAGCAAGTGGTGTTGGCAAAACTGGATCACCACTTGTAGAAGAATGAAATTAAACCCCTACCTCTCACCCTGTACAAAAGTCAACTCCAGATGGATTAAAGACCTCAACGTGAAACCCCAAACTCTGAAGGTGATAGAAGAAAAAGTGGGCAGCAGACTACAAGACATAGGCATAGGAAAAGACTTCCTAAATCAGACAGCAGCTGTGCAAGAATTAAGGTCCACAATTGACAAATGGGACCTATTAAACTCAAAAGCTTCTGTACATCAAAAGAAACAATCAAGGAAGTAAAGAGAAAATCCACAGAGTGGGAGGAAAACTTCACTGTAGGTACATCTGAAAAGCACTGATTTCCAGAATATATAAACTACTCAAAAAACAGAGAAGAAAGAAAACAAATGACCCACTCAATAGATGGAGCAAAGACCTGAACAGAGACTTCACAAGTGAGGATTAGAGATGGCCGAGAAACATCTTAAGAAGTGTTCAACATCATTAATAATTAAGGAAATGCAAATCAAAACCACTCTAAGATATTATCTTATTCCAATAATACTTGCTAGGATCAAGAAAACAAATGATACCAAGTCCTGGAGAGGTTGTGGGGAAAGGGGAACACTCATCCACTGCTGGTGGGAATGTAAATTGGTACAGCCACTATGGAAAGCAGTGTGGAGAATCCTTGGAAGACTTGGAATGAACTTGCCACCTGACCCAACCATACCACTCCTGGGTATGTACCTGCAAAACTCATCTTACCACAGAGATAAATGCACAGTCATGTTTATTGCAGCTCTCTTCACAACAGCAAGGAGCTGGAACCAACCCAAGTGCCCTTCAACTGGAGAGTGGATAGAGAAAAATGTGGTACATCTGCACAATGGAGTTCTATGCAGCAGTAAAGAAAGATAACATCATGAGCTTTGAAAGAAAATGGCTGGAGCTAGAGGACATCATGCTGAATGAAGTAACACAATCCCAGAAAAACAAACGATGAATGGTATCCCTCATCTGTGGATGCTAGCACCAGTTACCTAGTAGTATTTCTTTTGCAGAGCTCCTTGAGCTTTGGTCCAAGTAGTTGAGAGTGGCCCATATTGGAAAGAACAACAACAACAACGATGACAACAACAAAAACAACTGAAAAGACTGCGTCAAAGAACTGACTGAAACTGAACTTCTGCTCGAAACAGTTAACTTCTATATCGAGAATTTTGAGAAAGACTGAGAAAAGGATGAAAAACACGTTTGGGTAAGCTTTGGTGGGGTGGAGTGTAGGGAAGTGGACACAGGTCTAGATTTGATTTGTTAACATAATCTTGTACAAAAATATATTTAAAACAATAAAAAAAAGAAAAAAAAAGAGCTGAATAGGCAAAAGAACAAAAAGCATAACAAAGAAATAAACAATGGAATTCTAGGCAGAAATATCTGGGTCCCCAAAAGTCTGCAGAATGAATATTCTGCTCATTCTAGAACTTCAAACTTAATGACAAATGACTTGGAATTTCATTGTAAGTTACTATAAATATATTATAAAGTGCAGCACAATATACGTGGAATTTTTTCACATGATAGATGGAATTATGTGTTGCCTGAAATTATCTAAGAATATGAAATAATTGCAAAAGTAAAAGTCATTTGTCAGAAATTATTACAAATTATTTATCAAAAAATATAATATTAAAAAGCCAGCCATGGAGCTTGGTGTTAGAATGCTTACCCAGAATGCATGAGGCTCAAAGTTTCATTCTTAGTACCACTTATTTTAAAAAAGTAGAATTCAGCTTAGTACTTATAAAAGCAGATTTTTAAATAGAGAGAAAACTTAATAAAAGAGCTTGAAGGCAAATGCAGAGTCTTACCTGCTGACACGCTGCTGCCTACTTCCTGAGTGACTTACATTTAATGCAGTAAAAATATGGAAATTTTACAAAGTTCCCAAAATATATAATGAATCTGCCTTAAATATACAGACAGTCCCAAATTTAGGTGGTGGGGAAGGGGCTCACTTCACATCATAAGATTACTGAAGCAGTCCAAACAATGACAAACAAATATCTTGAAATGATGTGTGTGTGTTCAGGGTCAGAACGGACCTTGGAACAAGCATTTGTCAGCACAGCAAGATATACATGGAATTTTTTCACATGATAGGTGCAATTATGTTGCCTGAAATTATCTAAGAATATGAAAAAGTACAAAGATGTACTACCCTGTAAACTTGGAGTTACAGAAAAATGATTCTTTAAAATGGCTCTGGGGAGCAGTGATTATGCAGTCTGTTAATATATATATATATATATTATATATATTATATTATATTATATACTTATAATATATAATATAATATATATTCTATATACATTAATATCAATTATATATATATTAACACATGAACCTAAGACAGTTGTAGACCTACTAGTCATGTGGGCCAGTGCACATTACCCAGAGGCCCTGCAGGCAACGGTGGCCCAAGTGAAAGGGCTCCTTGCACAATGTACTGATGAGACAGGAAAGGCACCTCATCCCTGGGGAGCAGAGAATGTGGGCTCTCAGGCAGCTCCACTGTAAAGTTTAATGTCAGCCCCACTGCAAAATTTAATGTCCTCCCTCGTGGAAAAGGGCAGCAGTGAAAGTAACCTAATAGTTAACAGACAGGGGCCAAGGCTGAGAGGCTGTGAGGCTGTCAGGCTGCATAATGCTATTAATTTTGAAAGTGAGAGCATAATTGGCTGCCACTTACCACCTGTGGTTGATGTTAGTGTTTAGATAAAGAAGAGAAAAGGCTGTCTGAGGCTGGAGATCTCCAGGTCTGCGCAGCCTCCAGCTGGGCCTCTTAAAGAGTGTTGACACTTCTACTCTGAAGCTGTCCTGGAGGGTTTTGTCACCTTCAGTTATAATTTGTCATATCCTCACGGTAATGCGGCTGTGATTTGCTTACATCACTTTCATGATATTGGAAAAACAGAGACCAAATTTGACTTTCCTAGTGCAGCTGAGCTTGCAGGCTTTCCTTTTGGTATTATTCTGCCACGAAAGCAGTAACAGAGGACAGACAGGCCAGGAGGTCTCAGAAGCTCTGAGCTCCTTTACTTGCGTTAGGAGCAGAGGCTTTTGAAAGGAAAAGGGCATCGTGTTAGACTTTTAAGCTTTGGTGCGGTCTGACCTCTCTGAGTGTGGCTATTGTCTTCTCTTGTATGAAGGAGAAGGAATCTTGACCTTCCCTCCTGTTGAAATCAGTCCAAGATCATGATACGTGACATACACTAGAGGAAAGTGATATCTAATCTGACATGAAAAGCATTCTCATTTCATGGAAATTGATTACCCACAGCTCATGAGTTTCAGGGGGCAGCAGAGAAAATGAATTCATACATCTTTTAACAATTTTGATTTTTGTAGGCCATTCACCCTTCTGTCGACCTACATCTCGACTCTCCCATGCCTGAACAAGTTTCCTAGCTCTTTTCCCTAGACCACCCTCCCTGGACCCCAAAGAAAGATGCATATATAGTGTTAATGTAACATGCAGAATATCACATAAATAGCAACTACTAATTGACTACCTTTCAGGATCATTCAAAAGTTAAAAAGCAATAGATGTTAAAGTACCATAATTTCTGCCACAAAGAAAATGTTCATTATGTAGTAATTGTCATTATTCTTATTTATTTATTTATTTATTTATTTTTGTAATTTTATTTATTTCTGTATGTGTATCAATGTACTGTCTGCATGCAGGTCTGTGCATCCGTGTCGTGCAATGCCGCAGAGGTCAGAAGAGGGTGTTGGATTCCCCTGGAGCTGGAGTTCTCGTAGCATACACCTGAGACATCCTTTATATGTCTGTCTCTCAAGGTGGACTGTTGTCTACCTGAGGGCTGCCATGATATCATTATGCATTTACATAATGATGTTTGCTGGACATCTGAAGTGGGTACAGCACTGAGATATGGATCTCTGTGATATATAAAGGACCAGGCAGTACAAGACCCCGTTTTCTAGGCTAAGCTATCTGCCTGAATTATCAGTAGCCTGCGCCACCTTTTGCATGTTCATGCTATATTTAATGTTCCCATAAATTGTTTCTTTTATCGAGCCAGAGGAAGTTTTCCTTACCTTATTCATAACATGACTATTTAATAAATATTTATTGATCATCTTTTTAGGCATTCTGCTTCTATTTCTCGAAATTATAATTGTATCTATCAAGAGCAAAACTTTCCATTTTGGTCATTAGTTCATGAGTTCTCAACTTTCTGTAATGACTAAGTGATGTTACTCCTAAAGATTATTTTCAGTAGCACACTTACATGATTGATTGCTGTCAAAATATCTTTTTTGTGTGTAACTGTTCTAGTTTCCTTTTTCATTGCTGTGACAAAACACTCTGACACTCTGACCAATACCAACTTGGGGAGGAAAGGGTTAATTTGTCTTACATCTCCTGTGGCACATCTCATCACTTAGTGAGCCCAAGGCACGAACTCAGAGCAGCAACCTGGAGACAGGAGCTAAAGCACAGGCCATGGAGGAATGCTGCTTAATGGCTTGCTCCCCTGACCCAGGGCACAGGGAGGGGGGGAGACCCACAGTGAGCTGGATGGTGCTACCCCTGGGCAGGCTGTGCTATATTGTATAAGAAAGCAGGCTGAGCCTGGACCAGGTGAGCAAGCCAGTAAGCAGCATTCTTCCATGGCCTGTGCTTCAGCTCCTGCCTCCAGGTTCCTACCTTGAGTTCCTATATTGGGCTCCCTAACTGATGAACTGTGACCTGAGAGATGTGATCCAAATAAACCCTTTCCTCACCAAATTAGTTTTGGTCAGAGTGTTTTCTCACAGCAATTGAAAGGAAAGTAGAACAGAAATTGGTATCAAGAGTGCTCCATAAGTGATAAACTGTGACCAGGAGATGTAAGCTGTATAAACTCTTTCCTCCTCTAGTTGGGATTGGTCAGAGTGTTTAGTCACAGCAATTTAAAGCAAACTAGAACAGTAACTTTTCCTGTTGTTCAGAATACACAGAAAAAATATCAGATCATATAAATATATTATTTCTCAACTGAGATATGAGAATTCTCTTTAAGACCAAAATAAATTCCAAGATGACAATAGGGTGAAATCATAAATTATAAAATAAGTATTTCCTAGCTGAAACCCTTGGGATCTTTATATTAAAACAAGTGAAATAGAAGTCTGGGTGTTTCTTCATGGTACTTGGTAGCTCCTTATCTCCATCAGGGTGCACAGTCTGGACCCAGCCATCTTGTTTCTGACTTGAAGAAAAACTAAACTACATACTTTCATCTGGATAAACGTTACCTAGTTTTTAATGCAGAAAGGAAGTTATAATTCTACTCTAATTTGATCACTGAAAATAAAAGTAGAATTTCATTTTTTGTTGTTTTTTGAGACAGAGTCTCACTGTATAGCCCAAGCTAGCCTAGAATATGTAACCCAGGCTGCCTCAAACTCATAATTCTCTTGCCTCAGCCTCCTGAATACTAAGATTTCAGGCATGACCTACACCTCTCAGGTCTAAATTTTGAACTTTGCAATTTCCTTTTTCTGAAAATTCCTCTTTCAGAGTGTTTAAATTACTTCCAGATATGCACACAAAAATATAGACTTTATATATCAGCAGAAATCTCACACATATTAAAATATAGATAAAAATTAACAATCTTATGATAATTAATTTCAAATTTCTTTCATTAGCTGATGTAATAAAAGAATTCCATCTTTAGCCATAGAACCTATTCTAAAGACTTTTAAAATATAAGGACTGTTTTAGCTTTTAAATCCTACCAGAGTTCTCTAAAACTCAGCTGTATGTTCTACCCATACTTTTTGTCCATTAAAACAATTCCCATTTTCTTCAATCATTTCCACCAGCACACTAATGGATCCCACTGTGTGTTACAAGTTTATAGCTGTATGATTCATTTCTATGATAATCGTGCTTTCATTAATATAACAGCTCCAATTGTAGTACATCAATTCCTGAGATATCCACTTCACATTCTAACGACTTTCTCAACCCTTAATGGGTTTTAAAAGAGAAAAGTCACATTGTTCTATTTTTTTTAAGTCTCCAAGCCTCCGTAGAAGACTTCAGCCAACTCCATTATTTAGTGTCCTCTCAGCAATGGTAATAATTCAAGAATGTAGTGATCCAGCAATTTGCATGCAGAGAATTTCCCTGAAAAGCTCTCTAAGTATATAACAGGAAAACTGAGGCTGCAGAGAATAAAAATAAATTTCCTAATTTATGATTCGGTACATATTACTGCATATTCTATTACATCAATTATACTTAAAAGGCAATCTGATACCCAAGAGCCTGCGGCCTTAAGAGTAGGCTCCAAAAGGTATGAAAATAGCCTAATAATGTAGAAATTATGCTGTATATTAGTAAATGTAAGGAAGTAGCCTGTAGTTTTCATTATAGTCTAAAAGTTGGTGGAATGAGCCAGAGGAGACATGGACTAAAGACCTCAGTATTAGTTTATCCATATTTTCTTTTTTTTATTACTTCTTTATTTTTTTTTCATTTTTTAACAATAAGTAATCATTTATGAGTACAAACATCCTTCATGTAAAACCAAGTTGCAAGCAGTTGTGCCCAAACCCACACAGCCCGTGGGTCCCACCATTCAGTTGGGGGGCTTGTATGTTCAATCAAGTTGATCAGATGGGTGTCCAGACTATATTGCTGTAGTTTCATCATTCACCCCAATTGCAGCCCTTACATTCTATGATGCCCGCTCTTCCGCAGATTGTTCCCTAGGCTTAGAAAAGGAGCACAGGTGGATGAGAAGCAAAACAGCTCCAGCTACACCTCACCTGCCTGGAAATACTGTGCAGCAGTGGCAGCCATATGCCTGTATATCCCAAATCTAATTGGCTATTAGCTCTCTCCTTGGAGGAATAACCCATGGCCAATGCCAGAAGCTTATATCCTCTAGTGGTTAGGAGATGTTATAAGCCACAGTAAGACCCTGTCATATTTTACATAAAAAATGTAATTCGTGGATTAACATACCATACAAACATCTGTGTCGATACCAAAGTAACCTACCATAACAATTAGTGCTGTTTAAATACCTATATATCTAATTGCTTGCACTTCATTAGTAGGATTGAAATGTTATTCATGGACAAACTGTCAGCCCATGAAAGGAAACAGCCAGAATTGACCAGAATCCAAGACAACAGTCCAGAGAAAGTAGTTTATCCATATTTTCACAGACAAGAGGAGCAGGAACCGGGGTAGAATATGGTCCATATGCAAATAGTGTATGGAGCCCTAAACACCTGTGTCATGAGATCAGTACAATTTTGGAATTGCAAGAAGAGAACTTATAGTTATATTTCACTTAAAAGGACAGAAATGTGGCTTAAAATTAGAATACAGGACAGCTGGGGCTACAGGGAGACCCTGTCTCGAAAAGACCCCCCCCCAAAAAAATTAGAATACAGGAATAAATATTTACATGTCCTTTTCACAAGAAACAGATCCATTTGGATCAAAAGCATATGTTTATGGAAATAAGTTGGCAGTTTATGATCACTAAGTTTTTAAAATTGGTATTAGAACCTTTGGAGCAGGATATGGAACATTTGTCATAGGGGAGTTGGCTGAGAATTCTCTTCTCATGAGAACTAATTTTGAGGAAAAAAATAACCTACTTGAAGCAAAGTCCAGCTGGAGCATCACAAACGAGTGGATCAAATTCATTCACATGAGATTTTGTCCAGAGATAAAATGGAAAAGAGGAAGAAGAAGATGGAGAGCTTGGAGATGGAGAGGAGCTGAAAAGATTGAAAGGAAACAGAAGGCAAGAAGTCTCCACAGTGGAAGGATAGGCAGAAAGCTAAAGAAAATCTGCAAATAATGATGCCTGGGGCAGAGCTAAGTCTTGTAGGAATAAGCTTGCACAATTTTGGTTGTCTCTCTTAAGAAGAAAGAACTCAGACTTTTGAATTTTATATTAGGAACAGGTGTTTCAAAAAAATATGTAAGTAAAAAGCCGGGAAGCATTGGTGGTCTTTAGCTTCATGAAAATTCATGTCATGTGCCACCCTGCCTGGCTCTAGAAGTTGAGCTCTGTAACGTCCATTGAAGTTGTTATTCTGACGACACATCAGCATTGCACTCCACACTCAGTGCACCTCTTCCACTCAAATATTCTAAATAAATCTGAGTTTTAGGGAATCCAAGAAGGGCCCCTGGATAAGAAAGTGACCCAACACGGAGCACTTCAGAGGCCGTGGACTCAGCTCAGAGCAACTCTTATTACCCATCTGTTCACACAAAAACTATGGTTCCTACAATCACATTTCAACAGGAAGAGAAACATCAAAGTCACCACCATCGGAAGGCTGAAGCAGGATGGTTATGAGATTGAAGGCAGCCTGGGATACACAGCAATTCCTTGTGTCAGTTAAATACAGTCAACACAACTCAAACTGAAGAAGGCTCTTTAGAACAATTCAGGTAAGAAATGGTTAAAGGGATAGTGGGCTGCATCTTCCATGGGATATAAAATGCAATGCGTGTTAGTTTTATGTAAATATTAGAAGGATTGGATATCGGTGTTACCCTAAATTTATATAAACATCGCATTAAAAGCAGATTTGTAATCGATAGAAAAAAAAGAGTTCTGACAAGGAAATGATTCAAATCATGTTTTGGTGGATAGTGAGTTCTTTTCTGGAAAGTTTGTATTCGTATATTATTAATCCATTCATTTATCAATTAGCTTTCAGTGCTTCTTACACATTCTGTGTGACATGCCCCTGTTTTTAAGCCTTTTTTGTCCTAACTCCTTTGCATGTTTTAGACCTAGGCCTGCATGATGTTTCCTTAAAGACTGCCAGTGACCAAAACCTGAACGAAAATTAACTATCTCTCCACCTTTGATTTTTCCTTTCTCTGTCTCTAGAAGTATAATTATCATATTATAAAATTCCCTGGTTATTGGTATACTAGGAAGTGAGTTTTTGAAAATTAATGTTCTTGCAAACAACACTCTAGCTTTGTTTTAAAACATTGCAATTATCCACTAAAGTTCCAGATGCCCATTTGTCATGTAGACAGTCTCCATTCCCAGCACCAGGTAGCAACGAATCTGCCTCTGTCATCTAGCCCTATGCCAGAACTTTGTACACATTGAGCAGTTTCATAAGTATTCTTTCACATAGGGTGTTGTTGACATTCATACTTTGCTCCTTTCAAGTGACGAATAGTGTTTCATTGTAAAGATATGCTTCATTCTGTTTCCTAATTCATCAGTTGGGTATGTGCGTTTAGATCGTTGTCAGCTTGCAGCTATTATGAACAAAGCTACCATCAGCATCACATGGAAGTCACTATGTGGATTTCTATTTTCACATAGATTGCATTAGGCACCTAAAAGTGAAATTGCTAGGTCACATGGCAAGCATACATTTATTTGTCAAAGACATGATAAACTGGCTTCCAAATGGGCTGCTATATCACATTCCCATATCGTTTGCAACACTTGATATATTCCATTGTTCTTTTTGTTTAGTTTTGTCTAGACAGGTTCTGGAGTACTCCAGGCTGGCTTCAAATTTGTGTGGCCAAAGCTGAACTTATGCCCGTGATGCCCTTGCCTCCAGCTCCCAAGGCTTACATCCCACACCTGGCCTATCTCCTCTTTTGTATTATATTCATTATTCTACAGAGAGAGATATTTTTAAATTTACTTTTCCCAAATCACTAAAAACCTTATTCTTTTTTTTCTTTTTTTATTGATGCTTTGTGTATTTCATACATCATTTTCCAATTCAGTTCAGGCATATTTCCCTTTCCCTTCCACCCATCCTACCCCACCCCATGAATTCTGCCATAACTGTCCTGCAACTTTCTCTCAGTTTTTTTTTTCATTTTTTAGCAATAAGTGATAATCCATGAGTACAAGCATCCCTCATGTAAAACCAATTTGCAGGCTGTTGTGCCCAAACCCCCACAGCCCCACCATCCAGCAGGGGGGTCTTGTATGTTCAATCAAGTTGATCAAATGAGTGTCCAGACTATATTACTGTAGTTTCACCATTCACCCCAATTGCAGCCCTTACATTCTACCGCGCCTCCTCTTCCGCAGATTGTTCCCTAGGCTTAGAAAAGGGGCACAGGTGGATGAGAAGCAAAACAGTCTACTTTCTCTGGAGCTGTTGTCTTGGACTCTGGTCAATTCTGGCTGTTTCCTTTCATGGTCTGACAGTTTGTCCAGGAATAACCTTTCGATCCTACTAATGAAGCACAAGCAATTAAATATATAGGTATTTAAACAGCACTAATAGTTATGATAGGTTACTTTGGTATAGACACATATATTTGGATGGTATTTTAATCCATGAATTACATTTTTTTTCCTGTTAAATATGACAGGGTCTTACTGTGGCTTATAACATCTCCTAACCTGTAGAGGATGTAAGCTTGTGGCATCAGCCGTGGGTTATTCCTCCAAGGAGAGAGCCAATAGCCAATTAGATTTGGTATATACAGGCATATGGCTGCCTCTGCTGCACAGTATTTCCAGGCAGGTGAGGAGTAGCTGGTGCTGACGGTGGAGTCTTGCTTGACTCAAGAAGACCCGTATTTGCTTTATTGGTTTAGTGGCCTTTGGTAACACTCTCTGGTATTCCAGAGGCCATCTGTACACTTGCATGTGTGGTCTCAATACATCTTTCCCATGTTAATGTCAGGTCATTGGCAGCAGGGCCTTATCGCCTCTCTTCTTGCAGGTAACATTATTCTTATGAGCTTATTTCAACCCATATTTTGAAATATTCAACTGTCATGTCTATTTTCTACTTGGGTTGTTTCACATCTTATTATTGAGTCATTAGAGTTTTTCATAGATGGTGGATAAAAGTCCTTTATTAGATTATAATGCATATGTGTTTTCTCCAATTTCTACAAGTAGCCTTTTCTATATTCTTATTATAATCTTCTGAGGAACAAAACTTTAATTTTTAACGTAGACCAGGTCTAATTTTTTTTCTCTTACAGGTTGTAATTTTGTTGACAAATCTGAGATCTCTTTCCACAGCTCAAGAACATGGGGATTTTTTCCTGTTTTTCCTTCTGGAAACTTTATGCTTTTATATGTTTACATATATGATCAATTATGCAGTGATTTGTTGTTAGTAAGGTAAGAATTTTAATTTATTTTTGATATTTCTTACTTTTTTAATCTTTCATGATACCAGAATTACAGCTTTATTCACAGAAGAGATCATCATTTCCCAAAAGAATTGCATTGGCACTTTTGCCAAAATCAGTTAATCATAATGATGATGGGTATGTCAAAATCATGAACACTGGGGCTGGAGAGATGGCCTAGCGGTTAGGAGTGCCGACCGCTCTTACAGAGGACCGGGGTTCGATCCCCAGCACCCACATGGCAGCCGAGAACCGTCCGAAACTCCGGTTCCAGGAGAACTCCAGTTCCAGGGGAATCCGACACCCTCTTCTGACCTCCGTGGCATTGCACAACACGGGTGCACAAACCTGCATGCAGACAGTACATTCATACACATACAGAAATAAAAAAATAAAATAAAAAAAAATCATGAACACCTGCATATTCCTTATTGTGCATAACAACTATTAAATTCATGTCTTTTAGGAACAGAAGCATATAAATGCAAATGCATTCACTTCACTGAATAAACACACAGCTATGGGTTTATGGTGGAAGTATCTAGAAAACACAAACGTGAATCAGACACTGCATTTACTAAACAAATATATGTAAGTTAGAGTAGGAAATGACAAAGGTCTTAAAAACACAAAAACAGAATATCACAGATCTTTAGTTCTCTACATGAGAACACCTGCATCTGCTTTGTAAAGACAAAGGAATCGATGGATGCATACACGGGACTGACTTCTATGGATGTGAACCAAAGCACATCTCAAAATGAAGACAAAGCTTGCACCCAGGACAGGAGGCAAGACGGTGCGCAATGGGAGCCCTGGGCAGTGTGGGAAATATCGAAGGATCGCAGGAGTAGAACTAATAATACACAAAAGTTCATTAGAAAGATGGCTCAGCGGTTAAGAGCGCCGAATGCTCTTGCGGAGGACCCGGGTTCAATTCCCAGCACTCACATGGCGGTTAACTGTCTTTAACTCCAGTTCCAGGGGAATCTGACGCCTTCTTCTGACCTCCGCAGCATTGCACAACACAAGTGCAACTACCTACATGCAGACAGTACATTCATACACATAAAAAATAATAAATTATAAAAAAGAAAAGTATAGTGTCAAATAAAAGAATGGAATTTTAGTTGCTAAGATATAGGAGCATGGAAAGTTCTTCATGGGTTATGAACAGCGTCATGATGGGTGTTCACAGCTGTGCCAAGACCAGTAAACTGAAGCCATAAAAAACATCAGCCATCATTTCTAGAACTATTTAATTTCATCCAAGAAATGCTATAATTCAGTTCTTGCTCTTTTACCCTGATGCCAATTAAATTAAAATGGACTAATTTTCCAGGTTTGGCTATTCTTTTTCCTTTAAGTTGCTTCTTCCATTTATTCAGTATGTGTGTAAGTACTATCTATGTGTTACATACTGGATGGAAACAGATTATTCAGTATATGTGTAAGTACTGTCTATGTGTTACACACTGTGTGGAAACAGATTATTCAGTATATGTGTAAGTACTGTCTATGTGTCATGTACTGGATGAAACAGATTATTCAGTATATGTGTAAGTGGCTGTCTATGTGTCACATACTGGATGAAACAGATTATTCAGTATATGTGTAAGTACTGTGTATGTGTCAGGTACTGGATGGAAACAGATTATTCAGTATATGTGTAAGTGCTGTCTATGTGTCATGTACTGGATGGAAACAAATTATTCAGTATATGTGTAAGTACTGTCTATGTGTCCCATACTGGATGAAACAGATTTTTCAGTATATGTGTAAGTACTGTCTATGTGTCACATACTGGATGAAACAGATTATTCTGTATGTGTGTAAGTACTGTCTATGTGTCACGTACTGGATGGAAACAGATTATTCAGTATATGTGTAAGTATTGTTTATGTGTCACGTACTAGATGGAAACCTTTTTATTTTTAATATAATACTTTTATTGATGTTTTGTGTATTTCAGACATCATTTTCAGTTCAATTTAGACATATTCCCCTTTCCCTTCCTCCCACCCCACCCCAGTTCATGCATTCTGCCATACATGTCCTGTATCTTTCTCTCAGTCTTTTAAAAGTTTTTCCCTCCAAAGGTTTATTGTTTGGGGCAGAATTTAACTATATCAGTCCGTTCTTTGACTCAGCCCTTATGTTGTTGTAGTTCCCTCCCAATTGTATTGCTCCAAAATATGCCTATATACACATCATATATGTACCAGAATTATGTTCTCCAAGAATAAACTATATGTTAACTATGATATATGTTTAAGAGTTCACATTTTTCCCTTTAATTTTATATTGCTCTAAAATATGAATATATACCTTCCATCCATATACATTAATCACCATGTCTGAAAGTAAGTGGTAAGTTCATTCTAGGGCTCATTAAGAGATTCACATGATAACATCATAGTTACTTTCAGATAAAAGAAATATAACAATAATATTGCTCAGCTTGCCTTTCAATTGGGAGATTTGGTACTAGCATCTACAAATGAGGGAAACTGTTCCCCGTTTTTTTTGGGGGGGGGGATTGTGTTACTTCACTTAGAATAATGACTTTGAGTTCCATCCATTTACCTGCAAAGTTCATGGTGTTATCATTCTTTACTGCTGATGTCAGTATCAGCTACACCTCAACTGCCTGGAGATACTGTGCAAAAGTGGCAGCCATGTGTCTATATATATCCCAAATGTGGATTAGCATACCATCCAAGCATCTGTGTCTATGCTCACAGCTTAGCTTGCCATAATAATTAGTACTGCTTAAATGCCTGTACATCCAATTTCTTGTGCTTTGTTAGTGTGACTAAAAAGGTATCACTGGATAAGCTGTCAATCCATGAAGGGAAACAACCTGAACAGACTAGAGTCCAAAATGACATCTCCAGAGAAAATAGACTGTTTTGCTTCTCACCCACTTGTTCCCCTTTCCCAAAGCCTAGGGAACAACTTGCAGAAGAGGAGGCATGGTAGAATGTAAGGGCTGTGGAGAGATTGGGGTGAATCATGAGAGTACAGCAATATAGACTGGACTCCTATTCAATCAACATGCCTGTGCCTACAAGCATCTCCAACTGGACTATGGGAACCTTGGGTTGTTCAAAATTTGGACATAGATACTTGCAAATTGGTTTTACATGAATGTTACATTCATTGCTTATGCTTAATAATTTGGCTCACTTAAAAAAAATGCACCAATTACCTAATTGTATGGCAAACTGAGTAATATCAAGGTTATCTGAAAACAACTGTGTTATTATATTGTAGAATCCCTTAAAAAATAAACGAATAAAAGAGGAAAAATAAATAAATAAATAGAAAAAATAATAAAATAAAAGGCTATGTTCAGGGTTCATGAAGAATGTTTATATACACGGTACCATTATAAGTTTATACAAGTAAGTATGCATGCAAAAAAAATTATAACAATCACTAAAGAGCAGTAATGTCTCATGCTTAAATAGGACTTTGTACTTTGAAATTTATGTCACATGTTTATTAGCTTAGCTCATCCCTAATAAATACCATTTTAAGACAGTGTTATAAGTCAAGTGAAGTGGTACATACCTGTATCCCTAACTACTCAAGAGCTTGAACATCACTTGAGCTCAGGAATTTGAGACCAACTGGACATCATAGCGATTTCCTGACTCAAAAAAAATACAGACAGTATTATAAGGCCTACCTTACAGATGAGAATTTTAAATAACACAGGATTAACCCATTCAAAGATCGTAAACCTGTAACATCAGAAAGTCAGTACTCCTATGCAGATCTGAAGCCAAACTCAATACCTTAATATTTAGAGATTTCAAAATGATATATTTCCTAAATTAATGTGTAGAAATTTCAGCATCTAGTTTGATCCATGGTATGACATGTAGCACTGCAAAATATTCTGTTCTACCTAGTAGGTGCACTTTCTTTTGGCATTTTGTTCCTGCAATACAAATCCCACCATTCCTATCTAAATAAGCCCAGTAGGAAGGGGTCACCTATGTGCTCAATCACACTCAGAGATGGGGTATCTTATCGAAGAGGTTGCTTCTTTTTTTTTTTTTTTTTTTTTTTTTTGTCTTTTCGAGACAGGGTTTCCCTGTAGCCCCAGCTGTCCTGGAACTCACTCTGTAACACCAGGCTGGCCTTGAACTCACAAAGATCCGCCTGCCTCTGCCTCCCAAGTGCTAGGATTAAAGGCTTGCGTCACCATGCCCGGCGAAGTTGCTTCTTTAGAACTTGGAAAGCTCAGACCAAATCCTCCCAGAGCAGAAAGAAAAGAATGGTGGGAAGAATAAATTGATTAAAATGTGGATTCTAGACTGTAATAAAAACTGAAGCATGGGTAAAACCCTAACGACCTAGAAAAGAGACCAAAAGAATGCAAAACATAGATGACAAGGAATGACAAAGGGTAGGTACGAGGACACGGGTGACATGAAGGAGGAAAGGGGACAGGGCAAGAGATTACAGGGGAGTAGGTAGCAAGGTGGTATGGAAAACGAGAACGGAAGAGTCCACTACAGCATAAATTGTTCAAAATGCCATAACAATCTCTAATACCTGTATACTAATTTTAAAAATAAATGAATACAGAATAAGTTTAGAGCTGAGAAAACCCAGAGATATCTATAAACAGATCAAAGCTTATTAACTGCTCCCAAACGGATGAATTTGGCACTGAAATACATTTTCAGTTATCTAAGAACAGAGACACTTCCACCTTCAAATAAATGAAGATTTCAAAATCACAATCTTGCTACTACCCTGACACTGTGATTAGAATTTGGGGACTGGAGAGATGGCTCAGGAGTTAAGAGCACTGGCTGCTCTTGCAAAGGATCCAAGTTTGGTTCCCAGAATCTAAATGGCAGAGAATAACTTTCTATAACTCCAGTTCCATGCTGTCTTCTGCCCTCCACAGGTATTGCATGACATGGGAGTTCCTAACTGCATGAAGGCAAAACACTCAGAAGTGTAAATACTAAAATTAAATGAATATTTTTAAACAATTGGGTTTTTAGATAATACCAGTACTACTATAATATAGATTTACTTTAATATAACTATAAACTTAATATTTTCAAAAAGAACACATTATGTATGTATAAGTATGTATATAGGTTGTAACATATGTATTTTCATTTTCAGTTCATGAGGTTTGGTGTTTCTGAGGAGCAGGAGTTTTAGATAAAAGTGTAAAAAAGGGAAAAGGCATATGCAGCTGTTCATGTCGATAAAGAAACAAAACCCTGGGACTGGAGAGATGGCTCAACAGTTAAGAGCACCAACTGCTCTTGCAGAGGACCTGGTTCAATTCCCAGCACCCACATGGCTAAGAACCATCTTTAACTCCAGTTCCAGAGGAATCCAACACCCTCTTCTGACCTCCATGGCATTGCATGACACAGGTGCGCCACCTACATGCAGACAGTACATTCATACACATAAAAAAAAAGAAACAAAACCCTAAGAAACTTCAAGGTGAAAAGAGTCCTAGGCCTCTGTCATTAAAAGTCCTGGAGATACTTATGCAAAAAAAAAAAAAATTCCAGATCCTGAGACTCAGGAAAGTAGGAGGAATGTGACTCCTAGACCAGCCTAGGCTACATGGTGAGATCTTGCCTTGGGTAAGTAGATAAGTAAATAAAAACAAAAGTATTGATTATGTGTCTTTGAAATCATACAAGTAATTCTATAATCATAACTTCAAAACAGTAATTATTTAGCTCTATGGAATTCAGCATAACATAGTCCCTGAAAGAAATAAATACATCAGGTCACCGTGCATGTACAGTAAGTATGGTACCCACTGAAACACTGGGGAATGGACACCTAACTTCATATATGAAGTTGATATAATAGTAAGTTTCCATATAGATATTTCAAACATCCTAAGTTAATTATCCATCCCCAGCCCCCTCCTCTTCCCCACCCCTCCATCCCTCTCTCTATTTAAACTTTCCTCCTCATTATTCCTCCTTCCCCCTTCAATTCACTTGTATTTCAAAATACCATAGTATATGACTCAAAAATCGAATTGGATTTTTGAATTTTCACTTTAAAATAATGTTAAATAAATAATAGTTATTTAGAAAAAAAAAACATTAAGTGCTTTGGATACCAATTAGAAGAGAGCTTGTGTTTCGATTTGTGATTAATGTTCTTCTACCTCTGTTTTTACCTTCTTTTCATTTTCACATAAATTGTCAGTTGAAGAAAAATTATCTATGTCTCAATTAAAATACAGTTTATTAAAACACAAAGTTAATGTTTTGTATATATAAAATCATTCAGTTGAGCAGTGGCAGGAAATAAACGTGCTGTATTTATATCTTTATTTTTATTTATATGAGCAATGCTTGGGGGGAAGATTCGGTACATAAATGCCACAGAGTGATTTTAAAATCTGTGTTTGTATGTAAATGACTAGAGTAGAATCAGTGATATGCTTGCTAGTAATTAACATAATTTATGGACATATTTATTAACATAAATTGAAGACAATTAAACTAGCAGAAGTTCAAGGGAACTAAAAAGAGAAATCAGGGCAACAGTACTGGCACATTGGATGAATGTTGGACCCTGGGATGAACTTTCTAAAGCTAAGCAAAGCGTAAAGGTGTTGTGACACCTACAGAGCAATGAGGTCCTTGTGAGTTTTGTAAGTTTTTGTAAAACTGTTTCCCGAGTCTAGATACTTAAGATGAAAGAACTCTTTAAATTTCTCAACTTTTGCCTTTAAAAAGGGAGATAGGGACAGACCTTAAAACAAATCTCTGTTGGCTACCAGGAAATGAACTGTCTTCTACCACATGGAAAGAAAGCCCTGACTTTCTTTAAAGTCACATATGACTGTGTGACTTTCAGAGCCAAGCAAAACTTGGCACAGATAAAAACATTCAGAATCAAGTGTCGTTGTGGAATTGAGTTTGAACAGGAATGTGATCTTGTGAACAAGGTTGATGGTGAACAGCAGCCTGGAAAATGTCGCTGTGAGGACAAGATGTCATTGTGGGAAAGGACAGTATCTTTCTTGAAACTCCTTTGGAATCAAAGCACTTTCTACTACTAAAGTATTATTCTTTATTTTCAAATTTCTAGAAAGACCACATTGTCGCTCTATTGTTCTGTTCTTTTTTCACATTGTTTAAATTACTCAGTTTAAACAAACAAAAGACTAAGGAGAAAATAGGATAAAATTAAATTCAAGGAATGATCATTTCACAAACACTTAGGTTTATCTCTGTCCCAGTGTATAACTTCTCACTTACCCAGCAGTGTTCTGTATCCTAGAACAGACTACATCAGATGTCTGAGCACAGATCTGACAATTATACAGTGGCAAAACACATCCAATGTAACACAGTTCACAAAGTTAATTCTGAGGTGAAGCTTCGTGTTGAACACAGTTGCTGTAGGCAGTAAGCTTAAGTATATAACAAGTAAAGCTAGAAAATATTTAGAAATGCTAGGCTAGGACCTGGATAGATGGTTCAATGATTAAGAGCACTGCTTGCTCTTGCAAAAGAGTTCAGTTCAAATCCCAGAACCCACATGACAGCTAACATCATTTATAACTCCAGTTCAAGGAGATCAATGACCTCTTCTGTCTTCTGCAAGTACTGCATGAGATGGGCTACTTATATACGTACAGGCATAACACTCATATACATAAAATAAAAAGAAATAAAACAAAAAAATATTTAAAAGCTAGACTAAGCCAGGCATGCAGTGGTACATGCCTTTAATCCCAGCACTCGGGACGCAGAAGCAGGAGAATCTCTCTGATTTAGAAGCCAATCTGGTTGACCTAGCAAGTTCCAGGCCATCCGGGGCTACATAGTGGATTCTGTCTCTAAACAAACAAACAAACAATAAGCTAAAATCATTAGAACATAAGGCTAAGGAAAGAGTTCTTGAGACAAACAAGTGATTCATAAAATGAAACGTCAGTACATTAAATTAAAAACTTTTACACTAAGCTGGGCATGGTGGTATGTGACTTTAATCCTGGCACTGAGAAGCAGAAACTAGTGGATCTCAGTGAGATCAAGGCCAGTCTAACCTCCATAGTGAGTTTCAGGTCAGCTGTGGGTACAGGGAGACCCTGTCTCAAAAAGAACAAGAAAACAAACAAACAAACAAATAATATAAAACAAAAACGAAATGTCCTATGATAATGAAAAGACAAAGTACAAACTCAGAAAAACTATCTGACAAAGAACTAGTATCTAGATTATGTAAAAAACTTTCAAAAATCAACAATAAAAAATTAAACAAAAATAGACAATAGACATGTCACCTAAGACATTCTCTGTAAACAAACAAGCTCATGGACCAATTGCATGGGCATCTGGATATAGGCAAATCAAATCAAAATTGAAATGAGATAATTGTACACCCCTCCAAGTGACTAAATAGAAATCATTCAAGGATGAAGACATAGAGGAAAAACTATATTTCTCATAGTTTTGTTGTAAGAGGATGATATCATAATTTCTTACAGAGATAAACATGCAATTATCATGTAGCCTAGTAATGGAAATCATTGGCACTTATCCTCCCCAAAATTGGTTTTCATGAGAAAACTTGTGAATGTTTATACCAGCTTCATCTGTATCAGGCAAATTTCTGTCCAAGGGTGAAGGCTAGAATGATAATATTGCCTGGAACAATGCTTCCAATAAATGAGGAAGACATACTCATAACTAGGATAACTAGAACTTGGACCACCTCAAGGGACTTATGCTGAGTGCAGAGACCCAGTCCTAGATAACATACTATACTACATGATGCCATCTACGCTATAGTCTTGAAATGACACAGTCGGGTACTCATGTGCTAGGATTATAAGGGATTAAGAGTGGAGTGGAGGTGTGGGAGTATGAGGGAGGGCTGTTATGCTATAAAAGACAGCACAGGAGTCCTTGTGGTGAAGAAACTGTTCTTTATCTGGATGAGGTCCCTACTGGGATCTACAAGGAAACAACTTGCATTGAACTAAAAAAAGACCCATACACAAACACACACATACACACACACACAGACACACACACACACACACACACACACACAAATATGTGAAAAATTGGTGATGCGTGATAGGTATATACTGTGATTCAATTATATCCTACAGTGAGATTGCACTGTAGTTCTGCAAGATGGCACCACAGGAAGAAATTGAATAAAGGATGTGCAGAGTCTGATTTTTCTTTTTAAAAGATGTTATATACTTCTTTTTTATGAATATGAGTGTTTTGCCTGTGTGTAGCTAAATGTAGTGTCAGTGGAGGATCCCCTGAAACTGGAAGGAATTACAGACAGTTGTTAATCTCCAATTGGGTGCTGGGAGCCCAACCCAGGTCTTCAGCAATAGCAAGGTGTTCCTAACTGCTGATTAGAATTCCAGGAATGGGGGATCTCCCAAGACCCCCTGAAGCACAGATAGGAGCTGGGTGCTTCAGCAAGGTGGATTGTTGTTTGATTTAATTTAGTTAAATTTGGCTCGATTGGTTTTTGTGGCTGTGGGGGGTGGAGTCGTCCTCCCAGCTGGTATAAAAGGTGGGTTTGTGTCAGTCTTGAGATTGGGATCTCCCAAGACCACCTGAAGCACAGGTACCAGGGGCAGGCTAAAGAGCACCCCCCCCTGCCAATTGGGATTACCAAAGGAAGGAGTGTCCAAGTGGATTCTTTGGAGAACCTTCAGAACAGAAAGGGAAGAGAGAGTTGAACTTCCAATAAAAAGCCTAGAGCTTAGAGAAGTCAACACTCTATAAGCAAGGAGTAAAGGAGAAAAACAAATCAATCAAACAAACAACAAAGGTATCTGAAGGAGGCAAGCAAAGCAAGCAATGAAGAGGCATTTGAGATTCACATTGGAATTCAGGCAAGGAGAAGCCCATATGCCAGGGACACAAAGAAGAGACAACATGGGAAAGGTGCAGGATAATCCCACACCAAGCTCTACCAACCCTGTGGAAGATTCCTACAGTGGGATCTCCCTGGGGATGGCCCAGGAAACAGATATTAGAAGCACAATTGTGAACATACTTAAAGAAGTACAAGATTATAAAGAGCAAATCAAAGAATTAAGAAAAGAGAATGAAGAACTCAAGAAGGACCTAGAGAGAAAAAATGACAAACTCTGGGAGGAAGTGGAAACACAGAAAAGATCCCATGTTGAAAAAGATAAGGAAACCAACCAGTGAAGCAAAGAGCTACAGGAAGAGATTGAGAAGCTCCAAAAGAAAGTGGAAATGCTAAAGAAATCAAAAGACAAAATGAAAAAGGAAATCAAACACTCATCCAACCAAGATAAAAGGAATGGAAAAAGCCTCAGAAGTGGAATGGAGGAAGCAGAACAAAGAATATCAGACCTGGAAGATAACACAGAACAACTAAAAACCTCAAATAAGGATTATGAAAAATTTTAAAAATACACAAAAGTGGAACAACCAGGAACTGTGGAACACTATGAAAAGATCAAACCTCCACATCATAGGAATAGAGAAAGGAGAAGAATACTAAGAGAGTGGTATTGATCAGATCTTCAACAGAATAATAGATGAAAATTTCCCCAAATTAAAAAAAACAAACCAATACAAATACAAGAAGCATATAGAACTCCAAACAGACAAGATCAGAAAAGAAACTCTCCATGCCACATCATAGTCAAAATGCTAGACACCCAAAACAAAGACAAAATCCTTAAAGCTACAAGAGAAAAACAAGTGACCTATAAAGGGAAACCTATCAGAATTACAACTGACTTCTCAGTGCAAACTATGAAAGCAAGAAGAACCTAGAGCAAAGCATTTCCAGTGTTAAAGGACAATAGATGCCAACCCAGGTTACTATACCGAGCAAAACTGTTGATTATAGTTGAAGGAGAGAGAAAAACCTTCCATGACACAAAGAAGATGAAAGATAAACGTCCAGAAAACCAACCCTTCAGAGAATACTTGAAGCAATTCAAAGGACAGAAGAAAGGAGCAACCATCCCCAGGCACCTAGAAAGAGAAATCAATAAAAGCATAACTTCAGAAGAAGAAACCTAAACCAAACCTGCAAATGGATAATAAGGCAAAAGGAAGCAACACAAACCTATCAGTCATAACCTTAAATATTAATGGATTAAATTCCTCAATCAAAAGACATAGACTGAGAGATTGGATTAGGAAACAGAACCCATCAATATGCTGTCTTCAAGAAATGCATCTTACCTTCAAGGACAGGCACCACCTTAAAGTGAAAGGATGGAAAAAATATTCCAAGCAAATGGTACCAAAAAGAAAGCAGGTGTTGCTATTTTATTATCAGACAAAATAGACTTCAAAGCAAGAAATCAGAAGAGACAAAGAAAGCCATTACATTTTTATTAAAGGAACAATTCACCAAGAAGATTTCACAATTATGAATATATATGCCCCAAACTCTGGTGCACCAAATTTATAGACAATTCTCCAGGACCACAAGTCACAGACTAACCCCAGTACACTAATAGTAGGGGACTTTAATACCTCACTGAGCCCTTTGGACAGATCAACAGGACAAAGAATAAACAGAGAGACATCTGAACTGAACAATATGGTACACCAAATGGACCTCACAGACATCTACCGAATATTCCACCCTAATACCAGAGAATACACTTTCTACTCAACACCTCATGAAACATTCTCCAAAATCGACCACATACTGGGACACAGAAGAAACCTCCACAAATACAAAAAGATTGAAATAATTTCATGCATTCTATCAGACCACAGTGCAATAAAGCTCAATATCAACACCAGGATAAGCCCTACTATCTACAAGAACACATGGAGACTAAACAACACACTCTTGAATAATGAATATAGATAAAGAAAGAAATAAAAGCATTCCTGGAACTGAATGACAATGATAATACAGCACAACAAAACCTATGGGATACCTTAAAAGCAGTCCTAAGGGGGAAGTTTATAGCCCTGGGTGCCTACATTGGAAAAACAGAAAGAGCGCAAGTGAATGATCTAACACCGCAGCTAAAAGCACTTGAGAGGCAAAAAGAGATGAACCCTAAATGCAACAGACAGGAAGAAATAACAAAAATCAGAGCAGAAATCAATGAAATAGAAACAAAGAAAACAATACAAAAGATCAATGAATCCAAAAGTTGCTTCTTTGAAAGAATAAACAAAATAGACCTCTAGACCAGTTAAGCAAAAGAAAGAAGGCACAACTCCAAATCAATACAATCCATGATGAAAAGGGAAATATCACAACAGACAAGAAAAAGATCCAGAAAATCATACAGGGAATACTTCAAAAACCTATAGTCTACCAAGTTTGAAAACCTAGAAGAAATGGATGAATATCTGAAATCCTCGAAATCACCAAAGCTAAACCAAGAAGAGATTGACAGCTTAAACAAGCCCATAATATATGAAGAAATTGAAGATGTAATAAGAAACCTCCCAACTAAAAAAAGTCCAGGCCCAGGTGGTTTCACAGCAGAAGTATATAAAACATTCCAAAAAGACTTACGACCATTATTACTCAAATTGTTTAGAAGGATACAAACAGAGGGAATTCTCCCAAATTCCTTCTATGAAGCCACCGTCACTCTATTACCAAAACCAGGGAAAGAAACAACCAAAAAGGAGAACTAAAGACCCATCTCCCTAATGAACACAGATGCCAAAATTCTAAACAGGATACTGGCAAATCGCATACAGACCCACATCAAGAAAATCATCCATCATGACCAAGTTGGATTCATACCAGAGATGCGGGGATGGTTCAACATATGAAAATCAATAAACATCATCAAACACATAAATGGAATCAAAGACAAAAACCACACCATCATCTCAATTGATGCTGAAAAAGCCTTTGACAAAATCCAGCATCCCTTCATGCTTAAAGTCCTAGAAGGAATTGGATTGGAGGGATCATTCCTCAATGTAATCAAAGCCATATACAGGAAACCCACAGCCAATATCACCTTAAATGGGGAAGAAATGACAGAAATAATTCCCTTTAAAGGTAGGAAACTCCACCACGGCTGCCCCCTGGCACCACTCCTTTTCAATATAGTGCTTGAAACACTTGCTAGAGCAATAGAGCAAAGAAAGAAAATTAAAGGAGTACTAATGCGAAAAGAGGAAGTCAGCTATCCTACGTGCTGTGATATGATTGTTTACTTAAGGATGCTAAAACTCACCACCAGGGAAAACTCCTAGAAATTAACCAGCTTCAGGGCAAGTGCAGATCAAAAATTAACCTTAAAAAATCAATGACCGGCTTTACACCAAGAAAAAGCAACGGGAAGAAAGAAGTCAAAGACCTTTCCCACTCACAATCGCTCAAAAAAATAAAATACCGAAACAAACCGTAACCAAAGACCACCAAAGCTATCTCGTACAACAAAAAGTTTTAAACCTTAAAGAAAAGAAATTGAAGAGACATCGAAGATGAAAAAATCTCCCATGCATGGATGTGGAAAAATTAATAAGATAAAACAAAGTCCATTTACAACACTCTTGTATAGATTTAAACCCACAATCTCAATTAAAATCTCCAAGAGGGTTCTTCACAGGCTTTGGAAAAAAAAAGTTCCTTAATTTCATTTGGAAAAACAAAAGAGACCCCAAATAGCCAAAACCCTGAGTGAAAAAGCAACACAGGGGGGGAATCTCTATACACAGACTTCAAACTAAAAGCATATTATAGTCAAAAAAAACGGCCTGTACTGGCACAAAAACAGGACCTTGTTGGAACCATTGGAAACCAACAACTGAGACCAAACCTGAGCACATACAATTTCAGCCTCTCATATTTGACAAGGGGGCAAGAAGGACCACAATGGCGAAACGAAGCATCTTCAGCAAGTGGTGTTGGCAAAACGGGCACCACCATTGTAGAAAAAGAATGAATTTAAACCCCGACCTCTGGCCCTGTACAAAAGTTCAACTCCAGCTGGATTAATGACCTCCAATGTGAAACCCCAAATTCTGAAGGCATCTAGAGGGAAAACGTTGGCAGCAAAACTACAAGACCTAGGCATAGGAAAAAGACTTCCTAATCAGAAGCAGCTGTGCACAAGAAATAAATCGACCCATATTAAAAGTGGGACCTCGTTAAACTCAAAAGCTTCTGTACATATCAAAGCAAAAACAATCAAGGAAGTGAAAGAAAAACATCCACAGAGTGGGAGGAAAACTTCACTGCAGGTTACATATGAAAAAGCTTTGATTTCCAGACTATATTAAAACTACTCAAGAAAACAAAAGAAAGGAAAATGAATGGACCCACCCATAGATAGAGCAAAAGACCTGAACCAGAATTCACAAGTGGGAGAATTCAGAGCATGGCCAGAAAGAAAATCTTAAGAAGTGTTCAACAATCACTAATCATTCAGAGGAACATGCAAAATCAAAACCACTTTAGGATATCATCTTACTCCAATAAGACTGGCATGAGATCAATGAAAACAAATGATTACCAAGTTCTGGGAGAGGTTGGGGGAGAAGAGGAACATCTCCACTGTGGGGGGAATTTAAACTTGTACAGTCACTATGGAAGCACTGTAAGTGGGAGAACCCTTTGGAAGAATTGGAATGAACTTGGCACCTGACCCAGCAAACAACTCCTGAGCATGTACCACAAGCACTCACCTCCACGCAGATATTTATGCACATGCCAGTTTATTGTTTATTGTAAGCTCTCTACAATAGCAAGGAGGCTGGAACCAAACCCACAATGCCCTCAACTGACGAGATGGGATGAAAATAATGTGGTACATCTACAATGGAGTTTATGCACGCAGTAAAGAAAAATGGACATCATGAACTTTGCAGGTAAATTGTCTGGGCTAGAACATATCATGCTGCGTGAAGTACACAAGCCCAGGAAAAAACAAACGATCAATGGTTCCTCATCTGTGGATGCTAGACCAATTACCTAATTGTATAGCACCTGAGCAACATTAATGTGGTTCTAAAAAACAACTGTGCTCATTGTATTGGAGAAGCCCTTAAAAAATAAACAACAAAAAAAATAAAACAAAAAAAGGCTTTGTCCCACAACAAAAAACAACACAACAACACAAAAAAAAAACACAATATGAAAAACTGTTGAAGAATGCATAGAGCTTTGGTGGGGTGGGGCCTAGGGTGGGGGGACCCCACGGGTCTAGCTTTGATTGTAAACCATAATCTTGACCATATATATCATATACGTATAATATCCTATATGTATAATAATACATTTAAAAAGATAAAAAAAAAAAAAAAAGGATTCCAGGAATTGTCCTTCCCCTGTCTAATAGATAAGAGTATCATGATTCTACATGCTTAAGTATTTGGATTTTATTGTTTCTAATATATATATATATCTATATATATATATATACTATATATGGTCTTTCTTCTGAGAGTCTGTATTTGGTTTAATAATGAGAAGAGAAGGTCTACATAACCATCCCTCAATTAAAACCTCTGGCGTATCACAGCTGTCACTGTGTCTTCCCAGGGTAGAAAGAAACTCCTCACCATGCAATGCCAGATTAACCAGGATACATCTGGGAGGCTCCTCTGGAGAAGACACTGGACAAGCAGAGGCACACTTTTTTCTCCTCCTCCCCTCATTCCGTTGTTCTTGCTGATTTGACTTTGTATTTCTTTGCTATACCTAATCTTACCATGATTGTGGCTGGAGCACTCCTAGTGAACTAGATTACTCCTAACCACTGGGTAATATAAATAGTAATACTAATAATACATCTATATGATTTCTGCTCAGTCTTGAGAACTGGGTGAGGCATATTATCTTAATAAATCATTGTTAAAGTATTTTCATATAATAATTAGGCTTTGAGAAAATAGGCCAACATTCATGAACTCTTTGCAAGAAAAGATGGTGTTACAGGTGAGCAGTTAAGGTGAGTGTCTAAGTGAGTCTTAGATAGACATCGTGACCCCCAAGCTTTCAGTCCAGCAAGCCTCCCTGTCAAATTTCAATTCACTAATCTGATATTATAACACCAGGAAGAACCAGATCCACATTAAAGCTGACTTTATGTAAACTTTTGTGGAATTGCCTATAGATTACATGAAATATCCTTTTTTTTTTTTTTTCAAAATAGTTTGTGCCAACTTCAACATCTCACATTCAGGGGCTACTTTATCCTGTGATGCCTATGATAAACAGAGCTGCTCATTCATTTCATAGGCTGCTTTCAAGTCCCTTTCAAGAACATCCTTCCTCTTTGCTACAAGGAGCATGAACTTCACAGTTAGACTGCTTTTTAAAGGATACAAAAAAAAAAAAAGAGAAATTTAAGAAATGATGAATGATTCACAAAGTGCCTTGAGCCAGGTGTGGTGGCACACGCCTTTAATCCTAGCACTTGGGAGGCAGAGGCAGACAGATCTTTATGAGTTCAAGGCTAGCCTGGTCTACATAGCAAGCTCCAGGTCATCTGGGACTAAATGGAGACCCTGTCTCAAAAAGACCAAAAAAAAGTCCCTTCAATTCTATTGACCTTGCAGAAACAGTTACAACTTGAATCCTAAAGTTGATTTCTCAGTACAAATCAGCAGTGTAAACCTGAGCTTATAAGACTTTCTGAGGACTGAAGAAATAGCTCAGTTGGTAAAGCACTGACCAGGCCAACATGAAGCCCAGAGTTAAAGAGCTGAGATAAACCCAGCCCTAGGGAGGCAGAGGCAAAAGGATTCCTAGGACTTCCTGGACAGCCTGTCTAGACTAATTGATGAGCTTCAGGTTCAGTGAGAGACCTTGTCTCAAAAAATAAAGTGAAGATCAATTGAGGAAAATATCCAACATTAAACCCTGGCCACCGTGTACATGGGCACACATGTGTATACACACAAACACACACATATGACTATTAGCTACCTTTCTCATTCCTCTGGCCAAATACTTAACAAGAAGCAATTTAAGGGAGACAGGGTCTATTTTGGCTCCTGGGTTGAAGACACGGCCCACTCTGAGAGGAATCACATGGTGGAAGGGAGCACCATAGAGGCAGCAGCACTTGGCTGTGAGTGGTCAAATCCTAGCAAACCAGGAAGCATAGGGAGATGAACACGGGTGCTCAGCTGGCTTGCTCATCTTTTCCTTTTTATTTAATCTGGGACCCCGCCCACCTTTAGAGTAAGTCTTTTTCCCTCCATTAATCCTCTCTAGAAATGCCCTTAAGGAGCTCCAAACAACTGTTTTCCCGAGAGCCCAGAGCACTCAGCACTCCTGAAGCCACAGTGGGACTTCTCTGCAAGCACTAATGAGCCCCAAGAATCTGCAGAAATACAGGATCATCCAAACAATGGAAGTCCAGAAACAAATTACCTGCTGAAATGTGTGTGTGTGGTGTCTGTGTGACTGTGTGTCTGTGTGTGTCTTTGTCTGTGTCTGTGTCTGTGTCTGTGTGTAGAAGTTTGAGCTACTGTTGAAGCATTTTGCATATAATCAGTGCCACAGAATTCAACCTGGGAATGACATCACCACAATCAAGTACTCTGGTCCAAAAGAGACATCCAGTGGTTTCTGGAAGGCATGGAGAATAACCTCCCAGACAATGACTTCCAAGGACACAAAAAAACCTAGGCAGATCTAGACTGGAGCAAAGTAGCTTTTGAAAATTTTTCAGAAGAAATGTGCAAACAAAAGTGGTTGCAGATTTCTCATAATTTGAGGAAGGTCTGCACACTGTCTGCTAGAGGCCAAGGAAAATGTTGAACATCTCTGCAAAAATGAAAAATTCAAGAACCATCCTGACTTCCCCAAAAGGCCCCTGACTGTCTATCTGCTCTTTTACAAGGAGCAGCGGGCCCACTACTGCCAGAAACACCCTGAGCTCAACAACCTGCAGCTGACCAAGATCCTGTCTCAGAAATACAACCAGCTCCCACAGGAGATCAAGGAGTGATATATTCAGGACTTCCAGAAGGAGAAACAGGACTACAAGCAGAAACTGGCTCAATTCAAGGAAGACCACCCAGATCAAGCTGGAAAGTCTAAGAAATCTGTGATGCCTAAGAATCATCGAATCAAAGTCCTTGAGAAACTACAAGGAAATAAAAAAAAAAAATGTGAAGTCTCCTCCAGACACTAAATTTCCCCCAAAAATTGACATTTGAAGGAAAACTGAAGATACCTCCTGTATTAGTCAGGGTTCTCTAAAGAAACAGAAGCAACAGGACGAATATATAACTATATACAATTTATTGATTTGCTCACATGACAGAGCTCAAGTATAATTTGGTAAATAATGAGAAGAGAAGGTCTACATAACCAGCCCTCAATAAAACCTCTGGGTATCACAGCTGTACTGTGCTTCCCAGGTAGAAAGAAACTCCTCACCATGCAATGCCAGATTAACCAGGATACATCTGGGAGGCTCCTCTGGAGAAGACACTGGAAAGCAGAGCACACTTTTTTTCTCCCTCCCCTCATTCCCGTTGTTCTCTGCTGATTTGACTTTGTATTTCTTTGCTATACCTAATCTTACCATGATTGTGGCTGGAGCACTCCTAGTGAACTAGATTACTCCTAACCACTGGGTAATATAATAGTAATAATAATAATAATCTATATGATCTGCTCAGTCTTGAGAACTGGGTGAGGCATATTATCTTAATAAATCATTGTTAAAGTATTTTCATATAATAATTAGGCTTTGAGAAAATAGGCCAACATTCATGAACTCTTTGCAAGAAAAGTTGGTGTTACAGGTGAGCAGTTAAGGTGAGTGTTAAGTGAGTCTTAGATAGACATCTGTGACCCCCAAGCTTTCAGTCCAGCAAGCCTCCCTGTCAAATTTCAATTCACTAATCTGATATTATAACACCAGGAAGAACCAGATCCACATTAAAGCTGACTTTATGTAAACTTTTCTGGAATTGCCTATAGATTACATGAAATATCCTTTTTTTTTTTTTTTCAAAATAGTTTGTGCCAACTTCAACATCTCACATTCAGGGGCTACTTTATCCTGTGATGCCTATGATAAACAGAGCTGCTCATTCATTTCATAGGCTGCTTTCAAGTCCCTTTCAAGAACATCCTTCCTCTTTGCTACAAGGAGCATGAACTTCACAGTTAGACTGCTTTTTAAAGGATACAAAAAAAAAAAAAGAGAAATTTAAGAAATGATGAATGATTCACAAAGTGCCTTGAGCCAGGTGTGGTGGCACACGCCTTTAATCCTAGCACTTGGGAGGCAGAGGCAGACAGATCTTTATGAGTTCAAGGCTAGCCTGGTCTACATAGCAAGCTCCAGGTCATCTGGGACTAAATGGAGACCCTGTCTCAAAAAGACCAAAAAAAAGTCCCTTCAATTCTATTGACCTTGCAGAAACAGTTACAACTTGAATCCTAAAGTTGATTTCTCAGTACAAATCAGCAGTGTAAACCTGAGCTTATAAGACTTTCTGAGGACTGAAGAAATAGCTCAGTTGGTAAAGCACTGACCAGGCCAACATGAAGCCCAGAGTTAAAGAGCTGAGATAAACCCAGCCCTAGGGAGGCAGAGGCAAAAGGATTCCTAGGACTTCCTGGACAGCCTGTCTAGACTAATTGATGAGCTTCAGGTTCAGTGAGAGACCTTGTCTCAAAAAATAAAGTGAAGATCAATTGAGGAAAATATCCAACATTAAACCCTGGCCACCGTGTACATGGGCACACATGTGTATACACACAAACACACACATATGACTATTAGCTACCTTTCTCATTCCTCTGGCCAAATACTTAACAAGAAGCAATTTAAGGGAGACAGGGTCTATTTTGGCTCCTGGGTTGAAGACACGGCCCACTCTGAGAGGAATCACATGGTGGAAGGGAGCACCATAGAGGCAGCAGCACTTGGCTGTGAGTGGTCAAATCCTAGCAAACCAGGAAGCATAGGGAGATGAACACGGGTGCTCAGCTGGCTTGCTCATCTTTTCCTTTTTATTTAATCTGGGACCCCGCCCACCTTTAGAGTAAGTCTTTTTCCCTCCATTAATCCTCTCTAGAAATGCCCTTAAGGAGCTCCAAACAACTGTTTTCCCGAGAGCCCAGAGCACTCAGCACTCCTGAAGCCACAGTGGGACTTCTCTGCAAGCACTAATGAGCCCCAAGAATCTGCAGAAATACAGGATCATCCAAACAACGGAAGTCCAGAAACAAATTACCTGCTGAAATGTGTGTGTGTGTGGTGTCTGTGTGACTGTGTGTCTGTGTGTGTCTTTGTCTGTGTCTGTGTCTGTGTGTAGAAGTTTGAGCTACTGTTGAAGCATTTTGCATATAATCAGTGCCACAGAATTCAACCTGGGAATGACATCACCACAAGCAAGTACTCTGGTCCAAAAGAGACATCCAGTGGTTACTGGAAGGCATGGAGAATAACCTCCTAGACAATGACTTCCAAGGACACAAAAAAACCTAGGCAGATCTAGACTGGAGCAAAGTAGCTTTTGAAAATTTTTCAGAAGAAATGTGCAAACAAAAGTGGTTGCAGATTTCTCATAATTTGAGGAAGGTCTGCACACTGTCTGCTAGAGGCCAAGGAAAATGTTGAACATCTCTGCAAAAATGAAAAATTCAAGAACCATCCTGACTTCCCCAAAAGGCCCCTGACTGCCTATCTGCTCTTTTACAAGGAGCAGCGGGCCCACTACTGCCAGAAACACCCTGAGCTCAACAACCTGCAGCTGACCAAGATCCTGTCTCAGAAATACAACCAGCTCCCACAGGAGATCAAGGAGTGATATATTCAGGACTTCCAGAAGGAGAAACAGGACTACAAGCAGAAACTGGCTCAATTCAAGGAAGACCACCCAGATCAAGCTGGAAAGTCTAAGAAATCTGTGATGCCTAAGAATCATCGAATCAAAGTCCTTGAGAAACTACAAGGAAATAAAAAAAAAAAATGTGAAGTCTCCTCCAGACACTAAATTTCCCCCAAAAATTGACATTTGAAGGAAAACTGAAGATACCTCCTGTATTAGTCAGGGTTCTCTAAAGAAACAGAAGCAACAGGACGAATATATAACTATATACAATTTATTGATTTGCTCACATGACAGAGCTCAAGTAGTCCAACAGTAGCCATGCCGAACTGGAGAGGCTGAGAATCCAGGGAACTCCTCAGTCCGCAAGGCTGGATGTCTCAGTAGTCCCAATCTGGTGCTGAAGGCCCGGTGGATTCCAGGAGATCTGCCACTCTCAGTACATGCTGAGATCCGAAGGTTTGATCACAGCAGCAAGACAAACACCAGTGAGAGAGAGGCAAGCTGCAGGAAAAAAGGGGCCAGCTCCCTCTGCTGTGGCCCTTTATACTGCCTGCCAGCAGAAGGTAATACCCACATTTGGGGTGGACCATCCAGGTTGAGGTGGTCAATCCGAAGATCCTTTTCTCTTATTTGTCCTTGTCCAGTCAAGTTGACACCCAGGATAACCATCACAAGTCCACCCCCTGTCAACTTGACACCCAATAAATAGCCTCTCCTTATGTTATGCTTAAATGTCAATTGCAAACAATGGCAAGGTCATAATTCCACCTAACATGTTATAAGTGTCTCATGCGCAATAGGAAAGCATTATATCTTAGAATAGGTGGTAATGTCCTTGAGGAACACTTAATCCTTCAGTGCTAATAACCTAAATATGACAATACTTAACACTTATCTCAGCTGCACATTCAAAAGGGAACAACACAAGTATCCGCTTAATATACACATTAACCATATATATATAAAAAGAACAATTCTTAACCAAATAGGACAAAAGTTAATATCTGTTATAATCCACGTTTCTGCAACTGGTCCGTGGCCTCAGCTGATATTTATGCTACCTTCTTCTACTACCCTTCTGTATTCCTCACCATCAGCAAGCACCTCTGCAGGTCTTGCTCTTTCCCTGGAGTGACCCATACCTTCAGCCTGAAGGGTCTGGGCCATTTGTTGCCTGTCTGGTTTGGTTGTTGGAGTTTCCCATTGACCTTATCAAAGGACATGGTAGCACCAAAGGTGGCCTACAGCATCTCCTGCCTTCCAGCATAATCTTCCTTGCCCCCATTGTGGAGAAAAAGTCCAATTCCTCCCTGGTAGTCTGGATCAATCACTCTCCTACTACGTTATTCCTTCCTTAGCCTATTGGCTTAAGACAGTAGAAGCCCAAAGTGCCAGGGGGAAGTCTTAGCTTCCAGTTCAATGGAACATTTGCTGTGTCTCCTAGCAAAAGCACTCCCCCATTGGAGCCAAAACATCTAGACAGCAGAACCAAGGTCGTGGGTACAGGAAGCAAACAATTTTTCCTACTGGGTCACTAAGGGTATAGTGAGTGGAATCACTCCCACTTCCACCCCTTGGTTCCTGGACCATGAATTTGCTATAGGAGAAACAGTACCATAATGGATGCTGATTCAAAGCATAACTGCCTTCTGGAAACCTTGCCCCAGCCCTCCAGGGTATTGCTACATAATTGATCTGTAACTGTGTCTTCAAGAGGCCATTCCATCGTTCTATCAAGCCAGCTGCTTCTGGGTGCTGCGGGATGGGAACATGGTAAGACCAGTGGATACTATGACCATGGGCCCACTGTCGCACTTCTTTGGCTGTGAAGTGAGTTCCTTTGTCAGAAGTGATGCTGTGAGGAATACTGTGATGGTGGATAAGAAATTCTGTAAGTCCCTGGATGGTAGCTTTGGCAGAAGCATTATGTGCAGGAAAGGCAAATCCATAACCAGAATAAGTATCTATTCCTGTAAGGACAAAACGCTGTCCCCTCCATGGTGGAAGTGGTCCAATGTACTCAACCTGCCACCAGGAAAGCCTTCAGTAACTCTAGGCTTCATTGGGTTGGAGAGCTGGCTCCAGAGACTACCAAGCCCACTAAAAGAAATTCATCCTTTCAATTCTGTTTCTCTAGAACCACTTCTGGTACCAAAATCTGTATTAGTCAGGGTTCTCTAAAGAAACAGAAGCAACAGGATGAATATATAACTACATACAATTTATTGATTTGCTCACGTGACAGAGCTCAAGTAGTCCAACAGTAGCCACGCCGAACTGGAGAGGCTGAGAATCCAGGGAACTGCTCAGTCCGCAAGGCTGGATGTCTCAGTAGTCCCAATCTGGTGCTGAAGGCCCGGTGGATTCCAGGAAATCTTCCAGTGTCAGTACACACTGGGATCCGAAGGGTTGATCACAGCAGCAAGACAAACTCACCAGTGAGAGAGAGGCAAGCTGCAGGAAAAAAAGAGGCCAGCTCCCTCTGCCGTGGCCCTTTATACTGCCTGCCAGCAGAAGGTAACGCCCACATTTGGGGTGGGCCATCCGGGTTGAGGTGGTCCAATCCGAAGATCCTTTTCTCTTATTTGTTCCTTAGTCTAGTCAAGTTGACACCCAGGATTAACCATCACAGCTCCTATGAATGGTTATCACAAATTCCACCAAGATGCATGGTCAAAGAAAGAGCTAAGACATTTGCCCCTGAGGGAGCACATGGTATAGATTAGCAGATGCTGGCACCGAGTCCCACAGAGTCTAAAGGAGCACTCTAAGATTTAGGCTGAGGAACTACAGAAACAGTACTGGGTGGACCTGGACCTCTGGCTGAAGAGATTGACACCCAAAGAATACGCTGCATATAGAGAGACGGAGGCCACCTGCAGCAAGTGAAAGTTCTTGTCCAAAACAGAAAGCCCAAGACCCAAGATCAATTCAACCAGATCTGCCATCCTCAGCCAAGGGATTTCAAGAGGGCCCTGAAGAGAAGCAGAGCCTGATTGCTACCAGGACAGACTCCTCAGATACTACACGATTACACTATGGTCTCTTCTGGGGATCAGGGGAGAATATGATGGAAGACCTGGAAGAGGATGAACAGAGACACTCCTCAGACTCTAGCGGAACAGTTGAAGATGATAAAGACTCTAGGAGACACTCCTCAGACTATAGTAGAACAGTTGAAGATGATAAATATTCTAAGGATAGTGTGTCGAACTCATCTTCCTCAGGGGAATCCTCGAACTTGGACTCCATTTGAGCCATTCATTTCCTAAATTGATGTTCCAAGACCTGTCAGCAAAACCCAGGACAGAGGGAGGTAACTGTCCTCACTCCCTTGCATTTCTCTCCTATACCCTCTCTTTGCTTCCTAAATACAGAGGAGTACGGAAGGGAGTTTGGCACAGTACTGCTTATATCATGTCCATGAACTTGGGAAGAAGAGACACTTCTGAGTGAGCACAAGCACTATACTTTTTTTTTTCAGAAAAGGTCTCCCTGAAAAAAAAAAAAAGAAAGAAAAAGAAAAGGTCTCCCTGTAGCCCCAGCTGTCCTGGAAATCACTATGTAGACCAGGCTGGTCTTGAATTCACAGATATCTGCCTGCCTCTGCCTCCAGAGTGTTGGGATTAAAGGTGTGCACCACCAGGGCTAGATAAGCACTTTACATTTTATGTGAACAAACTTTTCTATAGGGCATTGCTTATACAAGTGGTATCTGAATTTATTCCAGGAAGGGTCTCCCAGTCCTTCTTGCTGCTCCAAACAGTGAATCTTGCCCTAGCATGTTCCATATAAACACAGAAAGACAGACACACCACTTTGATCTTATCTGATCTGACTTCAATCCCACTTCAACAAGTGCCACATTACTTATTTTTATTTTTCAACATTCACTGTTCTTATAATTTTGTTTCTGAATGCTCCAAGCTGTTTTCACATTTTATTTCTACGACTATTAGCATAGCAGTGTCTCTTTGACATGAAAACCATTGAAATTTAATATTTGTACCTAAATGTTCATTCTATTTATTTTGTTGTTGTTATTTTTGAGGCTGGGTCTCCCTGAAGCTCCAGCTAGCTTGGTACTCACTCTGTAGACCAGGCTGGCCTTGAACTCAGAGATCTGCCTGCCTCTGCCTCCTGAGTGCTGGGATTAAAGGCTCGTTCCACCACACCCAGCAACAATACATCTTGAATGTATTCAGCACTTATTACTTTCTTTCACTTTTAACTCATATATTTTATTGAATTTTTGTGACTGTCATACATTATAATTGTTGGTAGATATCGCTCCCCTTCACCTCTCCTTATTCCCCCTGCCCAACTTCATGTACTCTAATATATATATATATATATATTTTTTTTTTTAAAAAGAAATGCCCTTAAAGCCACACCCAAAGGTGCACCCCAGTAATTCCTAGACCTTTCTTAATCCAACAAAACTGATAATGAAGATAAAACACCACAATTAGTTTACATGGAAAGACCATGTGCTGGATAGCTTTAGTGTCAACTTGACACACCTGGGTTGAGGGAGCCTCAAATGGGGAATTGGCTCCTTTTGGATTGGACTGTGGCCACATCTGTGGAGTATTGTCTTGATGGTCGAGCAGTGTGGAAGGGCCCAGCCCACAATGAGTGGTGCCACCCTGGGCAGGTGGTTGTGTATGGTATAAGAAGGCAGGCTGGGCATGAGCCAGGGGAGCAAGCCAGTAAACAGCATTCCTCCATGGCCTGTGCTTCAGCTTCTGCTTCCAGGTTCCTGCCCTGAGTTCCTGCCTTGGGCTCCCTAAGTGATGCACTGTGACCCAGGAGATGTAAGCTGAATAAACCCTTTCCTCCCCAAGTTGGTGTCGGTCAGAGTGTTTTGTCACAGCAATGGAAGACAAACTACAACAGACCATTTGGAAATTAATTTTCTTTTCAAACATGGTAGCTGACAACTGTATTCACAGTGCTTGGGATGTAGAGGCAGGAGAAGAGCACGGGGCTAGAGATACAGCTCCATGTAGAGTGCTTGCCTAGTATAGGCAAGCACTCAAAGTTAATCTCCAGAACAGCAGGAAATTGAATTATTTCTTCAATCATAAAGATGGTAAATGTTGATGTCACAATTTTAACTTTATCTCTCGTATACTTCTACTAGAAATAGCTTTACAAATGATAAAAATCTCAAAAAGCCACAATTCTTAAGAGAAGAAAAATCATTCTGTCCATTCGTGTATCTTCCCAATTAAGTCAACAAATATTCAGGTATATTCCATATATCACACTTTCCAAGCACTAGAAAATTCCATGGACCCTGCAGGCTGGCCCGAGGGATGGAAACGGGCAGGTGCCTATCTGCAGTGACCATCCGGAAGTCAAGCGCACCGTCTCAGAGATGGCATATGCCATGGGTTATGCCCTTGGATATGGGATCCCTGGCCTTTGCGTGGGAGGTGGAGGCCATGCCCCTGCGTCTCTTCCCATCCTGGAAGGTGCCCACCCTCCTGGCACTAGGGCTGTTTGGTGCTTTTACATCTACAACTTCATCCGGGACGTACTGCATCTGTATGTGCGGGAGAACAAGAACGTGTTCTATAAGATGCCTGTGTCTGTGGTCAACACCACGCTGCCGTGTGTGGCCTGTGTGCTGCTTTCACTAGTCTACCTGCCTGGAATACTGGCTGCTGCTCTGCTACTTTGGAGAGGGACGAAGTACCACCACTTTCCAGACTGGCTGGGACCACTGGGTGCAGAATCGTAAGCAGATCCGGCTGATCAGTTTCTTCTGCGCAGTGATGCATGCGCTCTACAGCTTCTGTTTGCCTCTGTGCCGCCCACCTCTATGACCTGGTCAACATGGCTTTGAGGCAGGTCCTGGCCAACAAGAGCCACATATGGGAAGAGGAGGAAGTACGGCGCATGGAGATCTATCTGTCCCTGGGATTTCTGGCCCTTGGCATTCTGTCTCTCCTGGCTGTCACCTTGCTGCCATCCATTACAAACTCGCTCAGTTGGAGAGAGTTCAGCTTTGTGCAGTCCTCACCGGGCTTCGTGGCGCTGATGCTGAGCACCCTGCGCACGCTCATCTATAGCTGGACCCGTGCCTTCCAGGAGAGCAGCTACAAGTTCTACCTGCCGCGCCCACCTTCACACTCACGCTGTTCCTGGCCTGTGTCATCATCCGGGCCAAGATCCTCCTCCTGCTGCCCTGCATCAGTCGCAGACTGCTCAGGATCTGCAGGGGCTAGGAGAAAGATGGTTTTGTCAAGTTCATAACTGCGTGCTGACCATATACAGGGGGAGAAAACAAGCCACGTGTGAGCCCCAGGACCAAGGACCAGGAACAGCCGTGGATGCGTGAACCCAGTTAGGCTCTTTTCTGGGTGCTGCAGAACAGAACAATGACACATATATAGGTGATTTAAGATTGGATTTCCTGAGACAGATGTATGCCATGATATTTAAAACAACAGACCATGCATGTGATATGTATGCATATATATTTCATATATGTAACAGGATTTATAATTATTTTTACTTGACAATAAAATTGGATGCCTAGAAAATAAAAAAGAAAAATTTCCATGGAAAGACAGATGTACATCTATTTAACAACAGTCTATGTTCTTGGAGAAAGTGTTTAAATTAGGATTAGGTATGGGCTTAAGCTTTGAAAAAATAAAAATTGAAAGAAATTAGTCCAACACGAGTTATGATTGCTCCCAGATAATCAGGCAGACTTCCAAATCTCGTTTTAGATTCCGCACTGTACAATTCTAATGAGCATCATTCATATTGTATTATAAAATTGCATTAGTAAGTCTGACAAATGGAAGCATTTATAGTTATATGAACTTCTTAGAAAGAAATATCTTTTGCTGTATGTTACCTTGTGGTTCTTCATCAGGTTCCACAATTTACCTCTTCAAGAGACAACTCCTCCCTTAAAAGACTGTCTACAATGATGGATGTGTTCATATATCACAACCAGGGCTTTCACAGATGAGCATACCTAGCTATTATAGACAGTACAAGTATGCTCTGCTTTCTGGCTTGTCCTATGTCAGGCTAAAAATAAGAAGAATTTTTGATTCACATGAAAATGTTTAACTAGAGAACCATCAACTCTCTCCTCCAAAACAAACCATGGAGAAACTGCACACATATGTATGCTTGTGCATAGCTGTGGTTAATCTTTATGTTGTTTCTCCTGCTACAGACTTGATAGTATCCTTATTTTTCCATGTTTTCTAAAGGATCCTGCATTGCTTTACACAAAGAGCAGAAAGAGATAAAAAAAAATATGTTATGCTTAAAGAAAGAACAACATCAAATCACCACTCAAACTTATCTTCTGGAACAGTTCCATCTCTTTATCTTTTTTCCATTGATTGAGGTGCAGAAACATTTGTTATCTTGCAAGGATTACTGTATCTCCTCTCACATTGACCAAATAGGCAAATCAGATGAGCCCAGAACACAATCATTCTATCACATGGATTACAATATTCTATCATGCATCTCTACTGAATGTCCCATAGACGCTTTACAGAATTAAAAATGTGGAAGTAGGGGATAGCTTATCATAGTCTCAGTAACTGTTTTGACATTTTTTTCCTTAAAAGAAAACTGAGTTCATTTTTATGAAAGTCCAATTAGACAATCCTAATTAAAGCTCTTCCTGTTTTGCCTAGGTTTCCCATAAAAGCCGGTAGACAAGTTTCTAACCCCCCCCCGCCAAGAAGCCCACATATTTGTTTTTAATTCCATTTATTCTGTTACTCATTTAACTATAGAATTTCAACTTTCAAACATATTCCCTTAAATTTTATTTAAGGAAATCTAGTTTATGAAAGAGATTGTGTTTGGGAGGGCCAAGTAGCCCTCTGTGCTTGTAATAATATGAAGCCACAGTACATTTCCTTAGGGGAAAAAAAGACCATTCTTCATGGTTATGGGATAAAGCCCAGGAGTCCTTAACTTTTTAAAATAAGTTAACTTTAAAGAGTTTAGATCATGAAAAACATACTTTTTAAACCTAAAGACCTTTAAGGTTATCATCCTTCAGTCCCCTATTCATCCATTCTTTCACCATACATCCTGAGGTTAAACAGAGGGGCTGTGCACAGCAGTTGTTCCAAAAATGAATGAATGAATGAATGAATGAATGAATGAATGAATGAACTAGTGATTATAAATTTGCATTTTCAGGGTGTGCTTTTGAGCTAGCCTCTAAAATTTTCAGAGCCAAACAGAAACTGAGGCAGATTTCCCCTGATAGTCATAACAGTAGTTCTTCATGTGGGAGCAGAAGGTGTGAAAGCACCGCATTCGTGGATCCTAGTGAGGGGGACCACAAGGATTCTGCCCTGGAACTTTGCTCCTGAGAAAGAAATCCACCAGAGTCCCCAGAACACAGACTGCTGCAGCATATTGGGAGCAGAGCCACTATGACACTAGCCATCAACCCTGAATGACCATGGGGCCCTGGGCAAAGGTCTGGTTTCAATGCTACACACCTCCCATTGCTACCATACACCCAGCCCAGCATGGGCCACAGCTGCTTCCTCTTAATTGATCCAGGCAACCACAACTTGGCCTGAGCCCTCAAAGGATCTGAAGATGTGCATTCCATTGTACAGCCCCCCGCATCCTTGCTGCCACCAGCCTGGAGCTCACCCAGGTCACCACTACAGTCAGGTAAGGCTGAGCTACCAAGATGGCTGCATTTTTAAACAACATGCCCCTGCCCCTGCCACTGCCAAGCTGATATGCCCATATTTGACCCAAGCCAGCAATAGGCTGAAGAACATGTCAGCACCGCTAAAGAAATGCCCACTGTGCCCTATGTTGTTAGTACCACCACTCCTATTACCACAGTGGCCACACACTGGGCACCCAACCACTAAACGATGCACACCATACCATCCTGGGCCTACAGAATACTCTCTCCTTTCCATGGCCTCTAGACACAAAAGAGTTGTACACTCTTCTGCTACAAAACCAAAAGGTATGGTTTACAATCAAAGAAGCTATAAGAAGATTGTATTATGCCCCCAACTGGAAACAGCCACAGTAGCTTACCAATCTTGGTTCTATCTTCAGAACAAATGGCAGATTAATGGATTAACATACCATCCAAACATATGTGTCTATACCAAAGTAAACTACCATAACTATTAGTGCTGTTTAAATACCTATATATCTAATTGCCTGTGCTTCATTAGTAGGATAGAAAGGTTATTCCTGGACAAACTGTCAGCCCATGAAAAGAAACAGCCAGAATTGACCAGAGTCCAAGACATCAGCTCTAGAGAAAGTAGACTGCTTTGCTTCTCATCCACCTGTGCCCCTTTTCTAAGCCTAGGGAACAATCTGCGGAAGAGGGGGCGTGGTAGAATGTAAGGGCTGCGATTGGGGTGAATGATGAAACTACAGCAATATAGTCTGGACACTCATTTGATCAACTTATAACCCCCCCCCCGGCTGGATGGTGGGGCTGTGAGGGTTTGGGCACAACAGCCTGCATATTGGTTTTACATGAGGGATGCTTGTACACATAAATTATCACTTATTGCTAAAAAATGAAAAAAAAAAACTGAGAGAAAGATGCAGAGCAGTTTTGGCAGAATGCATGATCTGGGATGGGGTGGGGTGGGGTGGGGGGAAGGGAAAGGGAAATATGCCTGAACTGAATTGGAAAATGATGTATGAAATACACAAAGCATCAATAAAAAAAATGGCAGATTAGAACAGCAGCAGAGACAAGCAGGCTGCAGATGCACACGGCTCAACAAGAAACATGAGCACAAGATAATGGTGCTTCCAAGGGACAACAATAGTTCTTTACCAACAGACCTCAAAGAAAAGGATATTGATGAAATGCCTGCAAAAAGTATAAAACAATAATTACAAGGAAACTGGATGAGAGCCAAGAGAATACAGACAGGCAATTTGACTGAATTATAAAAGTAATTCACAGTCTTCATAAAAAATTCAGCAAATAGAGATAATGAAGCAGAAATGATGGAGATAATGGGTTCACTGCTAAGGTTTGGTTATGAAACATACCCTGAATATGTTCATGTATGGGAATGATGGAGATAAAAGACTCACTGCTAAAGCTTGGTTATGAAACATACCCTGAATATGTTCACGTGTGGAAATGATGGAGATAAAGGACTCACTGCTAAAGCTTGGTTATGAAACATACCCTGAATATGTTCATGTATGGAAATTATGGAGATAACTGGCTCACTGCTAAATCTTGAGTCTGAAACATACCCTGAATATATTCATTCATGGAAAGACTGGTCCCAAGTTCTAGACTTTGGAAGTAGGTCCCCGATGGTATATTAATCCTGGCCCCTTCTGTTTCCTGGTTGGTTGCTGTCTTCTACTTCACACCCTATCACCATGATGTTCTACCCAGGCACATAGAACCAAGTAGCCATTGGCTGATTATAAAATCATGTTCCAAATAAATTCTTCCTCTCGTGATTTAAGAAAAAAAACTAATGTGCTCAATAATTCAAAAAATACAATTGAAAGCCTTGGGGGGAAAAAAGTAGAAAAAAGTATCCAGAGGAAGAATGCTTTAGTGAACATGAAAGAGGTCTTTTTGAAATATCTAATGAGACAAATAGAGAAAAGAATAAAAACCTGCTTCCAAAACCCTTGAGATACCATTGAGCAACAAAAGGGTTATTTTTTTATTCTTTATTATTTTTTATTCTCAAAAAGAAACTTCCTTGGTGAAAGGTGAAAGGTAAACTTGTCCGTAACTATGCACATTTAGAATAAAGTAAGAGATTATGTTGGTCTAGGGATTTGACAAAATTAGGGTTTTCTCTACACTCTATGACCTTTCTAGGTATGTGTATCTGGCTGTTAACAGTACTACAAACGAGTTCTCTTCCATTGAGTGAGCCTTAATTCTAAGTAGACAGTTGTTGATTACTCCCAAGATAAAAGTGCCAGTACTATACAAATACTGATAGTTTGCTGGGCCAGCTGTTTATTAAGCTTGACACTTGGGCGGGGCCATTAATTGGTTTTCTCCCTTGGCAGCTTGTACAGTACAAAATTTACAGGTAAATGGATGGAACTTGAGACGGTTATACTAAGTGAAGTAACAGAGACTCAGAAAAACTAGCAACAAATGTTCAGTCTTGTTGGTGGATCTTAGCTGCAAATCCCTAGATGACAGTATATATCCTGATATAACCACAGGAGCCAGGAAAATGGAAAAGCACAATAGGATAAAAGGGAAGAAGGAGCTTAGAGAAGGGAATGGATCGGGGGAGTCAGATGTTAAGAAGGAGGAAATGGGGAAGGGGGGTACTTTAACTGGGAAAGGAGTAAGGGTGGTTATACAGAGGAGTGAGAGGAAAGATAAACAATGTTTAGATGATGGGAAAACCCAGAGGGAAATGTATTAGTTCAAAGTCCTATGGAAAATATACATGCAATAAATATATGCATGCATGTGCAGAGTTTAAGACCATGTAACCAAAAGCACCAGTGCCAGGCAGGAGAAACCTCCCTTTGAGTTGTTGGTCTGGGTAGTCCCAAAGCCTCCCATAACAATGCAGGATATTGCCACAGCCTGGATTGCCTCCCAGAACTCGAAATACCCTATTGCTAAAGATAGGCTGTACTTTGAAAATAGAACTTGAAGCAATTGAACTGGAACTGACCTGGAAGCCTCCTGCCTGAAAACTAGCCTTCATGGTACCAGAGGAAACTCTATAGTTTTACTTTTAATTGGAGTTTACTATTAATATGCCAAGAAATTTTTTAAAATCTCTGCATTTTTTAATACCCTTTGTTCTTTCTCATTCTTCCTCTTTGTGGTTTAGTGATTTTGTTTTTGATCAGTTTCTCTTTTGTCTGTGTATCTTTCATTTTAGTGTGCTTTATACTTTCACGATGGTGGTTATGGATGAAGTCTGGAATAGTCATGCTGAATTCCCTCAGCTCTGTGTGTCTTGAAAGTTATTTATTTTTCCTTTATTTCTGAAAGACAGCTTTGGGTATGCCATCTTGCTTGTTTTTGCCCCTTTAAGAATATGGCAGAAGTCATTCTATCCCTAGATTCCTGTCATGAAATTTGATGTTAGTTTAAAATGGCTGCCAAAAATGGCTGCCATTAAATATGATTAAAATCTCTTCTTTTATATGTTCTAGAAATCTCTCTTTGTCTTCTCTTTATGAGCATTTGACCTTGACATGCTGTGGTGAGCTTCCATTCTCGTCATGTTTGTCTGGAATTCTTTGGAATTCCTTTACCTGAATATCTGTCTTTTGCAAGATTAATGAAGATTTCAGCTCTGACTATAAGAATAAATTTTCTATCATGTCCCTGTAGGTTTACCTTCAGAGATCCCTCAGAGTTCTATTTATAAGTAGGATACCTATTTCAAACCTCTGCCTCAAGACTTGCAAAAGCAGAAATACCCTAAGAGCCAGAGGTGGAAGATCACAAGGAAACAGAGCTCTGAAGACAGCTGCTCATAAGAACCTTCAGCATGGTGACTACATGCACAAGTCCTATGCAAGTTCAAACCAGACAAAATCCCAGCCTAGACATGGAGAAGTGTGTGGCAAATCCCTACCCAGCCTAGGGAACATTTGACAACTGATACTTCCGAGAGGAGGAGAGACAGTGCCTTACAGGGATGGTAAGCCCAGTGGCTGGAATCATATCAATGGATATTTGGGCCTAACCAGACTCTATAGGCCATATTTTACACACATGCACACACACACACACACACACACACACACACACACACACACATATGAATGGTGAAGTGGAAAAGGTGCAGATTGGGGAGAGGATTTAAATACCATCAAACTATATTGTATTAAAATAAAAACATTCACTTAAAAAAGACATAGATTATCAGTTTGGATTTTAAAAATCCACTAATGTGTTATACACACGCGCACACACACACACACACACACACACACACCTACATTACTTACTGACACACACAGACAAAAATGTTATGAAAGCATTTCATTTTCGCCGTATGAAAATGGTAATGAAATGTGAGAAGTAGCTGTATTTATATGAGATTAAATAGAATCTGAGACAATGTTAAAAGGAGATGAAGAAGGTTATTACATAATAAGGGTTTGATTATTACATAATCAAGGGTTTAATTCAATATAGTATAATAATCATAACTATATAGGCAATGTTGTAGCACACAATTTCATCAACTATTAAATCTGAAAGGACAGATGGGCTCCAGAACAAAAATTGTTGAGGACTTCACCTATTTTCACAAATAAAGCTGTCATCTAATCAATAATGTCAACTGACACATCACAGTTAAACCATATCACGGACCAAATGGACCCAACAGAAACTCAGAATATTTCATGCAACAGCTGTAGAAGATGAAATCTTGAGGTCGCTCTCCAACTGTAAATTGGAGACAACTATTATAGAGGTAATCTCTTATAAAACTGGTAAAACTGCCTTCTTTAATTGACTAATAGGCATAGAACTGTGAAAAGGATTACTCTCTGTTCAGAACCAAATATAACACTAAAGTCCTTAAACTATGCGCTTAAGCAAAGTATATCAATACAGGAGCTCTGACATCAGTAATGGATTATTCCACCAGGGAGATGTTGGCCAGGGGATCTAAGGTCCCACAAAAGGTAAAGGCTCCTTGCCTCTAAACTGGGATACCTGCAAGAAGAGAGGCGATAAGGCCCTGCTGCTGAAGACCTGATGTTAACATGGAAAAGATGCATTGAGACCACACATGCAAGTGTACAGATTGCCTCTGGAATACCAGAGAGTGTTACAAAGACCACTAAACCAATAAAGCAAACGGGTCTCCTGGAGTCAAGCGGGACTCCACCGTGCCACCAGCTACCACCTCACCCGGCCTGGAAATACTGTGGCAGCAAGGCAGCCATATCCTGTTACCCAAATCTAATTGGCTATTGGCTCCTCCTTGGAGGAAGACCCATGGCTGATGCCACAAGCGACATCCTCCACAGGTTGGGAGATATCAAGACACAGTAGACCCTTTCATATTTAACAGGAAAAAATGTAGTTCGTGGATCAACATTCCATCTAAACATATGTGTCTATACCAAGAAACCACCAAACTATAATACGCTTAAGTACCTATATATCTTAATGCTTGTGCTTCATTAGTAGGATCGAAAGGTATCCTGGACAGACTGTCAGCCCATGAAAAGAAAACAGCCAGAATTGACCAGATCCAAGACAACAGCTCCAGAGGAATAACTGTTTTGCTTATCATCCACCTGGTCCGCCTTTTCTAAGCCCAGGGAATAATTGCGGAAGAGGGGGCCGTGGTAGAGGTGAGGGGTGCGATTGGGGTGAAGGGTGAAACTACAGCAATGTAGTCTGGACCCTCATTTGATTACCTGATTGAACATACAACCCCTCACCCCTGCTGGAAGGTGGGGCTGTGGGGTTTGGGCACAACAGCCGGCAAATGGTTTTACATGAGGATGCTTGTACTCATGGACTATCATTATAGCTAAGAAATGGAAAAAAAAAAACTGAGAGAGATATGCAGGACAGTCATGGCAGGAATGCATGATCTCGGTTTGGGGTGGGGGGGAGGGGAAGGGGAGATGTGCCTGAACTGAGTTGGAAAATGATGTATGAAGTGCACAAAGCATCAATTTAAAAAAAAGTGTTAATAAAAAAAAAAAAAAAAGAAGACGAAATCTTCTGCAGTGCATGAAACAGTCTCAAGAACTATACCAATAGCAGGCTACAAACACGTCTCAGTAAATGCTAAAAATTAAAATTAAAATCATATCAAGCATCTTTTCTTACCACAATAGAATGCAACTTGAAACCAATAACAAATGAAACTAAAAGTTATAAAAGCACATAGCAACCAAATAAATGAAGAAACCAAAATGAGAATCAAAAAATTCCTGACCCAGTCACACCACTCCTGGGTATGTACCCACAAGACTCATCTTATCACAGGGATGTATGCACATCTATGTTTATTGCAGCTCTCTTCACAATGGCAAAGAGCTGGAAGCAACCCAAGTGTCTCTCAACTGACTAGTGGATAGAGAAAATGTAGTACATCTACACAATGGAGTTCCATGCAGCAGTAAAGAAAGATGACATCATGAACTTTGCAGGTAAATGGATGGAACTAGAAGCCATTATGCTAAGTGAAGTAACACAGTCCCAGAAAAACAAACCAGGACTGGTTTCCCTCATTTGTGGATGCTAGCACCAAATCCCTAGTTGAAAGGCAAGCTAAGAAAAGTTAATGTTCTGGGGGCTGGAGAGATGGCCTAGCGGTTAAGAGTGCCGACCGCTCTTGCAGAGGACCCGGGTTCGATCCCCAGCACCCACATGGCGGCTGAGAACCGTCTGTAACTCCAAGAGAACTCCAGTTCCAGGGGATTCCGAGACCCTCTTCTGACATCCGCGGCATTGCACGACACGGGTGCACAGACCTACATGCAAAAACAGTACATTCATACACATAAATAAATAAAATTAAAAAAAAAACACAAAAAAAAGAAAAGTTAATGTTCTATTTTTTTAATTTTATTTATTTTTTTATGTGTATGAATGTACTGTCTGCATGTAGGTCTGTGCACCCGTGTCGTGCAATGCCGAGGAGGTCAGAAGAGGGTGTCGGATTCCCCTGGAACTGGAGTTAAAGACGGTTCTCAGCCGCCATGTCTGTGCTGGGGATCGAACCCGGGTCCTCTGCAAGAGCAGTCTGCGCTCTTGACTGCTAGGCTAACTCTCCAGCCCCAATGTTCTATTTATTTTTATCTGAAGCCAACTATGCTGTTATAATGTGAATTCCTTAATGGGCTCTAGAATTAACTGACCACTATTTTCAGACTTTGTAATTGTGGTATATGTATGGAGGGTATGTATTCATATATTAGAGTAATATAAAATTAAAGGGAAAAATGTGAACTCCTAAACATGTTTTGTAATTAGCATACAGTTTATTTTCAACATAATTTTGGTATATATTTGACATATATAGGTACATTTTGGAGCGATACAAATTGTAGGGAACAACAACAACAGCAAAAAGACTGGATCAAAGAACTGACTGAAACAGTTAACCTCTGCCCAAATAATAAACCTCCGAAGAGAAAACTTTAAAAAGAATGAGAAAAAGATGCAAGACGTATATGATGGAATGCATGAACTGGGGTGGGGTGGAGGGTATGTCAAAGGAAGTGTGTCTAAATTGGACTGAGAAATGATGTATGAAACACACAAAACACCAATAAAAATATTTTATTTTAAAAAATTCCTCAAAACAAATGAAAATAGAAACACAGCAGAAACAAACATGTGGATCAGAGTGGGAAAAGCCATAAGAAGGCATTTTATTGAAGTGAAAATGAAGCGTGCTTGATATACATGTAAGAAAAACTCCTGTCCACATAAAAATAAATAAATCAGCCAAGCATGGTGGTGGACACCTTTAATCCCAAAACTCAGGAGGCAGAGACAGGTAGATCTCTGTGAGTTCAAGGCCAGCCTGGTCTACAGAGAGAGCTCCATGCCTTCTAGAATCAAAAGGGAGACCCTATCTCAACAATACAAATAAATAAGTAAATAAATAAATAAATTTATAAAACTCATATCACCTTATACACCAAATACAAATAAATTTGGTAAGAAAGAAATCATGAATGTAACCCCAATCCCAAGCTACAAAGAATACAAAACATGTAAGATTGTAATCAACTAAAAATCCTATAATGAAAATTTTAAAGCATTAATGAAAGGAACAGAAGAAAAGAAAAGTATAAAAATGCCCCATGTGCATGGGTTATAATGATATTGTTAACAGGTCTACTCTATCCAAAACAGTCTTTAAATTCAATGCAATTCCTATTGAAATACCAATGACTAAACTAGCAAAACAACCATAAAATTACTGGGAAAGCCTGAAAGATCCTGAAAGACAAGAGCCAAATATAACTAAAAAAAAAAAAAAAAAAAAAAAAAAAAAAAAAAAAAAAAAAAAAAAAAAAAAAAACTGAAAGCATCTAATCACTGATGTCAAGATATTCTACAAAAGAATAAAATTAAACCCCTACCTCTGACCCTGTACAAAAATCAACTCCAAATGGATTAAAGACCTCAACGTGAAACCCCAAACTCTGAAGGTCATAGAAGAAAATGTTGGCAGCAACATACAAAATACAGGCATAGGAAAAGACTTTCTAAATCAGACAACAGCTGCACAGAAAATAAGATCAACAATTGACAAGTGGGACCTCATTAAACTCAAAAGCTTCTGCACATCAAAAGGAACAATCAGGGAAGTGAAGAGAAAACCCACAGAGTGGGAGGAAACCATCACTGCTGATACATGTGACAGAGCATTAACTTCCAAAATATATAAAGTCCTCAAAAAACAAAGAAGTAAGAAAACAAATGACTCACTCAAAAGATGGGGTAAAGAGCTGAACAGAGACTTCACAAGTGAGGAAATAAAGATGGCTGAGAAACATCTTAAAAAGTGTTCAACGTTGCTAATAATTAAGGAAACGCAAATTAAAACCACATTAAGATATCATCTTATTCCAATAAGACTGGCTAAGATCAAGAAAACAAATGACACTGACTGCTGGAGCAGTTGTGGGAAAAGGGGAATATTCATCCACTGCTGGCGGGAATGTCAACTCATACAACCACTATGGAAAGCAGTGTGGAGAACACTTAAAAGACTCAAAATGATCCTACCACCTGACCCAGTCATACCACTCCTGGGTATATACCCACAGGACTCATCCTACCACAGAGATACATGCACATCTATGTTTATTGCAGCTCTCTTCACAATAGTGAAGAGCTGGAACCAACCCAAGTGCCCCTCACCTGATGAGTGGATAGACAAAATATGGTACATCTACACAATGGATTTCTATGCAGTGGTATAGAAAGATGACATCATGAACTTTTCAGGTAAATGGATGGAACTAGAAGATATTATGCTAAGTGAAGTAACACAGTCCCAGAGAAACAAATGATGAATGGTATCCCTCACTCGTGGATGCTAACACCAAGTACCTAGTTGTGAGGCAAACTGAGCAACATTAATGTTATATTCCTCTTTTCCTGAAAGCAACTGTGCTCTTATAACGTGAATCCCTTAACAGGCTCTACAAATGACACACCACTTATTTTCAGACTTTGTAACCTTAGTATGTGAGTGGAGGGTAAATAGGCATATTTTAGAGTAATATAAATTTAAAAGGCTAAAATGTGAATCCTAAAATATGATTTGGAAATAACATAGTTTATTTTCAGATAACATAATTTTAGTATAGGTGTAACATATATATGTGTGTATATGAATATGATGGAACAATACAAATTGGAGGGAACAATAGCAACAAAAGAACTGGAACAAAGAACCGACTGAAACAATGAAGTTCTCCCCCAAACAATAATCATCTGCTTTGAAAAACTTTAAAAAGACTCAGGAAAAGATACAAGACACGTATGGCAGAATGCATGAACTCAGGTGGGGTGGGGGTCACAGAAAGGAAAATGAGTCTAAATTGGACTGAGAAATTATGTATGAAATGCACAAAACTTCAATAAAAAGATATTCTACAAAGCAAAACAGCAGGGACAGGGATGATGTAGTGGAACAGAATAGTCCCAGAAATGAAACCAATTGGATGTCCTAATGATGCTCAACAAAATTGCCAAAAACATACAATGGCAAAAGGGAGTCTGTTCAATAAGTGACGCTGGAATAAGCAAATGTCCACACGCTGAAGAAACCAGATCTCTACACCTCACTATCTCCAAAAATAAACTCAAAAGCCTAATGATGTAAGACCTGAAACTTTATACGACTGGAAGAAAACACAAGGTAAGCACTTCACGACAATGATTTAGACAATAACGCTCTGGGAGGGACTCCAAAAGCACAGGCAACAAAAGAAACAACAGACAAACAAGAGGTTGGAAATGTAGCTTGAAGGGAGAGCATTTTCCTGGGTTGTAATGTCTTAGTTTGATGCAAAACACCGCAACAAAAAGTAGACAGATGGGATTATATGAAATTGCACAAATTGGAAACAACAGAGTAAGGGAAAACTCGCAGGATGGAAGGAAGTATTTGTAAACTGTTCATCTGAGAAGAAACCGACATTCCGAATAGATAAGGAACCCAAGATTTTCAAAAAATTAAAGATAAGCAAATTATTCAAATAGACAGTTCTCAAAATAAGAAGATACGCAAGTAGCTGACAAATGTAGTTAAAAGTACTCAACATTAGCCAGGTAATGCCAGCTGATACAACCCAACTAAAAGATATGACCCAACTAAAATTAGGAAAATAAAAAAAGGATTAAAAGTAGCTAATGCAAGCTTCGGGTGCTGGTGAAGACAGAGAAAAATGGGAACACTTTACATATTGTTAGTGGGAATAATTTAGTAAATACAGCATGCAGTTTCCTCAAAATTAAAAATATGACTACTGCATGATCTATCAATTCTACTACTGGATATATATCCAAAGGATATAAACTCCATATGTCAGAGATCTCTACATGCTGATGTTTATTGCAACACCATTTCCAATAATAAGGAAACAATAAATACAAGTACGTGAGGTATACTTCTGATACATATATACATATATATATTTATAATATATATCATTCTTTCAATTGAAGCAAGTCAGACATAGAAAAAGGATTGAAAGTTGTAGTTACAGAAGATGAGTGACTCCTACAGATCTAAACAACATGATGCCTACATCTTCTGTGTACTTCAACTTTTTTAGGAGGCTAGATGCTATGTTAAATGGATACATTTATGGAAGAGGTTAGGTGATAAGTTTACAAGTATTGCCTACTAAAACTTTTTTTGGTCCTTTTGAGACAGGGTCTCCCTGTAGACCCAGCCGTCCTGAAACTCACTATGTAGACCAGGCTGGCCTTGAACTCACAGAGATCCTACTGTCTCTGCCTCCTGAGTGTTGGGATTACAGGTGTGTGCCACCATACCCGGCTTACCTACTAAACATTTATTAGTCATACTTTAGCAAAGTGGTTGTTGTTTAAAAATAAATATGAATCACACAATTGCCAGTTACAAAATAAATGGAATTGACTAAAATAAAATAAAAAACACAATGAGGTGTTGGCAAAAATCCTTCCTTGAATTATAATACTAAGTGACACACCGTGAGAAGTGTATGTAATTTGAAAACCCAGGTGCCATGCCAGGGACACGCCAGGAGGGCTTCTATGTCAGGCTAGATAAAGCCATTGATGGATGCAGTTCAAACATCTCTTCACATATGCAAATGAACTTAATGTAAAGCCACGAGGTTTCTGCTGTTCCTGCTAAAAGATGTGCTATCACAGGAGTCATTTTGCACTTTGTTTAATGAGTATCTTAAGCACCAGAATGTACACTAGAAAAAGCAAAATGTGATGTGACAAGCAGCAACTATGAATGGATAGAAACACTTAGATTTTATCCACTCATCAGTTGAGGGGCATTTGGGTTGATTCCAGTTTTTTGCTATTGTGAACAGAGCGGCAATAAATATAGCTGTGCATGTATCTCTGCAGTAAGTTGAGTCTTGTGGGTATATACCCAGGAGTGGTATGACTGTGTCAAATGGCAGGATCATTTTGAGTCTTCTAAGGGTTCTCCACACTGTTTTCCATAGTGGCTGCACAAGTTTACATTCCCACCAGCAATGTGACATAATCCACTGTCGATCTTGAATTGACATACCATCCAAACATCTGTGTCTATACCAAGTACCCTACCATAAACAATTATAACTGTTTAAATACCCATATATCTAATTTTTTTGCTTCATTCGTAGAATCGAAGGCTATATATTATAGTTTAAATACCTAAATATCTAATTGCATGTGCTTCATTAGTAGGATCGAACGTTTAAGCCTGGACAAGCTGGAAGCCCAGGAAAGAAAACAGCCAGAACTGACTAAGACCAAAACATCAGCTCCAGAGAAATAGAGTGTTTGCTTCTCATCCACCTTGCCCCTTTTCTAAGCCTAGGGAAATCTGCGGAAGAGAAGGGGCGTGAATGAGAATGTCATAAAGGCTTCGATTGGGGTTAATGGTGAAACTACAACAATATAGACTGGACACTCATTTGATCAACTTGATTGAACATAGAAGCCCCCGCTGCTGGATGGTGGGACCCATGAGCTGTGTGGGTTTGGGCACAACTGCTTGCAAATTGGTTTTACATGAAGGATGCTTGTACTCACAAATTATCACCTATTGTTAAAAAAAATGAAAACAAAACAAAACAAAAAAGCAGAGAAAGATGCAGAAAACTTATGGCAGAATGCACGATCTGCGATGGGTAGGGGTGGGGTGGGGGAAAGGGAAGGGGATATATGCCTGAACTGAATTGGAAAATGATGTATGAAATACACAAAGCATCAATAAAAATAAAAAATAAAAAAAATAAAAAAAAGAAACACTTAGATTTTAAAAGCCTTTTTCTTACTCTGAAACTCCTGAAAGAAACTGAGGAAACAAGGCTCTAAAAGCTCAAGAAATAAAAGCAAGAATCAGGCAGACCAGATGGCTCAGTTGGGTAAAGGTGCTACTCTGCAAGCCTGGAACCTAAATTTAATTTCTGGGACCCACATAAAGGCAGAAGAAGAGAGTAGCTAACAACCATCCATAACTCCAGTTCCCGGGATTCCAATGACCTCTTCTGACTTCTGAGGCATTGCATGATACAGGTGTGCTTCCATACAAGCACTTGTACACAGAAAATAGAAATGGTAAATAAATAATAAACAGTATAACTCTTAGCTGTGCTCCTGAACAAAGGGTCTACTCTTTCTTTTACTGAAACAGCGTATCTAGCATGAAATGAAGACGTTAAAGCAGAACTGTCTTAACAGAGGAGGATTTTGCCCCCTAGAGAAACCAGGGCTCAATGAACTTGTCGACGTTAGAAATAAGCTAAGATAATATTAAATTTTTGGATCCAAGGTTAAGTAAAAAATCATCTGCCCAGCATAGCCATATTCTAAAGTCCTTCCCACAGGTAGATATCCAAAGGACCCACAGTCAGTCTGCTATTCACAATAGCTGAATTATAGAATCAATGGATGAATGGATAAAAAATGTGGTGTATTTTCACCATGGAGTATTATTTAGTCATAAAGAAGAAACATGTCATTTTCAATAATATATATATGCATATATATATATATATATGCATGTGAAACTGGAAATAATTGTATTTCACAAAATAAGTCAGACTCGTGTAAGTATCGTATGTTTTCTCCCATATGTGGAATCAGGGGAGGATGATCATAGAACATTATACACATGTATAAAAATGCCAACTCATTTAATAAAATGTACACCAATTTTTAAAATTGCAAATGAAAAGTTTGTTTCTAGTTACCACATTTTAGTAATCACAGAGAACACTTGATCTTACCTCCTACTCTTAATTCAATATTGAAGAAATCATGAAAACTTGTAAATATAATTAAATCATGCCCCTAAGCATAAGAAATTTGAAGGAGCCCATATTTTTCTATTACTAAAGCAAAATACCTCACAGTTTGTGGGGTTCCAGTTCAATATGGAGTGGTTCTTTTTATTGTAGACCTGTTAAGAAGACACAGCCTGGTATGAATATGTGATAGAGAAAAGTGTTTACCTCAGAGGGCAGAAAAGGAGCCATGTAACCATTGTGAAGGCATGCCTTCGACGCCCTAAGAACCTCCAATAAGCCATTTTGTAAAGATTGCACCACTGCCCAATCACCATGGGGGTGAGGGGTGATCCTTAACACACAGCATTTGTCTAAACCATAGCAGCAACTAAATAAACAGGCAGCTCCAGTAGAGTTTGCTTCTCCCAACTAGAGACTTCTGGCCTTTGAAAGAAAAGGTGTGCATTCAGGTTGGAGGCTTGGAGAACCAGACAGCTCTTCACTGTGGTGAGCTGCCTCAAGATTGTCCATAGCTATGTCATAGTATGAGCCCCAGCTAAGCCCAGTAATTAAAACGTTACTCATAGTACAGGAAAAATTGCTGAAGTTAAGAACAGATCAGCGTGCACCTGGTTGCTTAAAAACTCATTCTGGGGCTGGAGAGATGGCCTAGCAGTTAAGAGCACCGACTGCTCTTGCAGAGGAGCCGGGTTCGATCCCCAGCACCCACATGGCGGCTAAGAACCGTCTGTAACTCCAATTCCAGGAGAACTCCAGTTCCACGGGAATCCGATGCCCTCTTCTGACCTCCGCGGCATTGCACGACACGGGTGCACAAACCTACATGCAGACAGTACATTCAAATAAATAAATAAATAAATAAAATTTAAACTCATTCTGCTAACTTGTTCATGGCTTCTGTACTTTATTCTTGGTTTTCTTTTAGAGAACAGGAAATGTGTGCGTTGCGGGGGGGGGTACCACTCCTAAGCTTGGGAACTTAAATCTTTCATCCTTGGATATGATTTTTTCCTATACAAAATGCTTCCCAACTGTAGCTCTTTGCTACACACCCTGGACTGAATGTCTAGTGTGTAGTCAGCTGACTAAAGACGTCCTATTGGCCTCATTTTTTGTCTGAATGGACTTCTCTGGTGAAATTACCCCATTACATCCCCACCATGTTACTGCCAGAGGACATATGTCAGCGATAAATTCGGCATCCTCAATGGCCTGCAGGCTACCATCTCATCACAGAAGAATATTGGGGCTAAGAGAAGATTATACTACACAGAAATACTCATTCAAAAGGCCACTAGCGGCATGATACTGGGCATATTTTAAAATAACATCAAAATGCTTCTCACCTGGTGATGATGTGCTTCCAAAGGAATAACGCCGGGCTTAGGAGTAGGCTATTAGTTGTTTGTTGAAATACTCAGAGCTCCAGGTAAGTGAGCCCCTCACTGTCTACTATCAGATAACTGAATGTATCCACTAGATGGGTCAAAGCCACTACACTCACCCAACTCCTGCCAGAAATGATGTCCTTCAGAATTTGGGGCTTTTCCGCTGATTTCCAAGCAGTAGAGAAGAAAACCTATGTGTGGCACTCTGGTTTATTGATAAGAGTCCTTCACCCCTCTTACCCTGCCCTCATTGTGGGGGTGGAGGGTACAAATCCATTCCTGGCCGCTGGCTTGGGTCATGACTGCATGGCTTGTTCAGATCACTGAGAGGTCAGCACATATGACCCGAGCAGATGGTGGCATGCTTCTGTGGGCCAGGAGTCCTGCAAATCCTGTCATCTTTTTAAGAACAGCGTGCCTGTTAACCTCTGAAAGACAAGAAACACAGAGATCAGAGCCAGCCTGGCCAGTCGAAGAAAGAGCTCCTGACACAGAGAAAGATGCTGCAAGCAAACGAAAGGGTTATTTCATATATAACTGAGATTTCCAGATCATTGTGCACCATTATAGTGGAAATTGTTCACAAAAAAAAAAAAAAAACATTCAGATGGAAGACCTTTACACTTTACACACTTTGGCCATGGCTAACCAAGCATAAGTAGATGTCTGACTGATGAAAAGCAGTTCAATCCTTCTAACTGATATAAAGCAATTATTTTAACAATATTTTAATCTGACCTAGCTTTATTGTTTTCAAATTGCAATGATTTTTTTTTCAGTTACGTTTGTTGTTGCCTGTTATGAGCTGAAAGTCTATTAAGTAGCACATAATTGCAAAATGTTGAATTTAAAAGTGATGGCAAGCATGATTTTAAAATATAAAAATCATGTACCTTGAGCTGATACATTTCTTTCCTTCCATAGCAAATAAAGACACCATAAGAAACTGGAGAGATTGCTCTTAGAGAGCCAAATCAAGGAGCTATTTTTTTGAAATTAAAAACTCATAATATCCATTTATAATAATGCCCAGGGCATGTTAAAAGCCTTTAATCTTGGCTACCATGCTTCATATCATCAAGTATAAAAGCACTTAAAACAGATTAATTTTTATCTTACATGTATAATATAAAATGCATTTTCATATGTGTATGTATTTAATACATGCATATCTATGTCCTAAGATGAGACCAGTTAGTAGATTCTAAAAGCTTCTTGATGAACCAACCTAATGTCTATATATGTCCATTGACATTTCTATAGTACAGAAAAACACATTTAATATTATTCCTAAATGAACACATTTTTAATATTATGCTATGCATCGCTGAACAAAGAAAGTGAGTCAACTTGTTTCAGCTATCTTCTGAATTGACACTATGTGTTGTGTTCACAAAGATTAAAATAACCTGGCCTGTCCTCATCTTTCACCCATCTTTTGAGTATCAGTACCATTACCTCCAGCAATAACAGCAGTACATCTGAAGGGGAGCTGTCAGGGAAAAACTCCTTTTCACACAGAGACACATGGTATTACCTAAGTAATAGAGAAAAAAATCCCCACCTGTCCTCTCTTGTGCTTATTATCCCTTTTGATCAGTATGTTAATCTTTACCATGTATATAGATAACCTACTTTCACATAAAGTATGCTTAAACAACTCAGAAAAATTGCCTGGAACTCCTGTAAGCAATCCATTTCCTTTCCTGTAACTGCAATAGCACTTTCCCCTCTTCCAGTATCCGCTCCAGTAACTAAGAATGTAATTGAATTTATCTCCCTACTACAGAAGCCAAATTGGCTTAAATGGTTCAGACGCTTTATTGAAGACACTTGATGTGGCCATATGGGTTATCAAAAACAACTAAAGTAACAGGAGACATTTCAGATGGTATATATTTTCTATGCCTTCACCGCATTCCTGACATATTTAGCAGCGTGGCCCATTTTCAGGAAGTTTGATTACTTTATAAAGATATATATATATATATAGATAGATAGATAGATATAGATATAGATATATAGATATATAGATATATAGATATATAGATATATAGATATATAGATATATAGATATATAGATATATAGATATATAGATATATAGATATATAGATATATAGATATATAGATATATAATCTAGATGCTAAAAAATTGTTTTGGAGTTGGTTGTTTTCTTATTTTATTATGAGTTACTCTTGATAAGAAAAGGGAAAGGTAGCAAGAACTGACTTTAAAATCATCAACTCTCTACTGTGTAAAAAATCTAAAATCATTCAGATAGGTCAATCTTTCATTAAGCTTTGAAAAAAATTTTCCAAAATTTATTCAACTGTTCCCTTCACCCTGACTTATCTCACTATTTAATATGCTGCTTCTACTGTTGGAGAGTGGTAATCTTTCTCTCTTTCTCTCTCTCTCTCTCTCTCTCTCTCTATATATATATATATATATATATATATATATATATATATATATGTTATATATGTGTGTATATAATTTATTTATTTTTACTTTATGTGTTTGAATGTATTGCCTGTATGTATGTAAGGCAAATAAAACTGAGATTAAAGTCATTTTAATGTCCTGATGATTATTTGTAGGCTCTAATAGTCTCTTTATATTATTAGCATTTCTGAACTTTAAAAAGATTTAGATTCCAAATGGGCATAGTGGCGCACACCTTTAATCCCAGCACTCAGGAGGCAGAGGCAGGAGGATCTTTGTGAGTTCAAGGCCAGCCTGGTCTACATAGTGACCAGCTGGAGCCACAGGGAGACCCTGTCTCAAAAAGACAAAAAACAATTTAGATTCCCTGATCTTTATTTTTTCTGTGATTTTGTTGCTATGGCAGTTCTCAACTTCTGCTTTCCACATCAGTCATTAATATTTGCAGAACTCAGCAACCTACATGTGCAGAAATTATTTCACTTAATTTTTTAAAGATCCAAGCAACAGCAAGCATGGAACTTATACATGTACATAAAAATAGGTTTTCATGAGAAATCCCATTGAAAATATCAGAAAGACACAAAGCCATCACATTCCCAAAGTTGGACTGGCAGAGTGTGGGGGGGAGATGGGGAGGTGCTGGTTTGAGAAGCTCTTTAGCTCTAGACAGCTAGACTCTGAAAGTGGCTCTTACTAAGTATTTCTTTACACAAGACACTGTCCCAATACCAAATCCCCACTAGATCTACAAAGTTTTCTTGCTTTTTTGTTGCAAAGACTCACATAAGAAAACTGATAGATGTTCCAACAGGTAAATTCACCCAAATAAGAGACACACTCACCGTGAATTGGCAGAGAACTAATTACAGTATGTACCAGCAGTGTCCTAAAGCAACCTCTGCTCATCCAGTTCCTGCCATCAACGATGTCTTTCTAAGCTGGTTTTTGGTTGTTTTTTTTTTCTGATTTTTGGCTTGGAGATACAAACTTCAACAGCATGGCCCAAGAGATGATGCTTTCCTGAACCTAAGCTCTCCTGTCTCAAAGTTAAGAACACAAATTTGAATCCTCACCAAGTGCTGTGTCCAAGTGTGTTATGTGTACTAGTCTTCTTAGTGGAAGCATGCATTATCATGTTTAGCAAAGAGGAAAGCAAAAGTATGGAGCTTGAATGAGTTGCCCCAAGCCACACAGAGCAATGGTTGAGGTATTAATGTGTGCTTCTCTATACTGTTTATGCTTCTTCTTTGTCACTTGTGGTTTTCCCTTTGTTTTTGAGTAATTTATATATTTTGGATGTTAATGCTCTGTCAGATGTATCAGTGGTGAATGTTTCCTCCCATTCTATGGGTTTTCAGTTCATACTGATTGTTTCTTTCACTGAACAGAATCTTTTGAGTTTAATGAGATCCCACTTGTCAATTGTTGATTTTATTTTCTGCAAAGCTGCTGTTTGATTAGAAAGTCTTTTCCTACACCTGTGTCTTGTAGATTGCTGCCAACATTTTCTTCTATCACTGTGATGGATAGTGTCAACACCTGGGTTGAGGGAGCCTCAATTGGGGAATTGGCTCCATTGGAGTGGCCTGTGGCCACATCTGTGGAGTATTGTCTTGATGGTCAAGCAGTGTGGGAGGGCCCAGCCCACAATGAGTGGTGCCACCCTGGGCAGGTTGTTGTGTACAGTATAAGAAGGCAGGCTGGGCATGAGCCAGGGGAGCAAGCCAGTGAACAGCATTCCTCCATGGCCTGTGCTTCAGCTCCTGCCTCCAGGTTCCTGCCCTGAGTTCCTGCCTTGGGCTCCCTAAGTGATGAACTGTGACCCAGGAGATGTAAGCTGAATAAACCCTTTCCTCCCCAAGTTGGTGTTGGTCAGAGTGTTTTGTCACAGCAATGGAAGACAAACTAGGACAGAAATTGGTACCAGAAGAGTGGGGTATTGCTGTGACAGACCTGACCTTGGTGTTTTGGGGAAGGATTGTGGAGGCGTTTGGAACTTTGGGCTGGGAAGATCATTGAATGCCTAAAGATTGTTGCTGTGGAGCTTGGAGCAGTTTTGCTGAAGGAGTTGTAGAAGATGGAGGCCTGGCTTGTGAAGTTTCTAGTTTCAAAGGAGAGCAGAGATCATCAGGACTGTGTAATCTGTGGGTTCTGGTCAGCTGGGGCTGTGGAGAATCAGCTGTAAGTAACAAGAGACCAGAACCTGAAGTGAAACTTTTGTGGTACTGGGGCAATTGATGCTGGTTAGCTGGGGCTGAAAAATCAGCTGTAAGTAACAAGAGACCAGCATCACTGAGGTGAAATCTTCTGGGGAGAATATCTTCAAGGTCAGCACACAGAAGCTGTGACCCAGAAAGGGCCTGAGCCTCCATCTCGAGCCAGAAGCCGGACTTGGTAACGTGTAAGAGTCTCCTATATGGTTCCGGTGTTGAAATTTGAGGGGGTCACAGAGAGCAGCCGAGGCTTGGCACTGTGAGAGGTCAGGAAAGACCATTGGTGGAAGTGCACCTCGGTTGCTGTGAAGACCCCAGGATTGCAGGGGTCATGGAGAGAAGCTGAGGCTTTGCACCAGGAGAGGTCAGAAGAGACCATTGGTGAAGGTGCTGCCTCAGTTTCAGTAGCGACCCCAGCTTTTTGGAGATGCCGGTACCCTGGGACGACCACCAAGAGCAGCGGTAGGTGTAGAATGGAGTCGGCCTGGGCCTGCGAGATGAGTGTGCCACGGACGGCAGAGTCGGAGAGGGGGAGCTGCCGAGACCCTTTGGAGCCCAGAAGATCGTGAGTGAATCCCATGTGTCCAGCCTTGAGCTACTTTGCTGGACTTAGGTTTTGTTTGAGAGTGCCTGATTCTTCCCTTTGAAATAAGACAGTACTTGTTTTGGATTTTACAGCAGCCCACAGTTAAGAGACTTTTAACGGACTGTGAACTTTTAAGTGTTCAGACATTCTAAGGACTGCGGGGCTGTTAAGGTTGTACTGTCTTAGGTTGTGATTAATGTTAACATCATACTTTGGGGATAAGAATTGGAAAAGGTGGTGGTTTAATAGTGATGTGTTTTGTGTGTCAAGTTGACAAGGGGTCAATTGTGCTGGATAGCTTTAGTGTCAACTTGACACACATGGGTTGAGGGAGCCTCAATTGGGGAATTGGATCCATTGGAGTGGCCTGTGGCCACGTCTGTGGAGTATTGTCTTGATTGTCAGGCAATGTGGGAGGGCCCAGCCCACAATGAGTAGTGCCACCCTGGGCAGGTTGTTGTGTACCATATAAGAAGGCAGGCTGGGCATGAGCCAGGGGAGCAAGCCAGTGAACAGCATTCCTCCATGCCCTGTGCTTCAGCTCCTGCCTCCAGGTTCCTGCCCTGAGTTCCTGCCTTGGGCTCCCTAAGTGATGAACTATGACCCAGGAGATGTAAGCTGAATAAACCCTTTCCTCCCCAAGTTGGTGTCAGTCAGAGTGTTTTGTCACAGCAATGGAAGACAAACTAGAACAATCACCTTCAGAGTTTCAGGTTTCACACCGAGGTCTTTAACCCATTTGAAGTTGTTTTTGTACAGGGTGAGAGATAGGGGTTTAATTTTATTTTTCTGCAAATGGTGATCCAGTTTTGCCAGCACCATTTGCTGAATATGCTCTCTTTCCTCCATTGAGTCTCTTTGGCACCTTTGTCAAATATGAGGTGGCTGAAATTGTATGAGCTCAAGTTTGGATCTTCAATTTTGTTCCATTGGTCTATGGGTCTATTTTTGTGCCAGTACCAGGCTGTTTTTATAACTATAGCCCTGTAGTATACTTTGAAGTCTGCTATAGTGATCCTCCCCTGTTTTGCACTTTTCGCTCAGGGTCGCCTTGGCTGTTTGGGATCTCTTTTAAGGATTTTTTTTTCCAAGTTTGTGAAGAAACTCATGGAGATTTAATTGGGATTACATTGAATCTCTATATTAATTTGGGTAGAATGAACATTTTTACTATATTAATTTTTCTAATCTGTGAGCATGGGTGGTCTTTCCATCTTCTGATGTCTTCTTCAATCCCCTTCTTCAGGGGTTTAAATTTTTTGTTGTAGAGATCTTTGGTGTCTTTGGTTAGGTTTGCTCCTAGGTATTTTATTGTTTATGAGGCTATTATGTATAGGAAGGTCTCCTTGTATTCCTTCTTCAGTTCCTTGTTGTTGGTGTAAAGAAAAGCTACTGATTTTTTTCTAAGTTAATTTTGTATCCTGCCACTTTACTGAAACTCTTAATCATTTCAAGAAGTTTTCGGGTGGAGTTTTTAGCATCCCTTAGGTAAACTATGATATCGTCTGCAAAAAGGGATAGCTTGCTTCCTCTTTTCCAATTAGTACTCCTTTAATTTTATTTTTTTAGGCCATTGTGAGTGGGAAGATCTTCTTATATTCCCTCTCCATTTGCCTTTTGTTGGTGTAAAGAAAGGCTACTGACTTTTCTAGGTTAATTTTGTGTCCTGCTACCTTAAAACTCTTAATCGTTTCTAGTTTTCTGGTAGAGTTTTTAGCATCCCTGTAAACTATCATATCATCTGCAAAGAAGGATAGTTTTACTTCCTCTTTTCCAATTAGTACTCCTTTAAAATTCCACTTTTTTGTCTTATTACCCTAGCAAGTGTTTCAAGCACTATATTGAAGAGGAGTGGTGATAGGGGACATCCTTGCTGTGTCCCTGCCGCTAAGGGGAATGCTTCTAATTTTTCTCCATTTAGAATGATGTTGGCTATGGGTTTGTTATATGGGTTGTTGTCTGGCTATGGGTTGGTGATGTTGAGGAATGCTCCCTCCAGTCCAATTCCCTCTAGAACTTTAAGCATGAAGGGATGCTGGATTTTGTCAAAGGCTTTTTCTGTGTCAATTGAGATGATCATGTGTTTTTTGTCTGTTAATCCATTTATGTGTTTTATGATATTTATTGATTTTCATATGTTGAACCATCCTTGCATCTCTGGTATGAATCCAACTTGCTCATGACGGATGATCCTTTTGATATGGATGTGGTTTGCAAGTATTTTGTTGAGAATTTTTTCATCTATTCTCATTAATGAGAGGAGTCTATAGTTGTCTTTTTTGGTTGTATCTTTGCCTGGTTTTGGTATTAGAGTGATGCTGGTTTCATAGAAGGAATTTGGGATATTTCCCTCTGCTTGTATCCTTCTGATCAATTTTAGTCATAATGGTTGTAGGTCCTCTTTAAAAATGTTTTATGGAGCTGGAAGACATTATGTTAAGTGAAGTAACACAGTCCCAGAAAAACAAACGACAAATGGTGTCCCTCATATGTGGATGCTAGTACCAACAACCCAGATATAAATATTTCTCATGGAGAGGGATGCATAGTAAAAGAACAACAGAAAGACTGCATCAGAAAATGGACTGAAATGGTGAATTGGAAAGGGGGGATGGGTGGGAGAGGGACACGGGTGTATATTCGATTAAGGCATATTTAATTGACGTGAGCTCAGCAAGTACCCAGTTTTGCCTAGACACTGTCTACAGGACACATGGTGTTTTAGGACTTAGTAAAAGTAAACGTGTATATTAAACAACATTGGTTTACAGAATCTGATAAAAATGGTAATGCATCTGAATTAAATGGAGATATAATTCGCTGTTGCCCACATTTGCTTTACATAAAATCTGTAGAGCAAGAACTTTGGGATTGACACATACAAATATTCTCTATAATTTCCCTGTTGTACAGTATCACCTTGTAGCATTCTCTTTAAGATGATTTAACGTAAAAATTAAGTTTGCTTCCCAAGTTAATCATATATAGTCACCCAAAACAACATGGGTGAATTTGATGAAATCTGTGCCTTGACTCCACCCTATAGTCATGTATAATACAACTGTCTTCTGGAGACTCATACACTAAAAAAAAAAAGGGGGGGGGATACAGAAAGACATGAAACCTTTTCATCAAACCCTTGCATTTCAAATCTTAAAACTAACTATGGGAAAAGATTTGTTTGTTCCAACAGGACAAAACATCACCAACTTAATGGCTGAGAAAGAAAAGATACAGGTTTTCATTGAGTAGGATGTACCAAAAAGTGGCAACGGAAAGGCTGACCCGTCTGAACATTCAAAGGAAGAAAAGCCTCAGATTGCCATAAACATCGAACCCCTCTGTGGATCCTACATGTAACAACTAGTTATAATGAGCCCTAATGAAACTTACCTTCTAGGTGTCACAAAGGTTCTGATATGAGAGACTTTCTTGCCTTCCCCCCCATAGAACAAGGAGAAATATGACGATGATGAGGTCGTTCCCCAACTGTAAATTGGAGACAACTATTGTAGAGGTAATCTCTTATAAAACTGGTAAAACTGCTTTCTTTAATTGACTACTAGACATGGGAACTGTGGAAGGGATTACTCTCTGTTCAGAACCAAATATAATACTAAAGTCCTAGGGCTATGCACTCAGGCAAAATATATTAATACAGGAGCTCTGACATCAGCAATGGATTGTTCTACCAGGTGGATGTTGGCCAGGGGATCCAAGGCCCCACAAAAGGTAAGGGCTCCTTGCCTCTAAGTTGGGATACCTACAGGAGGAGAGGCAATAAGACCCTGCTGCCGAAGACCTGACGTTAACATGGGAGGGATGTATTGAGACCACACATGCAAGTGTACAGATGGCCTCTGGAATGCCAGAGAGTGTTACCAAAGGCCACTAAACCAATAAAGCAAATATGGGTCTCCCTGAGTCAAGCAAGACTCCACCGTCAGCACCAGCTACACCTCACCTGCCTGGAAATACTATGCAGCAGAGGCAGCCATGTGCCTGTATATCCCAAATCTAATTGGCTATTGGCTCTCCCCTTGGAGAAATAACCCATGGCTGATGCCACAAGCTTACATCCTCTACAGGTTAGGAGATGTTATAAGCCACAGTAAGACCCTGTCATATTTAACAGGGGGGAAAATTGTAATTCATGGATTAACATATCCAAACATGTGTCTATGCTAAAGTAACCTACCATAACTATTAGTGCTGCTTAAATACCTATATATCTAATTGCTTGTTCTTCATTAGTAGGATCGAAAGGTTATTCCTGGACAAACTGTCAGCCCATGAAAGGAAACAGCCAGAATTGACCAGACTCCAAGTCAACAGCTCCAGAGAGAGTGGACTGTTTTACCTCTCATCCACCTGTGCCCCTTTTCTAAGCCTAGGGAACAACCTGCGGAAGAGGGGGCGTGGTAGAATGTAAGGGCTGCGATTGGGGTGAATGGTGAAACTACAGCAATGTAATCTGGACACTCATTTGATCAACTTGATTGAACAAACAACCTGTCACCCCCCACTGAATGGTGGGGCTGTAGGTGTTTGGGCACAACAGCCTGCAGATAGGTTTTGCATGAAGGATGCTTGTACTCATGGATTATCACTTATAGCTAAAAATGAAAAAAAAAAAAAAACTGAGAAAGATGCAGGACAGTTATGGCAGAATGCATGATCTGGGATGGGGTGGGGGTGGGGGGGAAGGGAAAGGGAAATAAGCCTGAACTGAATTGGAAAAAATGTATGAAATGCACAAAGCATCAATAAAAACTAATTTAATTAAAAAAATAAAAAAATAAAAAAAAATAAAAATGTTTTATAGAATTCTGCCCTGAAACCATCTGGGCCTAGGCTTTATTTACTTGGGAGGTTTCTTATTACATTTTTTATTTCTTCATATATTATGGGTCTGTTTAAGTTGTCAATCTCTTCTTGGTTAAGCTTTGGTGAATTCCGGGATTTCAGATATTCATCCATTTCTCTTAGGTTTTCAAATTTAGTAGAGTGTAGGTTTGTGAAGTATTCTCGTATAATTGTCTGGATCTTTTTGTTGTCTTTTGTGATGTTGCCCTTTTCATCATAAATTCTATTGATTTGGAGTTGTTCTTTATTTTGGTTAATTGGACTAGAGATCTATCTATCTTGTTTATCCTTTCAAAGAACCAGCTTTTGAATTCGTTGATTCTTTGTATTGTTTTCTTTGTTTCTATTTCATTAATTTCTGCTCTGATTTTTGTGATTTCTTCCTGTCTGTTGGATTTAGGGTTTATTTGTTGTTGTCTCTCAAGTGTTTTTAGCTGCAGTATTAGTTTATTTATTTTTCCTCTTTCTGTTTTTTTTTTTAATCTAAGCACCCAGGGCTATAAAATTCCTTCTTAGGACTGCTTTTAAGTATCCCGTAGGCTTTGCTTTTTTGTATTGTGTTTTTCTTTTAGTTCCAGGAATGTTTTATTTCTTTTTTTGCTTCTTCCTTGACCCATTCATTATTCAGGAGTATGTTGTTTATTCTCCATGTGTTCTTGTAGATAGTAGGCTTATTCTGGTGTCGATATTGAGCTTTATTGCACTGTATTCTGATAGAATGAATGAAATTATTTCAATCCTTTTGTATTTGTAGAGGTTTTTTTTTCTGTGTCCCAGTATGTGGTCGATTTTGGAGAATGATCCATGAGGTGCTGAGTAGAAAGTATATTCTCTGGTGTTTGGGTGGAATATTTTTGGTAGATGTCTGTGAGGTCCATTTGGTATATTGTATTGCTCTGTTCAGATGTCTGTTTATTCTTTGTCCAGTTGACCTATCCAATGGGCTCAGTGGGGTATTGAAATCCCCCACTATTAGTGTGCTAGGATTAATCTGTTGTCCTGTAGAATTGTTTTTATAAAGTTCAGTGCCCCAGAGTTTGGTACATATATATTCATGATTGTGAAATCTTCATGGTTAATTGATCCTTTGATAAGGATGTAGTGGCCTTCTTTGTCTCTTCTGATTAGTTTTATTTTGAAGTCTAGTTTGATATTAGAATAGCAACTCCTGCTTGTTTTTTGGTACCATTTACTTGGAAAATTTTTTTCCATCCTTTCACTTTAAGTTGATGCCTATCCTTGAGGGTGAGATGGGTTTCTTGTAGACAACATATAGATAGATTCTGTTTCCTAATCCATTCTCTCAGTCTATGTCTTTTAATTAGGGAGTTCAGCCCATTAATATTTAAGGTTATTATTGAGAGATGTGTGCTGCTTCCTTTTACCTTATTTTCTGTTTGCATTCTTGGTCTAGGTTTGTATTTGCCCAGTTATACTTTATTCATTATTCTCTCTAGCTATTTGGGGATAGTTGCTCCTTTCCTCTGACCTTTAAATTGCTTCGAGAATTTTCTGAAGGGTTGGTTTTCTGGACATGAATTCTAATGAATAGACCCAGAGCATAGGAAACTTTTTTCCCTAGATGACTGTAACTAAGAACTCTGGTAACTACTATGGTTAAAATGGGAAGTGTTGTGGTTTGTTCCCCAGACACTGTGTACCTGGCCTCTAGAAGGTATTGAAAAGTGCTTCTGTGACAGAGTAGGAACTGAAAGAATCTCCAAGAAGATTAGCATGTAAAAGAAGCCAGTTGCAGAGGAAACTAGAAGCCTTTCTTTACCTTTAAGGTTCAACTTGTCAACTTGAGACACCTGGGAAGAGGGGCTCTCAACTGAGTAATTCCCTTTATCAGATTAGCCTATGAACATGTCTCAATTGCTAACTGATGTAGGAGAGACCAGCCCAGTGTGGGTAGCACCATCATTGGCCAGGTGGGTCTGGGTAGTATAAGAAAGCTAGCTGAGCAAGCCAGGGGAAGCAAGCCAGTAAGCAGCACTCCTTCATGTTTTCTGCTGCAGTTCCTTTGTCTAAGTTTCTGCCTTGGCTCCCCTTGATGATGGACTAGAACCTGTAAGCCAAATAAACCCTCTTCCCCTGCAACTTGGACAGTGTTTTAACACAGCAATAGAATCCTAACTAGAACAGTGGTCCTAAGACCATATACCTTTTAGCTCTTTCCTCAGCTTACTTCCATTCTTGAGAGTGCCTTTCCAATTCTTAAGAAGCTATATGTATTTCTCTTCCATCCATAACTTAAAAGGCATATCATTTTCTCCATCTCTTCTCCTGGTGGCTTCCAGGATTTTCACCTTACCTATACTGTTAATAAAATTGTCTTCAAGCTTCCTTCTGTGTCCATTTCTAAATTCTTTAAGAGACTTAGAGCCCCCAAAGGGTTTCTCCGTTTTCTTGGTACTAGAGATAGGGAATAGTGAGAAATGCCTGCATCACAGCTATACCTTGTGAAAAGATGAACCCAATGCCTAAGTCAGGTCAGCAGTGGATTCGTTCCCTCAAGTGTATGTTGGGAAAGTAACAAGCCTGGACCCACCTTACTCTCCTGGTACCTCTTTTACTACACGAACATGTGATGCCACCTGCCACTCAGTGAGGTGATCCTCACCAGATGCTGACTACATGGGGCCACCCATGACATTGAGCCTCTCAGACAGTGACCCAGATATCTCTATACATTTCCTGGACAAAAATAGTAACAAAATGAAAACGAAAGATATCTGTAATAACCGCATTTCTTCCCATTCGAGGTGAGATTTCATTTAACTCTAGAAGACTCATATAACACAACATGAGAGGCAGAGTTGTGATTTAGAAAAAGAAAACATACCTGCTCTGCTTTTCCCAGGATGCTTAGAGTAGTCTTCCTAATACAATATGCAAAGGCAGAGAATGGAGGCTGGAGAGACAGCTCAGTGGTCAAGAGCACTGACTGCTCTTGCAGAGGACCGGGTTCCATTCCCAGCACCCACATGGCAGCTAAGAACCATCTTGGGCCAGGCATGGTGGCACATGCCTTTAATCCCAACATTTAGGAGGCAGAGGCAGGCATATCTCTGTGAGTTCAAGGCCAGCCTGATCTACAGAGTGAGCTCCAGGCCAGCTGGGACTAAAGGGAGACCCTTCATCAAAATACAAAAAAAAAAAAAAAAAAAAAAAAAGGAAAGAATGCAGTTTAGTTGTAGTCAATCTTTTTGTTGCTATTGTTTGGTGTTTGGGGTTGGGGTTTGAGTTTGGCTTTGTTTGGGTTTTGTTTTGTTTTGTTTTGTTTTGAGACAGTGTCTCCCTTTAGCCCCTGCTGGCCTGGAACTCACTCTGTAGGCCAGGCTGGCCTTGATCTCACGGAGATCAACACTTGCCCTTACCTCCCAAGTGTTGGGATTAAACCCATGTGCCACCACATCCTTGTAGTCAGTCTTTTTAGGAAGCCATTCGTTCAAAATCTAAAACTCTTGTGTTTGAACCTAACAGACACGGACAGCTGCACATGAATTCTGGACTTCCATCTGAAAATTAAATACTGAAACACAATAGCATCTTTACTATAACTGAGTAGCAAAAGGAGGAAAATGCCTAAATCCCACCTGTGTCATCTAAAGGACCAAGCCCTACAAATACTGAGAATATGCTCTTTATAACTTTGTCCCCAACACTCTTGAAATTGATCTATCCATAATTATCTCTGCCCCTGAGCAAAAATGTTTTCATAATTTTAAAAGCTGAAATCAGAGAGGGAAAAAACAATTTTGATATTGTCGTTTCTCAGGAAAGTTACTTAAAATTCTGTGTGCTGTCGTAAATGATGGACAGATCATGCACACCAGCAGTGCATGCTGCATGATAGGGATTAACGCTCCATTGTTTCGTCCTGGAAGGTTTTCCTCCATGACAAGACGCAGCTGTCAGAGCTTCAGCAGAACTCTGCTTTTTGGCAGAGAAAACAATTAAAATTTGAAGTTTGCTGACTCCTTTCCAAATATAGCTCCCTTTCCCACAAAAGTAGCTGACAGAGTGGAGGAACTCAAGCTGACTGAGCACCGAGGTTCTTCCTGCCTCTAGAAAAGATATGCCATAAGATTCTCCAGAGAACATCCCAGAATCTTGGTCATAAAAGGAGATGCTTTGGAATTCATAAGATGTTTTTTAAAACCTAAGAACACAATAGTCTTTATGACACTCATCAAGCATGAATGATGTCTGATATTGGCTCTTGAGCAAAGACACAAAACTGGAAGCCAAGATAACACATCTATACCTCAGAGAACAATAACAAAAGTGTCCATTTGTTGTCCTGAGTCCATCAGAAGACAAAGTATTTATGTGTGTGTATCAAGTCTTTAGATACATTCATTTCAATCATTTCTATTATTCCGGGCCAGCTGGGGCTACAGGGTGACCCTGTCTCAAAAAAAAAAAAAAAAATTCTGTTACTGAGGCTGTAGACACGCTTCCACGGGCAAAGGCCTCCAAAACTAACAAAGAGAGTTCAGTCTTTAGTACAAACATGTAGGAAAGAGAGAATAAGCTCCCCAAAGTTGTCCTGTAACTTCTATGTATGTCCCATGGCATCACACACAGACATACAGACACACACACATACACACACACACACACACACACACACACGCACACACAAAATCAATCAATTAATCAATAAAATATAATAGTCTCCACACTGAATTACAAATTGTTTCACTGTTTTAAGCAGGCACAGAAAGCCATATCCACGTGGAAAGCTACAGTCTGAGCTGCTAACTAAATGGATTTCCACGGAACCCATCCTAAGAGTTTTCACTGTTTAGAGCAGGCAAATTAACAAGCTACATGAAAGTTCTGGCCTTTGGAAATTTAGAAAACCTCATCGTCTGGATGGAAAATAAGTCTTTAATTTTTAACTTATAACTTTTTCTCCTGATTGTCAGACTGAGTATCAGTTTGAATATAAGAAGAGATAAGCAAAAAGTAAACATGCAAAACTCCAAGGCATTAACATCAGCGGAAATGAGCGTGACCATGAAATCCAGCTCAGTTACCATGACCTAGCCACCACTTTAGCTCTAACCTTTGCCTGAGAGCAAACTAAAATACTAATGCAGTCAGCTGTGGGCTTTAACAACTGACAGATAAATAGTCTATTATTTCTGGTCTTTAATAAAAAGCAACTTTCTTTACACTAATTTCCAAAGGGAATATCATAGGCTTCCTGCCATTTGGGTTCTGGGTATAGCATCATATATCAATGATACTTCCATGAAACCAATAGACAACTGACTTATGAAAAGTTTTTAAAGACTCCTATCACACTGAGAACAAGATAAAAGCTTATAATCCCAGCACTCCTGAAACAGAGGCAGAGGATATTGAAGTAGAAGCTAGCCTGGGCTAAATCCTGAGACTCTATCTCAAAACAAATAGAGTTTTTTTAAAAAAAAGTGTAAATATGTTGAATATTTGCATTGAAAAACACTGAGAACCTATCAAAAGCGAATTTTTTATCTTAGAACACCATACAGTAGATTCTTGCAGTTACCCACTTCAAGGAACTGAGTAAGGCCATATCTTGATATGGTCGCCTATTCCAGAAGACAGGTGAAAATGATTCCTGAGGCACATTCTAGCCATTCTTTTCTCTTACAGAATGACACGTTGGCCCTCCTTACTGCCAACAGGAGAGAGCAAAGTCACCTGTAAGGCAGTGAATTCCAAAGCTCTCAGTTGGTTCCAGTGTGTTAGGAAGATCATCAATCAATGTTTATCACCATATGAATGGAGTGGGTGAGGAACCACGGTCTGGAATAAGTTCTCGCTAAACAACATCATTCCAGACACCAAGAGAATGAGGGGGGAATTGGCAAAGAAAAAGTTCCATAACCACTTCTGAGATAGTTGTAAATTTAGGCAGCATGGGAATCTTGGATGACTCCTCACCTAAGGAGACTTCAGTGTTCCTAACATTGTCACCAGCAGGCAGCTCTGGAATCTTCTGCTCTATCTGATGAAACATATCATAAAAAGAAATGAGCTGTCAAACAAGTCCCACCTCTCCAGCTTACAGGGTCAGGTACCCTGGACTAATCACTCCACCTCAGTTCCCTCACTTGGGAGGTGATGACAGATTACTAGCTTATGAGCAAACTTCAAGTATATATATATATATATATATAAATATAATATATATTATATAATATATAACCACAAAGCATGTAATAGGAATTCTATATATTTTAAGCTTCTTCCCTTTTTTTTGCCTGCTGTGATACGAGTGTCCAATGTCCTTCTGTAATACCCCACCACTCTTGCTGCTGCTTTTGGAAGCTGGAGGAAATGGATTGACAGAGAGCAGGCCATCCCTGCTTCCAGCCCAGTCTTGATCTCCTTCTCACTGGTTCCAAGCAGCCTTAGTTCTGTACACATAGCCCCAGCTACTTCAGCTGCCAAGCCTTCTGCCATGATGTACAGTACCCCTCTGACTGTGAGCCAAAACAAATCCTTCTCCTCTGCCTAAACTGCTGCTCATCAGACATGTGGCCATAGCAACAAGAAAGTAACTAACATATTTTCTTAAGGATTTTTTTAAAGCATGGAGAATTAATGTTGTGCTCTAATATCCTGGGCTGTTTTACTGGTTATAAGCATTTTTAAATATCCCAGTTGCTATTTTAAAATTTTGTGGATAAAAGTTTTATAGTAGATTCAACTAGTTAACTGGCTAACAATTTGGAAAACAAAGCAAATGGGAGCTTTTGTCAAATACAACCTATCAAAAGAGTTTTATGGGAGCCACTAAAAAGAAAACTTATTTAAGAAAGGAGCTTTTTGAACTAATGAAGCAGAAATTTAATTGATAGACCTGATTGTATAAAATTGTCAACTTTCCTAGGAGAAAAGGTCATAAAATAATTTAAATAAAATACAATAAGGAAAATAAGTATATATTACAACTCAACATACATTCTTAACATAAAAATAATTTATATAAGCTAAGAAAATTTCATAAAATTATACCATAAACCGATGAAAAGACCAAAGTGGGAGCCTAGCCAGCCTCTTTTCCCTCTTCCTTTGTCCAATCTTACTGTGTATTTGACTTTGTTCCCAAATTCAAGATGGATTCAGATCCCTCTAGGCACAACAAAGAATGATCCTGGCTCCTAGTACATGTTTTGGGGCCAGCAGTGTACAGACGGCCACAAGTGTTCCAATATGGAGGGGAAAAGCTTATATTTCATGGTAGGGAACACTTTCCCTCCATCTGTCTTGTTGGCTAGGAGCAAGAGAACATCCAGATTTGATAACAGAATCTTTAGAGCTGGCAGCACACTTGGTAGCAGGTTCAAGGCTGTAGGTCCCATCCCCAGTGTGGCAGGGATATTTAATGGAGTCAATCTCAAGACAAGCAGACACTAAGAAGAAAAAGTTATTAAAGCTGATATTGAGTAATCATGTTACTCTACGATTCATGCTGCCTACCAACTTCTTTATGTGATACATTTAACAATGGACACAAATAAGATACAATAATTAAAAAGATACATTACATAGCTATTAACTATTAAACATATGAATATATTGATGCAACATACAGATTTAACTTATTCCTAATTTATAATTTGGAAATACATTTTATTTACCATTCTTATTTATACTAGACTTTTTGTTATAAACAAAATTGTTACACATCTTATTGGTCAGGTGTGCAAGACTACACTTAGTTTTAGAGACTAAATTTCTGGATCTTAAGAGAGATTCATTTAGTTTCAGTAGATAGTGCTATTCTTCCCTCTAACATATCTGTCTGTCCCAATGAGCCTTCCTACAATAAGTTGTTAAAACGCCAACTGGACATTCACAGACTAAGGACTTTGTCCATGTAAAGATAATTTTGGTCATTTATGCTGTGTAAGGTTTTCTCAGTTACTAGTAATATAATATTTAAAGACATGTTTATCAGCTATTTGCATTTTCTTTTATGTAAATTGCTCATACATGTCTTAGTTAAGATTTTAGTTATCTATTTGTAGATAGTGTTTTATATTAATCTTTGATCTGTCACACATGCTGCTATTGCTTCCTTCGTCATTTAATTTTGTCCCTCTTCATTTACGTGCCTTATTATCTTAACCTAGATACTGCATATGAGGGGAATAGAATTTGTCTTTCCAAATCTGACCTATTTCACTTAACAAGACAACTCAGAGTTCTATTCACATTTCTTTAAGTGGCTTCCCCATCTTCTGAAAGCACCTGAATTCCGTGCCTGTGAACCTTTGTTCACTTCACTCCAACCTCCTGCTTCCTCTGCCACATGGCTGATGGCTGCCTCTAATCTTCCTGCCTCCCTCTTCAGAACATCCTTTTCACTCTATGGAACCACTACGATAATCAGACCACTATCCACATTTCTAGACTCACCTCAGTCACATTTACCCTGTAAACACGCCCACAGGCTGTAGAGATGAGAAAACAGATATCTTGGGGGACCATGAAATCCTGTCTTACTCAATGACAAGAAGCTTTTGACAGTCTACATAGGGAGAAAAATCTGTTTGAAGGAATGAAAGATGGTACTTAGTCTAAATAAAGTGCCTTTTGCCATGAAGTTTTAAATGACTGCAAAAATGAGTATGGCTGCTTGAAGGACTTTTTATTATAATAATTTACAAATCTCATTAAGCTTTGTTATTGTTTTCTCAATGCAAGTGCACAGCTGTCACCAGAATGAAATGCATGAGTAGAGGGGGCAAAAACCACTGGTGAGAATGCGTCCTGGTTCCTTTTATATTTATGACAGGACTATTTTTTTCTTGACTGAATTTTATACAATGATTAGATGCCATAAATTGTTGTGCTGGTAGTAAAAAACTAAAATAAAATATAAAGTTCAGATTCATTTCTCTGTATGTCAAAAAGGATCCTCCTACACCAGCCTGAAATAATTATTGCTTATCCAACACACACACACACACACACACACATACACACACACGCATACTCACACACGCATACTCACACAAACATGCGTGCATGCACTGACATAAAAGTTTAATCTTCAAATTTAAGATGCAATTTGGGCCAGGCATAGTGGCATGCGCCTTTAACCCCAGCACTTGGGAGGCAGAGGCAGGCAGATCTCTGTTAGTTCAAGGCCAGCCTGGTCTACAGAGCAGACTGCAGGCCAGCTGGGACTAAAGGGAGACCCTGTCTCAAAAAAACCAAAAAAAAAAAAAAAAAAAAAAGGATGCAATTTGGAAAATATGTCTCATTCTCTTTCATAATTCTTGTAAACATTACAAATTGATACTTTACTAGTGAGTCCTTGGTCATTCAGTGGGCATTGTAAAATTAAATTTAGCTCTAAGAGCAATTTTCCAAAACCAACAAAATAAAATATTTTCCAAATATCACATCCATTAACAATCGTCGAATACTTACAATGGAACTGAAATTCCTCCACCTCATTTCTTATAAGACTTCCTACAGAAACAAAGGAATAATAGAGTTGGGAACAGTAAAGGGGTTTACAAAGTCACAAGGCTACTTCACGTAGAATTCAAACATCTGACTTATTTTTTGTAGACACATTTGGCATAATCTGAAAATTTTCCGGAAAGAGCAATTCTATAACTTATTCTGCATTAACTTCAACTGACTTTCATTGCTTATAAAAATATTATATAACTTTAATAAACTCAGTTCAAATCATTGAATACTATGTATACTTACTAACTGATTGCAAGGAAGATTTATCTAAAACTATGCTGTGTGTCAAAGGAAAACCTATATTTGATTTTAATAACATCAAAAATACCCCCAAGCACTATCTGTATTGACTTCTGCCATGTTTTGAATTGTGCCCTACAAAGCTCTCACACTGAAAGCATAAATATCCAATGCAGCATTGAAAGGTGGACTTTTTTTTTTAATTTTTTTTTTATTAATTTTATTTATTTCTGTATGTGTTTGAATGTACTGTCTGCATGCAAGTTTGTGCACCCGTGTCGTGCAACGCCGCGGAGGTCAGAAGAGGGTATCGGATTCCCCTGGAACTGGAGTTCTCCTGGAATTGGAGTTTCAGAAGGTTCTTAGCCGCCATGTGGGTGCTGGGGATCGAACCGGCGTCCTCTGTAAGAGCGGTCGGTGCTCTTAACCGCTAGGCTATCTCTCCAGCCCGAAAGGTGGACTTTTAAGCAAGGGTTACATCATAAGGGCTCTGCCCTAGAGATGGATCTGTGCTTCTCTCACTCTCTCTCTCTCTCTCTCTCTCTCTCTCTCTCTCTCTCTCCTCTCTCTCTTTAGCCCTTTCCCTTCCTTTACCCTCCCACCTTCCTTCTCATTCTACACTTTCACCATAGTATGATGCAGCAAGACAGTCAACTTCCTAAGCTCTATAAATCTTAATTAATTAATTAATTTGTTGACTAAGATTTATAGAGCCTTCCCAGGCTCTATAAATTTTAGTCAACAAATCCTATTTATTTCTGTTAACTGTAATTTACCAGTTCTCAAATGTCCTGTTATTTTAGCTGAACATGAACAATTATATTATAGATGTGTTTCATAACTTGTAATAAAAACAAATGGCTATTTTTATTACTATGTGATGTACATATAATTTTGATATATAATAGATCAACATGTTAAATATATAATATGTTATTATATTATGTCCAGTTCTAGATCTTGGTAAGGACAAATCACTACATTACGGAAGTTCTAATCTCATTCTATTTTCAATCTGATATACCTGCCTATTACCTGTAATATAACACAATCAGACAAAGAAGTGTTATTATTGTAAAGTTATGGAAAATATGACATAAGTTTTTACTTACCATGTGTGCTGTATACCTTCAGTTTTTCAACTTGACACACCTAGGAGGAGAGAACCTCAATTGGGAAACTGTTATTGTTGGCTTGGCCTGTGGGCATGAGTATGAGACATTTTCTTGATTGCTGAGTGATGTGGGAGGGCCATGGGCCACTGCGGGAGTTACCATTCCTGGGAAGGTGGGCCTGGGCAGTAAAGAGAAGTAGCTGAGCAGGGGAAGGAGAGCAAGTCAGCAAGCAGCATTCCTCCATGGTCTGTGCCTCAGATCCTGCCTCCAGGTTCCTGTCCTGAGTTCCTCCCTGACTTCTCTCAAATATGCGCTGTGATCAGAATGTGTAAGCCAAATAAACCTTTTCTTCCCCAAGCTGGTTTTGTCTAGAATGCTTTAGCACACAAATAGAAAGCTAACTAACACAGAAGTTGGCACCAGAAGTGGAGTATTGCAATGACTGACCTGACCATGTTGTTTTGTCAAGGATTCTGGAAGTGTTTGGAACTTGGAGTTAGAAAAACCATTGAAAGCTTGGAGCTTAGTAAGCTGTTGTATGTGAGCTTGGAGAAATTCAGATGATGGGAGTTTGTGAAGTTTCAGAGAAAAGTTTGGGAATCCAGCAAAGATTCTAACTGGGTTGTTTCTATGATATTTTGAATTGAGAATCTGTGGTTTCTGGTCATCTGGAGCTGAAATATCAGCTGTGATACAAGAGCCCAGAAGCACTGAAGAGAAACCTCTGATTTCCTGGGACAATCCATGCTGGTTAGCTAGGTCTTAAATCTGGGACTATTTCCTCAGGGTCAGCACACAGAAGCTGTGTTCCAGAGAGGACCAAGGCTGCACCTTAAGCTGGAAGCAGAACTTGAACAGAATTTCCCATGTGGTACTATTTTAAGAGATCAAGTTTTTTAAATGTGGAACTTTTATTACTAAATTTGTTTCTAACAGTTATAACCATAGATTAATACATTTCTCATCTTGCAGCTGAAAAGAGTCCTTATATAGCAGATGGGGATTAACACAGAGAACCCAACTGGCCAACATGCAGAGAACCAGAGGCCGCAGTCTCCCTGAATACGACACCCTTATCAAGCTTCTGCCTCCCAAGGTTCAGGGATCATTGCTCAAATACTGTAAAAGCCAGAGGAGGCGGAGGACGACAAAGAAACAGAGTTTCCCAGACAGCTGGGAAGTTACTCGTATAAACTCACAGCAATGCTGACAGCATGAATAAGTCCCGTGTAAGCTCAAGCCAGGCATAGGCATGGGCAGTGTGTAAGAAAGCCCAACCCCATACGAGGTAATGCTTGCAACTGATGACTGCTGGGAAAGGAAGATTCGGTCTCATTTCAGGATGAGTCTCTTAGTAGGTTGACAGGCTCTCATGGATGAACCCACACCAAAAGTCATTTGGGAACAGAAACCTGACTCTATAGGTTTTTCCCTACTTGTGCCTGGCTTGAGTAGAAGGGCCAGCCAGCTCCTTTCTTTGCTTAAACTAGTGTAAGTGCAGGGAGCCAGAAGAGCATGGTGTGAGAGAGAAGCAGAAAGTGCATTTCTGAAATGGAGGTGGCTAATGATTATGATAGTTGAGGGGCCCTTGTCAGCTGGTCTTAAGTAAACAAGACGGGTGCCTAAAGGAATTAAGGTAGATGGGCCAGACTTGTTTTAAAACCTACATGCAGACACTACATTCATACACATAAATAAATAAATAAATAAATAAATAAATAAATAAATAAATAAATAAATAAATAAAATTTTTAAACTTTTGTAATTGGTTCTAGCTATTTCCTTACTTGTGATCAGCTCATGCTTACTACTGAAGTCTATAGGACAATCAGTTCCTGCAGCCTGCGATCTGCTTTGACCTTTAAGATGATTGGCTGCCCATTCCGCCGTGGGCGTTCCCTTGTGGGTTTTGCCTTTATAAACTGCTGTAGTGCTTGCAATAAAAGAGTTCCTGCTTGACTAGACTTCCTGTAGCGTCTGATTGTCTTCAGGAAAGGAAGACTGAGGAGCCGCTGGACAGCGCACTCACCTACCCCCCATACCTCCCCCCCCCCGCACCCCCACACCCCCAGGACTGGCCTGAGGGACAGAGCTGGGACAGAGAGGGACCCACGCAGATAGTAGAGATGGGAACTGATAAGCAAGCAAGAACAGCATAAGATGTGGTGGGAACCAGTTTGCCATGGAGTGGAGGTTTGTCCCCACCCTGACCACACCACACAACTGATGCCAAGAGACTTCCTTCCATAAAACCAACACCAGTCCAGATATTGTGGGCCTTCTTTTCTGTTTTGCAGTACAGCCTGGGCACTGGAAATAAAAACAGTGTGTTTGTCTCTCTGCCAGTGGTGGCCTGTGGTATGCGTCTGTAGCTCTGAGATGATCCCATTCTCCTAAATTCAAGTGTCCTGTGCGAGGTACCACGAGCTCCCTCCCATATCCCATGCTGCTGACACTGCTCCCAGCAGAAATGCATTTCACCTTGCCTCATGCTCCGTTAACTCTAACACAATGGCAGAAGTTCAGAGCCTCTTTGTTTAGTGCCTCCCTTTGATTTTTGCAAACTTTTCTTCTTTTAACAGAATCCATACCTTGCAATAGGCATTTTAAGTCTATTTCTAGAATGGGTTTATTTTTAAAATAAACAAACTGAACATTGTTTCTAACTCTCAGGTGAAATCTGTTGGCTCTGGAAGACTTAACTGGTTATCTACAAAGGTGTATTTACTGAGCTCTTCCTGTCCAGGGCTGTTCGGATGTCAACAAGAGCAGGGATATAATAATTCTCAGCATTGTCTCACAACATCCTTCACTCCGGGCAACGTGGCATCTCTGTCAAGATCGTTTTCTCTTATCTTTGTTCGAGTCCGGAGAACTGACACGTACTCCATCTTCTCCAGCTCTTGCTTCCTCCCTGCTCCTCCGACCCATCTTTACTCTGCTCTGAGGTGGAGCTGTTCTCCCTCCCTCCTTTCCTGGCAGGACCATCAGCAAAAGATCTTCTCTGTGACCTGCTGCACCTTGATGGAGGTGGTGTGTGTCTTTTATGTGGTCACTCTTTGGCTGACTGTGACAATTAATATACTCAGCCAGTCATGGTACGGGAGCTGGTAGCCTGTTCCTGAGTCTCAGTGTAAATTCAGATGACAGAGCTTTCTGGAATGGCTAATGCAGTAGAAAGCATGTCTCTCCACTTTCAGCCTAGCTGTTGATGTTCATGTGTCCCATTAAGGAAACGTTCTCTATCATTTTGTCAGTCTGCTGTGCTGACCTCATCCCTTTCCTTCCATGGCTCATTGTGGACTCCCAGGAAACCTCATTTGTGCTGCCCAGGCCTGCTGACATGAACTCTGGCTGTTCCTAGACTGTCTCTCAACTATACAATGCTGCAGTCCTACTGAGACCACTGAGGAGGCCTATATAGACGGCTTTGAAAGACCACTCGACAAAGATAAAAGGTGCACCAGTTGCCCAGACTCAGAATAGGAAGAATTGGTAATCCACCTCTCCAGACAACAGATGGAAGAATGCATGAGCCCTCTCCTATAGCCTCTGTTCTCTGAAGGAGCATTTCCAGCCAGCCGGCCTTCTACTGCCTCCAGCTTAGAGAAAGACAAGTGGGGCTGGGATCTTAATTTCTCGCTTTCGTCTAATCATTCAATTGTGGCCACCACTTTTCTCATTCCTCTGTGCTTAGAAACCTGGGATCAAGGCTGGGCATGAAGAACTCAAACACAAAAACTGGCATAAGTAAACAAAGGGTACACTTATCTTTTTTATACCTTAACTATATTTCTGAATTTTTTTCAGATTACTTGAAACTGTAAACCACAATGTCCAAAAGCCCTGACTTTGCAAACTGCAGGGACCCGTGTTCAGCTTCAGCCTCTGAAACTGTCTTATCCAGAATAAGGCTTTTCAGCCCAGTTCTATGGATACCATTGGTAAAGGCCCAGACCCTTCCTGGAAGTCAAGGCTAATATTTCATCCCCTAGTTGGCAGCTTTCATTTTTCAATTAGTTCAGCAAATTATTTATTGACGCTTATTATTTACCAGTCACTATTTCCACAATCCTAGGAAAAGATGGATTGTTTTATAGTAGCGATAAAAAGTAACGACCAGGCTGGAATTAAATTTGTTTGCTCAATCAATGATAACTCACCTCAGTGAATATGCTTCTGAATGCCAATCAGTGGCATACACAATTTTTTTTTTTTTTGTCTTTTCGAGACAGGGTCTCCCTGTAGCCCCAGCTGTCCTGGAATTCTCTCTGTCGACCAGGCTGGCCTTGAACTCACAAAGATCCGCCTGCCTCTGCCTCCCAAGTGCTAGGATTAAAGGCGTGCGCCACCACGCCCGGCTATACACAACTTTTGAAAACCAGCCAGCCAGCAACACCCTCACTCTGGTGCTGCCCCTGAAATTCAGCCCATCACAAAAATCCCCAGCCAAATGGCCAGGCTTCTCCAGCTGAGTTAACCCATGCCTGCCTGCTCTGAATAGTCACAGAATATCCAACACATCAGCACTAGGTAAGATTAGAATTCTTCCCTTAGAGTCCATGCCTGGTGAATTCTTAAGTTATACCCTTCTTTTCAGAATTGAATACTGATCTCAAACAAATGACTAAATAATGAAGCAGCCTAAGTGACTTATTTAGACAAACCAACATAGGATCAGTATAACAACTATAAAATATTTCTACCAATGTCTTTTCTAATACTTTGGACAGGCCACAAAGGAAGGGTGCTTGATGACAAAACCCAGTTCAGTATGAAAGCTTTTATTTCACCATGGGTTTGTAGTCAGCTAGTTAGCTCAGAGATATGGAAACCACTGCTATATGAAACCACGACGACGATGACGACGACGGGAGCAGGAGAGACTTATTTTAGTGTCACTGGACACACACACAGTGGCACCACTGAGGGTCGCTTGATCTATAAATGAGGTAGAATTCACAAGAGAACTTCTACAGATTTTGAGGGGACTGCTGGGATGGGAATGAGGCCTTTGAGTGTCTCTGGGTCTTGGATAACTGAAAGCTGAGAATGAGTATGCTGTATCACTGGCATCTCCCCAGGGAAATCTGAGGTCAGCCACCATTGCATGACAATTGCTGATGCCATAAGATAAAGAAATGTTATCAAAAACATAGTGCAGGTGCATCTCAGGATGACTGGTGCCTTGTTGTTGTGACTGGTGTCCATGAGTTTGAAGACAGACCTACAAGTGCACTTTACGGCTTACACGCCGAGGATGAAGCAACTAATTATTGCTGCTGACAAAATGGCTCCCACCAAGCCACCATACAGCCAAAAGACTGTAGGGGGAAATTGTCAAGGGAGTCAATACTCATGTAAGAAAATGTAACTCCAATTCCAGGAGAACTCCAGTTCCAGGGGAATCCGAGACCGTCTTCTGACCTCCACGGCATTGCATGACAAGGGTGCACAAACCTACATGCACACAGTACACTCATACACATACAAAAATAAATAAAATTAATAAAAAAAGAAAATGGAATATAGCTGCTCAGCTTTTGGGAGGCAAATCAGGAAAACTGCAGGGCCTTTAAGGCCAGCATGTATTATATAATGAGTTTCAGCCAGTCTGGGACACAGGATGAGATTATCACAACACCGCTCCCTCTTCCCCCAAAAGAAAATTAACTACAACCCTGACATGGTAGTAGAATGTGTACCCGTCTTTGGAGTCTGTTTTGCATGCTAGAGCCAAGTACTATTATACCTTGATTCAAGTGTTAGAGAGCCACTGTGGAGATGGCAGTGTCTGTAGAACCCATTCAGGAAGCTATCCATCGCATGCCACTACCAGCTCGTGCAAGCCTTTGCTTCAGCCCCTCTAGGATCGCTATAAAATTGGTGATGCTGGTATTGTTCTTGTAGGATGCACCAGAGATTGACAGTCTCAAGCTTGGCATGGTGGTCACCTTTGCTTCAGTCAATGTCATAGATATAGTAATGATAAAATATACCAGGAGGCTTTGAGTAAAGCTCTTCTTGGGAGCACTGTGAACTTTGATGTCAAGAACAGCCTGTCAAGGAGGTTGGTCATAGCAACATTGACCCGTGATGAAAGCTTGGTTCAGGGCTCAGGTGATTTTCCTGAACCATTTGGGCCAAATTAGGCCTGGCAGTGATCCTGAGTTTATAGGCTGGCTGAACAGAAAGAAAAAAACTAATCATCTGGAAGATGGCCCTAAATTCTTGAAATCTTTGATATGATTCCAGGAAAGACTCCACATGGAGAGCTCCTGTGGTTGCCCTCTGGGTCGTTTAGCTGTTTGGGATGAGACAGATGGTTGCAAGAGTGATATCAAAGTAATGACCCAAAAGACTGTAGGAGCTGCCAAGGTCACTAAGTCTGTCCTTGAAAAGGCTGGGTGAATATTATCCCTAACAGTCAAGCCTTAATCAGAAGAAAGGTCTCAGTACTTTTTACCACAATTGGCCATTTAATTTTCACAGGAAAAGGCCAATTAATAATAGCAGTACATGGTTAAACCTTTATAAGAAAGGTTCTGTGGATCACTGTGTGAGTATGAATTTTAAGTTAGTAGTTTTTTTGTTTTGTTATTTATTTACTTATTTATTTGTATGAATGTACTGCCTGCATTTGGTTTGCACACTCATGTGGTGCAATGCCGCAGAGGTCAGAAGAGGGTGTCGGATTCCCCTGGAACTGGATTTCTCCTGGAATTGGAGTTACAGACAGTTCTCAGCTGCCATGTGGGTGCTGGGGATCGAACCTGGGTCCTCTGCAAGAGCAGTCAGTGCTCTTAACCGCTAGGCCATATCTCCAGCCCCCAGTAGTTTTTTTTTTGTTTGTTTGTTTGTTTTTTAATAGAAATGATTAGATGACAGATCTGGCACAGCATTTTGAGATCCATTTTAAATTTTTTAATGAGAAAAATAAAATATTAAATCAAAAAAATAATAATAAAATAAATACTAAAGGTCGATAGTCTCCTAATAGCTGCATCTGGTGAGTACTGGTAGAATGAATGAATGAAACACCACAGGCCGGGGAGCAATTCAACAAATTTATTTCCTCATGTGGAGCCTGGAAATGGAGACATCAAAGTTGTCATCATAGCTGCTTTCTCTGCGATGCCTCTTCTTGCCTGACAGATGGTTCTTCACCCCTGTGCCTATAGCAGATCATCTCGTGTAGGAAACATGACTCGGGTACCAACGTAGCTCCAAATTTCTTCTTCCTCTCAAGACTTCACATATATTAGATTAAGGCCTGGTTTCTAATTGTGGAAAAATTAATAACTTCTAAAGAACTGGAGGTTAGGACCTCAACCTCTTAATTTGGGAGAGAGAAAAATGCAGTCTATGCATTGAAATACACACCCCACATTAAGATCAAAAGGAATCATTCCCAGAATGTTTGAAAGTGCTACCAGGATACAACTCTTAGTTGTCAGACCACAGGAATTACTTTGCCTAAAATGTCTCCTTCCCCAAAGTCATGTCAAAGTGGCCCCTATCTACAAACAGATTAACACAGTACCCCACTACCGGTTTTGCCTGAGGCAAGTCTGAAGCTTGGCCCATGGTAGGCTGAGGCTTCAGTACAAGAGCATTACTTATCAAACCCTATCTCTTCCCAATCCTGCTTCTTCCCCCCAATCATTTAGAATCCAAGAATATTTCCTAACATACTTTCTAAACTTTAATCTCCATTTCTAAGACTATTAGTTCCTAGGGACCCAACCTGTGACTCTTCTGAAACTGATTATGATTATATTGGGGAAAAAATAAATAGAAGAAAATCTGATTAGTCTGTTATATTATTTATCAGTTCACAGAAAATGATATTCCCACAAGGTTACAAAAATGGAATGGAGTGTTTGCATTTCCTTTGAACAATAGTAGTTTGCATAAATTGTTTATCATAGGTCAGATTTCGAGTCCCTCATGGGCTGTTTGCATAAAGTTAGCACGTTTCGATGTTCTCTAAGAGATGATGTCTATTTAAACTGTCAAGAAGTATGGAGTTTTTAGCTCTTGATAAATTTTCCCAAGGGTACAAGTGAGAGGAGCATATGGTGCTTAATAGAACATGAATTAAGCAAGAAAACTACTCAGGGATAGATGCAGGACATTCTGGTCTGGTCAACCCTGCTTATCTGGAAAAGGAGACGTAGTCACATTTTCCTGCCTTAGGTCACTGGTAAATGCCTATAATGTGAACAGTCAATGGCATCCTTGTTGGCAACCTTGTACACTTGAGACCCAACTTCGAAGATCCAGTACTAACAGGCGTTATAGACTGAGGAATCTGATCAATTGTCTTCTCTAGGGCAGACAGCTTACCAGAACCTTCCCTTCCCTATAGAACACAATTGTACCCAAGCATAGTTCTCTCTTAAGTACAAGTTCCTCTCCAGGAACCAAGTCCCTACTGGCACCCCATCTGCAAATTATGACCATCTGTTTCATCTATTTAACCAAGAAATATGGTGCTTTCTCTCCATGGTCTTTAGTCATTTGAATGAATCAAAACCATAAACTGACAGATAACATTACGAAAGATGTCAATTCTGTTGATGGAAACCTTTATGCCCCCTGCCACCAGAATCCACATAAAAATTTCCACATTGACATATTCGTACATGCAAGAATACAAAACAAAAAGGAAGAAAAATAAAACATCCTCATAGCAAACATCGATCAGCAACAGCTAGTCATTAACAAACTTCTCAGTGCACTAGTAAAGAGATCCTTCACTTGACCTCTAGTTAAAGAACTTTAATGAATATGATCAGATGTTTCCTCCTTAGAGTTACCCATCAATATTACTAGTAGATGCTGAGGAAAGGACACAGTGTCATTACCAATTCCTCCATTCATATTTCCAGAAATATTACTCAAAGGACTAGACACAGACAGACCGTACAGGGGAGAAGGCTGTCTGTCTTTGGGAATTAATCTTTCCGTAGTCACAATTCTCTGTTGTGATGAAAGATTAGCTTGTTATTTCATTTTCATTTTCTATATTATTAAACCATATTTTAGTCTATATGATGTTCAGGGTGATGAGGGTACAAAGACCAAAGGGTGTTTTTGATATAAAATTGCTATAAAATGTTTCTATTAACTGGCTCAATTTCCCCCACCATATTACACCATAATGGCAACAAGCTGTTTACATAACAGTCTGTGGGCTTTGAACAGCACAGTCTGTGAAATCTGTGCACCTCTGAGAGGAAGATGGGTTTCACAGCATACCATTTCTCCCTCACTGTAGAAGAGCATATATAAACAAATTATCTCACATGAGCTTAAAGACTTAAAACGATTTCATAAAGATGTGACTATTAGAAAATGAATTTCTGGGGCTGGAGAGATGGCCTAGCGGTTAAGAGTGCTGACTGCTCTTGCAGAGGACCCGGGTTCGATCCCCAGCACCCACATGGCGGCCGAGAACCATCTGAATACTCCAATTCCAGGAGAACTCCAGTTCCAGGGGAATCCGACACCCTCTTCTGACCTCCGCGGCATTGCACGACACAGGTGCACAAACTTGCATGCAGACAGTACATTCATACACATACAGAAATAAATAAAAGTAATAAAAAAAAAGAAAATGAATTTCTTTATTATTAAAGATTCATGACCCTTTTTACTTTAAGTATGTTAGTAAAAATTTGGGGTAAATTAACATGGTAATTACCCCAAATTTTTAATTAATATATTTAAAGTATAAAGGATCATAAATCTTTAATAGTAAAGTCACATCTTTATGAAATCTGAAAGAACTTTGGGAGATTAGAGTTGGATGTTTAGGCATGGCTCTGTGGTATAGACCTCAGACACTATGGGTAACACATGGAATAGTATGTATTAGACTGGACTTTGTGGTGGTTATGAGGCCATGGACCCTTAGGATAGGAGAAGGGGGACGATAATTACCCCAGCTTGAGTTTTTATGGCTTTTTGCCCCCAACAATAGGCATCAAGTTTCCATTTCTTTGTGTTTTTTTGTTCCTGGCAATGTTTCCATTTCTCTGAAACTGAAATGTAGGCCATGTTTCCTCACCCGTGGTGGGTCTCTCTGTATCTGTTACTCAACAAACAGCAGAGAAGGTTGAAGTGCCCAGTCTTACCTAGTCAATCAACAATCACCTGGGCATTAAGGCAAGGAACCTCTTGTAGCTGCTTCTGTGCTTGCTCACGCACCAAGGCAGAGGCCTATTGCAATGATGTCATTGCTCCTGGAAGAAAAAAAGACCCAACTCCTACTACAGAAAGGGTGCATGGGTATCTGTGGACCAATAGAAAGAGGAAGGCATGGAGAGGTAACCAGGTGGGACAAACTAAACCAAAGATACCTCAAACCTTTACTGACACTCAGCTCTCAACATCCCTCTTAATTTACTTAAGAGTCTGTAAAGGCTTGCAAATCATCTTTGACTTTGTTCTGCCCTGAGCATTTTTTCCTGCCCGTTGATTCTTTAACTGACAGAGAAAAAGAAACCACCAAGCCTAGCCATTATCAATATTAACTGTTAACTTGAGCTCTAGGAGGCAGGCCTTTGGGCACACCTGTCAGGGATTGTCAAGACGAAGTTTAGCTTCTGAGAATGTCTGTGAGGAATTGTCTTAATTCTGCAAGTCAGTGTGGGAAGACCCATGTTAATTGTGGGCATGAGCATTTCCTGAGCAGAGGATCCTGGCTGTATAAATGCAGAGAGCAAGCTGAGGACTGGCACACATGCATGCATTCATCTCTCTTTTCTGTCTGTGGACATAGCTGCTTCAAGCTCTTACCACCGTGACTTCCCTGCTGTGATGGATTGTAACCTTTGATTCCTCAAGTTGTTTGTCTCAGAGTATGTTATCACAGCAACTTGAAAAGAAACTCAAACAGACTTGCTTCGCTTGTCTTTGAGGAATTCACTACTTCAAATTCCATCTAGGAAACTATCAGAAGAAAGATCTTAGTCGCTAGAAAAAGTCCCTCGGGTCCTCCGCAGGTCTGTGAGAACAGTTCCCATGGTGACATTGCCAGTGTGAAGCAGGCCAATTTAGACTGCTATGCTGAGCCAGAGGTGATCAGTGCTGCTAGCAGCTGTGAGCAGAGGCTGTATGGCTCTCCTCCTGCTGGAGTGCATCAATCACCAGTTCAAATATAGGCCTTTGGTCTATGCAGTGCAGCTCCAGATGTCAGAGTCTCAAATTACCCCACATAAGTTGGTATCTTTGCAAAAGGTGTCATTTTTCTGATTTAAGAAAGACAACCATTTTGGCTGTCCATTTGCTTACCATTTATAGTAGCTCTTTCAAATACCTGTCAACCTGATGGTCAATTACTTACCCTGCATAGTTCATAAGGATCCATTTTGCCCCTCATACATTTTTTAGAATAACCAGAAAATTCCAAATCCCTCCTCAACAGTAGAATAAGTCTATTATAGCCAACCAGCACATGTGGTGGCACAATCTATAAAGTGACTATTATATAAACTTTTATTGAATTTTTGCATATTTCATATACATCATCTTTATCATCTTTATACACTCTTCCTCAATAGCAGCCTCCCATAAACACCTACCCACTGGATTTCATACAGTCTGTCATTTATATTGAGGTCTATCAAGTCAAGCTAGTAGTGTACCTGGCATCCCTCGTGCAAGTTCAGCCACTGGAGTCTAGTCAACCTATCTAGAGTCACACCCTTAAAGAAACTCAGCTCTTCCTTACCCAGTGGTAACCAGCTGCCAATAGTTCTTTGGCTAAGACTGGGGTCTGCTGCCCGTTTCCCCAGTTCTATGCTGGCTTTGTCTGCTTGAGTTTGCATGGGCCGTGTGCATGCTGTCACCATTGCTGTAGGTTCATATGAATGAGGTTCCAGGAGCCTGTAAGACTCTGCTTCCATATGGCCAGGCACCTCCTTCCCGTCTCTTACAATCTTTCTGCTCCCTCTTCTTCAGTGATCCCTGAGCCCTGGGTGGGTGAGGTTTAATATAGGAATCCAGTCCAAGCACCCACATTCTGGAGACTTTGCTATTCTTACAATCTCTGAAAAAATGGTGGTATGAAGTAGACTCAAATCTAACTCCACATCTGAGAGGTTTTTCTGGGAAATCTTACAGACAAAATATGGTTAACACGGCTCTTAAAGGACTGTGGAGAGCTACATAACACATCCTCAATTAAAAGGAGGATAAAATTTTCAAAAGTTGAACCTCAAGAAAGGGTAGAGACATAGACCATGTTAAATTTTACATTTTGTTTTGTTTTGTTGAGTCATGAACTCACTGTGTAGTCACAGGTGGCCAGGAATTTCCTATGTAGTCCATCCCAGGCTGGCATCTCACTGTGATCTACCTGCCTCTGCCTCCTGAGTGATGGAATTAAAGTCATGGACCATCACACCCAGCTGCTTTTACATTTTTATGTGTAATTATTAGAAGATTATATGAAACAATAATATCCAAATAGCTATATTAAGAAAAATTAAAATAATGGTAAAATACCAAAATTGTAAAGCAAACTTGAACAGCTTAATGCAAAGTGAAATTTATACATTAGAAGATACATAGATAAAAATATAAGTAAATAGGTATATATTTGATGTGTTAGGCATCTCCTTAGTGCAGTAGGCAGGGTATCAATCACATAATAGCTGATATGATAAAAAAAATATCATGGGGGGGTGTGAGAGAGATGGCTTAGCAGTTAAGAGAACCAGCTGCTCTTGCAGAGGACCCAGGTACCACATAGTGGCTAACACCCATCAATAACTCCAGTTCCAGGGGATCTGACACCTTCTCTGTCCTCCACGGGGCATTGCACAACATGGATGCCCTTAACGCACATGCGGGCGATACACTCACACACATAAAAAATATTCTTTAAATACCATGGTAAATTTTTTGGTGCAGTGCTGTAAAGAAAAAACATGGAGTGCTCAGTACTGGCTGCTCTTGTAGAAGACCCAAGCTCGAATCCCAGCACCCCCATGGTGGCTAATAACCATCCATAACTTCAGTTGCAGGGGTTCAACACCCTCTACAGGCACTGAACAACACAGGTGCACTTAAATATGTGCAGGTTTAACACTCATACCCATAAAATAAAAATAAAGTTGCCAGGCATGGTAGCACACGCCTTTAATCCCAGCACTTGGGAGGCAATGGCAGGTGGATCTCTGTGAGTTCAAGGCCAGCCTGGTCTACATAGTGAGTTTCAGGACAGCTGGGGCTACAGGGAGATCCTGTCTCAAAAAGATAAATAAATAAGTAAATAAATAGTAAGATAATTTTTTAGAAAGAAAAGGCATGTCATTATAAACACCTACCTATAATATGGCTCAACCATGCTGAAAACTGTGGCGTGACTATAACAGCTTTTCCAAAGCATGCACTATGTTGGGAGTCTCCTGGACCACTCTCACCAGCCACTCTAAGGAAAGCCCCTTTTGTCTGGCACTGTGTTTGTGTGTGTGCATATGTTCTCTCTCTCTCTCTCTCTCTCTCTCTCTCTCTCTCTCTCTCTCTCTCGTGTTTATATACTGTAAGTGCATTGCTCATGGGGCAAGATTCATTCAACACTATTCTGAACTCCCTCCTCCCTCTCCAGTCCCAGCACCCCATTATCCCCGCCCTCCCCCCAATAACACCCACCTCCCACAATTCCCACTCCTGACTTTTCTTCCCCCACACCCTGTCCCCTTGCATGTCCCTACCTCCTCCTCGTCTCCAAGCCAAAGAATCCCAACTTCCCACCCCTGTCTGGTAACATCTGTTCCCTGCTATCCCTCTCTCTCAATTTCTTTCTTTTCCTCTACCTCCATGTATCCTTTCCAATTTCCTGGCTCCTGGTGTTATATCAGGGTATATACTCACATATGAGAGATCAGTGCTACAATCAGTAAATGAGAGAGAACATCTATCACTTGTTTTTCTGTTTGTGTGGCTTCACTCAGTGTAAGTTATCTCTAGTTCTATCTATTTACCTGCAAGTTTCATAATTTCATCTTTTCTTACTGCCAAATAGTACTTACTTGTGCAAATGTGCCATATTTTCACTATCCAGTCATCAGTTGAGCGACATTTAGGTTGTTTCATCTCTTAGCTATTGTGAAAAGACAGCAACAAACATGGATCTACAAGGATGAATCCTTTGGGCATATGCCAAGGAGTGGTATAACTGGGTCATATGGTAGATTCACTTTTAATTTTTTGAGAACTCTCCACACTGCTTTCCATAACTGATGCATAAGCTTGCGTTCCCTCCAGCAGTGAATGAGTGCTCACCTTTCTCCATGTCCTGCCAGCATTTGTTGTCTTTGGTTCTTGGTATGACTGGGGTAAGATGGAATCTTAAAGTGGTTTTAATCTGCCTTTATCTAATTACTAAGAATGTTGAGCACTTTTAAAGCTATTTCCTAGACATTTTTATTTCTTCATTTGAGAACTCTGTGCTCAGATCTACAGCCCATCCTTTGTTAGGTCATTTATTTTCTTGTTTCTTTGTTTGCTGAGTTCTTTTTATGTCCTGGATATCAGTCCTCTGTTGGGTTTGTAGCTGGTAAAGATTCTCTCCCACTCAATGGATTTCCTCATCCCTTCTTTGGTTGGTTCTTTTTTTGTACAGAAGCCTTGTAGTTTAATGAGGTCCTACTTATTGATTGTTTAATGCCTAAGCAGCTGATGTCCTATTTAGAAAATCATTTTTTGTCTTTTTGAGACAGGGTCTCCCTCTACCCCAGGTGGCCTGGAACTCACTCTGTAGATCAGGTTGAACTTGAACTCACAGAGATCTGCCTGCCTCTGCCTCCCAAGTGCTAGGATTAAATGCATGCACCACCATGCCTGGCTTAGAAAGTCGTTTTAAAAAGCCTATGCGTTGGAGGGTACTGCCCATGTTTTCTTCAAGTAGTTTGAGAGTTTTAAATTTTTTATTGAGGTCTTTGATCCAATTGGAGTTGACTTTTGTGCTTGGTGAAAGAGAAGGTTCCAATTCATTCTTCTACAGATTGAGATCCAGTTTTGCAGCACCATCTGGTGAAGATGCTATCTTTGCTCTGTCATGTGTTGTTGGCACCATTGTCTACTATCAGATGGCTGAAATTGCATATACTCATGTTTGAATCTTCTATTGTGTTCCATTGATGTACATGTCTGTGTTTTGTGCCAATCCCATGTGATTTTATGACTATTGGTTTTTTAATTAATTTATTTATATATTTTTTATCAAATCTAGACCCATGTCCTCCCCATCCCCCTACCCCACCAGAGCTCATGCATTCTGCCAAACATGCTTTTCATCTCTTTCTCAGTCTTTCTTAATATTCTCCATGTGGAAGTTGACTGTTTTGAGCAGAAGTTCACTGTTTCAGTCAGTTCTTTGACTCAGTCCTTTCTGTTGTTGTTGTTGTTATTGTTGTTGTTGTTGTTGTTGTTTCCAATATGCATCACTCCCAACTGCTTTGGACAAAAGCTCAACGGGCCGTGCACAAGAAATACAACTAGGTAATTGGTACTAGCATCCACACATTCGTTGTTTGTTTTTCTGGGACTGTGTTACTTCACTCAGCATGATGTCCTCTAGCTCCAGCCATTTTCCTGCAAAGCTCATGATGTCATCTTTCTTTTCTGCTGCATACAATCCCATTGTGTAGATGTACCACATTTTCTCTATCCACTCATCAGTTGAGAGGCATTTGGGTTGGTTCCAGCTCCTTGCTATTGTGAAGAGAGCTGACATAAACATGGCCGTGCATGTATCTCTGTGGTGGGGTGAATCTTGAGGGTACATGCCTAGGAGTGGTATGGCTGGGTCGGGTGGCAAGTTCATTCCAAGTCTTCCAAGGGTTCTCCACACTGCTTTCCATAGTGGCTGCACAAGTTTACATTCCCACCAGCAGTGGATGAGTGTTCCCCTTTCCCTACAACCTCTCCAGCACTTGGTATCATTTGTTTTCTTGATCCTAGCCAGTCTTATTAGAGTAAGATGATATCTTAAAGTGGTTTTGATTTGCATTTCCTTTATGATTAGTGATGTTGAACACTTCTTGAGGTGTTTCTCAGCCATCTCTAATTCCTCACTTGTGAAGTCTCTGTTCATCTCTTTGCTCCATCTATTGAGTGGGGCATTTGTTTTCTTTCTTCTTTGTTTTTTGAGTAGTTTATATATTCTGGAAATCAATGCTTTGTCAGATGTTTCTGCGGTGAAGGTTTCCTTCCACTCTGTGGGATTTCTCTTCACTTCCTTGGACTATTGATAGATAGATAGATAGATAGATAGATAGATAGATAGATAGATAGATAGATAGATAGATACATACATACATACATAAATAGAGAGAGAGAGATAGAGATATATATAATCTAAGATCTGGTATGGTGAGCCCCTAATGTTCTTCTTTTTGCCCAAGATTGCTTTGACTGCCTAGGGTCTTTTGTGATTCCATATGGATTTTAGGATGTTTTTCAAGCTCTGTGAAGAATGTCATGGGTATTTTGATTGGCATTGTATTGAATCTATAGATTGCTTTTTATAAGATGGTCACTTTCACAATTGACTCTACCAATCCATGAGCATGGTAGGTCTTTCTATCTCTTAGTGTCTTTTTCTATCTCTTTCTTTAAATATTTTAAATTTTCATTGTACGATCCCCAGAACCCACATGGTGGCCAAGAACCGTCTGAAACTCCAATTCCAGGAGAGCTCCAGTTCCAGGGGAATCTGACGCCCTCTTCTGACCTCCGCGGCACTGCATGACATGGGTGCACAGACCTGCATACAGACAGTACATTGATACACATATAGAAATAAATAAAATTTAAAAAAAATTAAAAAAAAAACTTAGTGTCTTTTCTTGGGTTTATTACTAAATGGTTTATTTTTTTGAGGCTATAGTGAATGGGGTGATTTACTTGAATGGCTTTTCTGATGGCTTGTTATTAGTATTATACAAAGGCTATGGATTTTTGTAAGTAGATTTTGTAATCTGCCACTTTACTGAGAATATTAATCATTTATAACAGTTTTCTACTGGAATTTTTTGGGATCTCTATGTATAAAATCATATGATCTGCAAATAGAACTAGTTTGACCTCTTCTTTTCCTATTTGTATTTCTTTAATTTCCTTCTTTTATCTTACTATCTTGCAATAGTTTCAAGCACAGGCTGTTGCCAAAGCTCTTGGTTATCTCCAATAACTAACAGATAAGACCTTACTGCTAAAGACGGAACATACTTCAGATACAGGTTTGGAGCAATGGAGCAGGAACTGACCTGGAAGCCTTCTACCTGAAGTTTAGCTCTCAAAACCCTAGATGATAAGATGCAAAATTCTAAGGGAGAAGATCAGTCAATGGTCCAACACAGCCCTAAAGCCTGATAACCACAAAAACCAGAGCAGCAAGCTACTCTATTAGTGCAGTAGTTCACTGTTATTGAGAGCTAGCTACCTAATTGGACTCAAAACCCTCTCAATGGGAGTGAACTCATGAATGCCACTGTAAACTCAGCCAAATACACATGGCTAGAAAGGACATAGATCCCAGAGGAAACTCTAGCTTTGCCATATCTCTAGAAAAAATTAAATTTCTTATCATATGCTAAACATAGACCCTTATAGGTACAGACAAGAATACCATACACCATTCATCAAGGAAGCTTCTTTTTGCAACAGATGAGGGCTACTGCAGAGTTCCACATCTGGTCAGACACAGACAATATATGTCTGAGAGATGTACAGTCCTAGGTGACACCTCTACAGTTGAACCTCTACACCTAATGCTCATGGAATATAGTCGATCAAAAGGTAGAGAGGAAAATAATGCACCCTCAACCCTCACCAGTGAAGCTTCCTTATAAAACAGAGCATAATATACACAGAAGGCCACAACTGTCCAAGTTTTAAAGAATAAGAGGCCGCAGAGTATATATCATTGGATAGGACTCCTATATTGAACCTCACCCATTCACGATGCAGTGACCATTACTGAAAACGGGGCAAAAAGATTGTAAGACCCAGGGCTGGTTCATGAACGCAGGGGAGCGGAGGCTTCCAGGCCATTGGAAGCTGGCATATGTGAATGTGTGGTAAAGCTGGCATCAAGCACAGGACCCATGCCAACACGATTGAACAAGTGTCCAGAGGGGAGGAGAGAAATGGGTGGTGGGCCCACCCTAGACTGAGAGCTATTGGAGACTAAATGCTACTGGGGGAGGGAGAGTAGGCCTTACAATCTCTAGATGGGCTGACTAGACTCCAGTGGGTGACTGCACTGGAGGACATCTGGACACAAATGCCTGACTGGATAGGACTTAACACGGATGGTGGAATTCATGAGGTCTGGTGGGGTTGGAGGGACATGGATGGGGGAGAGGTTCTAAATTTAATTAAGATCTCTTCTATGAAATTACAAAAGCTCATTGCTTTTTTATTTTTAGCATCCCTCCAAACGCAAGTGTTATTCTCTAGGTGCTAGAATGATAGGTCATTATTTAAGAGCACTGGCTGCTCTTACAGAGGATGTGGGTTCCCACACCCACATGGCAGCTAACAACCATCTGTAGTAACTCCAGTTCCTGGAATGTGACTTCCTCTTATGACCTCTGTGGGCATTCCACAACAGGGAATGTATATATATATATATATAATAGTATAATATATAAGTATATATAATATTATGTGTGTGTGGTGTGTGTGTGGTGTGGGTGTGTGTGTGTAAGCAGATGCACTCATATACATAAAGTAAACAACACTGCTTTAATACTTATTAGCAGCTGGGAGATGGACTTTATTTAAAAGAGTAAGAACCAAAAAATGGAGATAAGCTTGAAAGGCATAATTACTTTTGTCAGCTTGAAAAAAAAATGAATTTCAAATTTTTAAATATGAGCCAAGTGTTTGATCACACTTTTAATTCTAGTACTTTGGGAGGCAGAGGCAGAGACAAGCATATCCCTGTGAGTTCAAGGTCAACCTGGTCTACATAGTGAGTTCCAGGCCAGCTGGGGCTACAGGGAGACTCTGTTTCAAAAAGAGAAAAAAATAATAATATGATATATTAGAGTCCAGCAAAGGAACTCAACTACCACTTTCCACCGAGGATTCGAGCTGCCCTCACCTCCCCGTTACCCTGTTCTCTCAGGTTGTAAGAGACTATCAAGTTTTCCATCAAATACTTTTCTTTTTTTTTTCTTTTTTTTTAATTTAATTTTTATTGATGCTTTGCGCATTTCCGTACATCATTTTTCCAATTCAGATCAGGCATATTTCCCTTTCCTTCCCCCCACCCCCACCGCCATCTCAGATCATGTATTTCTGCCATAACTGTCCTGGCATCTTTCTCTTGGTTTTTTTTTTTTTTAGCCTATAAAGTGATAACCATGAGTACAAGCACCTTCGTGCAAAACCAATCTGCCAGGCTGTTGTGCCCAAAACACCCACAGCCCAACCATCCAAGTGGGGGGGGTGACAGGTTGTTTGTTCAATCAAGTTGGATCAATGAAGTGTCCCAGACTACATCTGCTGTAAGTTTCCACCCATCTCACCCCAATCGCAGCCTTTACATTCTACCACGCCCCTCTTCCGGCAGATTGTTCCCTAGGCCTTAGAAAAGGGGCCACAGGTGGATGAGAAAAGTAAAACATCCACTCTCTCTGGGCTGTTGACTTGGACTCTGGTCAATTCTAGATGTTCTTTCACTGGGCTGCCAGCTTGTCCAGGTATAACTTTTCGATCCTACTATTGAAGCACAAGCAATTAGATTATATAGGTATTTCTAAGCAGCACTAAATAGTTATGGTGGGTTACTTTGGCATAGACACATATGTATGGATGATATGTTAATCCATGAATTACATTTTTTCCCCCTGTTAAATATGAACAGGGTCTTACTGTGGCTTTATAAACATCTCCTAACTGTAGAGGATGTAAGCTTTGTGGCATCAGCCATTGGCTATTCCTCAAGGGGAGAGCTAATAGCCATTAGATTTGGGATATACGCGCTAAGAAAGAAAGATACAGCTTTGGCATTGAGTAGGATGTACCAAAAAGTGGCAACAGAAAGTCTGAAAGGTGGACCTGTCTGAACATTGAAAGGAAGAATAAAAAAACCCTCAGATTGCCATAAACATCGAACTCTTCTGTGGACCCTACATGTAACAAATATTTATAATGAGTCCTAACGATATTACTTTTTAGGTGCCACAAGGTTTTGATAGGAGAGACTTTCTTGCTCCCCCCCATAGAACAAGGAGAAATGATGATGTCGTTTTCCAACTGTAAATTGGAGACAACTATTATAGAGGTAATCTCTTATAAAACCGGTAAAAATGCCTTCTTTAATTGACTAATAGACATAAGAACTGTGAAAAGGATTATACTCTGTTCAGAACCAAATATAATACTAAAGTCCTTGGGCTATGCACTTAGGCAAAGTATATTAATGCAGGAGCTCTGACATCAGCAATGGATTGTTCTACCAGGTGGATGTTGGCCAGGGGATCCAAGGCCCCACAAAAGGTAAGGGCTCCTTGCCCCTAAGTTGAGATACCTGCAGGAGGAGAGGCGATAAGACCCTGCTGCCGAAGACCTGACGTTAACATGGGAGGGATGTATTGAGACCGCATATGCAAGTGTACAGATGGCCTCTGGAATGCTAGAGAGTGTTACCAAAGGCCACTAAACCAATAAAGCAAATATGGGTCTCCCTGAGTCAAGCAAGACTCCACTGACAGCACCAGCTACACCTCACCTGCCTGGAAATACTGTGCAGCGGAGGCAGCCATGTGTCTGTATATCCCAAATCTAATTGGCCATCAAATACTTTTCAAGAATAAAAGCATGCTGATAATTTGGGTTTCTAATCTCTTATACTAGGCAGCTATTTTCCTTAGCAGTTTTCAAACTGGCTCAGTTGACTTCTCAGCAGAGGACCTAGGGAACACAAAAGCTTCTTCTCAGAAGTGCCTCTCCATTAGGGAAAGATATCTCTCATTGTTTTTCATTTTTTCATGGTTTAATTAAAGATAAACATTATTAAAGCAGAATTCAAACATAACCCATCAGTTTATGTTCAGCTTCTACACTGCAACACATTCCTAAATCCAGCTAGGATTCTCACCCCCAAATAATGCTTACTATATGTTGAAGAATGTCCCCATGGTCTCTGCAAACCTTATGCCTTATTTTTACATCAGCTATCATGAAGCCAATTTATATAAATTCAGTACACATTGAAACAGGAAATTATGAATTGTATTAGTATAACAGGTCTTGTATCAATGCTCTGGTATTGGCACAAGTAATATGTTGGCTACTGTTTGATGTGTTAGTAATAACAAAATCGACATTAACAAGCACTATCTGCATGTACCAGATGTTCAATTAAAGCTTATCTCTGGCTCCTACCCACATCCTTTAAGATGCTCAGTATCAATCATTGTGGCAAACTTGTGATGATAGGAAATGAAAGGAAGAGGGAATCTGTCCTTGACACATTGAACTCACAGCACCTCTCTCAGAAGAGAAGCTGTGTATGCTCCACCACATATCAGTGGGGCACAATCTGACTTTTAGTGGGAGATAATGCAAAACACTTGTCTCCCTGCCAAGTACTGAAAACTACTGATACATCAGGTTGTGACTCATCATTAGTATTTTCATGTTGAATTGTCAGGTCGCTAAATTGGCAAGAAGTGTTAGCTTTACCTAGCAGTGTCCAAAAGAAAATCAAAATCCCAGGTAATTTAAAGTGAAAAAACTCTGCATTATCTGAAACATTATTACCCAGAATTATTGTCTTCTGGGAGAAGAAATGAGCCATTTTAAAAGAAAACAGTCCAAAGCCAAATTCAATGTTATTCTGAAAACCTACTAATACCAAATTTGTCATTTCCATTAGTCCTGTTAATATTTCCAAAAACAGACTGCACATACAAATATATTTAATTTTTGCTATATTATAATACATAATTTTCACACCTTAAGGCTTTAAGTTATTTCAATAAAAATTGTACCAAGTTAAATTTGACAAATAACAAGTCAGTATTTAAGTGTAAATTGATAGAAGTAAAATTAATTAAATTACACTTGTTTTAGGAGCAGTTAATTTCAAGTACACATAATAATTGTAATTCATTCCTCATAAAACATAAAGATTTACATAATTCAAATGGTTCCCAACTCTTAATCATACTGTCCATGTTTCACTTTTTAAAATTATTTTTGTTTTTATATGACATTCAACCACATACTGCAAATTTTCATAAAGAAATATTTTCTGATAAAAGAAATTGAAGAAGATACTAGAACATGGAAAGACCTTCCATGCTCATGGATTGGTAGGGTTACTTTTCTTTTTTCCTTTGAGAAATTCGGAAATGCTTTATTTCAAGAAATAAGCAATAATGATTTTTAAATTGTGATCAACATGGTGCATCTCTTTTAAACTAAGGTAAACTTTCCACCTTAGAGAGTAATTCTTTTATTTTTTTTGTTGTTTATTTTTAAGGGATTCTACAATATAATGACACAGTTGTTTGCAGATAACATTGATGTTACTCAGTTTGTCATACAATTAGATAACTGGTGCATTTCACAAGTATCTATGTCCAAATTTTGAACAACCCAAGGTTCCCATAGACAGTTGGAGAAGCTTGTATGCACAGGCATGTTGATCAATTAGGAGACCAGACTATATTCCTGTAGTCTCATGATTCACCCCTATCTCTCCACAGCCCTTACATTCTACCATGCCTCCTCTTCCACAGTTTGTTCCCTGGGCTTCGGGAAAGGGGCGTAAGTGGGTGAGAAGAAAACAGTCCACTTTCTTTGAAGTTGTCATTTTGGACTCCAGTCTGTTCAGGTTGTTTCCCTTCATGGGTTGACAGCTTTTCCAGTGATACCTTCTTAGTCATACTAACAAAGCACAAGCAATTGGATGTACAGGCCTTTAAGCAGTACTAATTATTATGTCAAGCTAAGCTGTGAGCATAGACAGAGATGCTTGGATGGTATGCTAATCCACAAACTGTGGTTTCTCTATAAAGGGTGACAAGTTCTTATTGTGGCTTATAACATCTCCTAACCACTAGAGGACATAAGGTTGTGGCATCCACTGTGAGTTATTCCTCCAAGCAGAGAGCTAATAGCCAATTAGATTTGGGATATATATAGACACTTGGCTGCCACTGTTGCACAGTATCTCCAGGCTGTTGAGGTGTAGCTGATACTGACGGAGGAGTATTTCTTGTCTCAGGGAGACCAATATTTTGCTGTATTGCTTTAGTGGCCTTTGGTAACGCTCTCTAGCATTTCAGAGGCCAGTTGTACACTAGCAAGTGATGTCACATAACATTTTTCATGTTCACACCAGGTCTTCGACAACAGGGACTTACTGCCTTTCTCCTTGCATATATCCCACTTATAGGCAAAAGGCCTTTATAATTTGGGGGGGAGGCGGGTTTGAATCCCCTAGCCAACATCTCCTAGGCAGAATAATTCATTGCTGATGTCAGAGCTTTCCTGAAGTAATAGATTTTGCTTAATTACACAGCTTATAAACACTTCACTATTGAATTTGGCTCTAGATACCTATGCCTATCAGTCAATTAAAAAAGGGTAGTTATACCTGTTTTATAGGAAATTACCACTGTAACAATTGGCTCTAATTTACAGTTAGGAAGTGGTTTCATTACCATCATGTTTTTCTTTTTCCTATAAAGGGGAGAGGTAGGAAGGTTTCTCAGTATCTGGAAGGTAAACTTCATTAGGGCCCATCATAAACAGTTAACCCCAATAGTATTCAGAGAGATTCTCAGTGTCTGTGACTCAGGCAGTCTGAGGCTCCTCTTTATTTAATGTTCAGATGGGTCAACCTCTCTGCTGGCATTTCCCAGTCCATCCTGCACAGCCATAAGTTGTATGTTTTCAGGCATTTAGACTGGTGATTTTTACCTGTGGGAACATAAAATTCTCCTCCCATTGTTAGTTTCAAGATCAGAAAAATTGAAGATTTATCAATAGGATTGGAACACAGAGTTTCCATTCGTATCCCAGAAAGGATACTACCCCACCTCCCACCTCCCCCCCTTTTTTTTAGGTTTTTATGTTTTGACCTAAAGATGCCTAAGTTGTAGTACACATACCCATAAACAGGAGCCAAGGCATAAGCTTTCATTAAATTTGCCCAAACTGTTTCTCATTGACTGTATGCTACTTATTGGGAAGGAAATTTAAGCTTTGTTCCTTTAAACTGTCCTAGGAGTAAAAGAAAGTGTTATAATGTGATGTTGTATAATTCAGAAAAATATAGAGGACATTTGTGTACCTTAACCCAATACAAATTATAAATAAAACAATTAACATTTTATATTCCCAATTAGTTCAATTATATTACCATTTCCACCAAAACCTACACCTAAATTTAACTAATATAAACATTTCACTAAGCCTTAAAATATCCTATACTTTGTGGATAAAGCTTGGGCAGAGTTGAGTACCTGCTAAATAAATTTTACCCAATAAACACTTTGCTCTTTAAAACTATATGACTGGACTATGACTTTTACTTATTTGGGAAGTAAAACTTAAGCTTAGTTCCTTTAAATTGTCCTACAAGTAAAAGAAAGTGTTACACTGTGATGTTGTATAATTCAGAAAAATATAGACCAACCCAATACAAACTATAAATAAAACAACTAGCATTTTATATTCCCAGTTAGTTCAAATGTCAGTATCTAGCTCCTTTTTTCTTTTTGACAGAAGCATCTTTCATATAAAACCAATTTGCAAGCAGTTGTGCCCAAGCCCACACAGCTCAAGGCTCCCACCATCCAGCCAGAGGGGCTTGAATGTTCAATCAAGTTGATCAAATAAGTGTCCAGACTATATTGTCGTAGTTTTACCTTTCATCCCAATCGCAGCCCCTACATTCTACCACTGGCCCTCTTCCGCAGATTGTTCCTTAGGCTTAGAGACGGGGCACAGGTGGACAAGAAGCACAACAGTCTACTTTGTCTGGAGATGTCATTTTGCACTCTGATCAGTTCTGGCTGTTACCTTTCATGGGCTGACTGTTTGCCCAGGGATAAGCTTTCAATCCTACTAATGAAGCACAAGTGATTAGATATATAGGTATTTAAACATTGCTATTTACTATGGTAGGTTACTTTGGCATAGACACAGATGTTTGGATGGTGTGTTAATCCCTGGAATACTTTTTTTTTCCTGAGAAAGATGACAAGGCCTTACTGTGGTGTATAAATCTCCTAATCACTAGAGGGTCTAAGCTTGTGGCAACATCCACGAGTTATTCCTCCAAGGAGAGAGCTAATAATCAAATAAATTTGGGATATACAGACATATGGAAAATACACAAAAGTGGAAGGGTAGGGTTACTTCTACAAGTTCAATGCAACCCCATCAAAATTTCAACACAATGACTCATAGAAATTGAAAAAATATCTTAAAATTCATACAGAAGCAAAAAAAATGCAGAAAATAAAATAAAACAATCCTAAACAAAAACACTGCTGGAAATATCACCATACCCATTACAAGTTATACTACAGAACCATAGTAATAAAAACAGTGTGGTACTGCCACAAAAACAGATACACTGAGCAGTGGAATAAAGCTGAGGACTCAGATATATGTCCATACAGACTTCCTCCTGATTTTTGACAAAGATGCCCAAACCTCATATCAGAGAAAAGCCAGCATCTTTAGCAAACGGTTTTGTGAAAACTTCATACCAACATGTAAGGAATATGAAACTTGATCCTTTTCTCTCACCCTGGAAAGAAATCAATTCCAAATGGATCAAAGATCTCAGTGATAGACTTGAAATCCTGAAATTTCTAGAAGAAAGTAGTGAATAGAATTCAGGATAGAAGCTCAGGTAAAGACTTTCTGAACAGGACTCCAGTCACCCAGGAAATAAGACAAGCAATCAATAGGTCAGATTTCATGAAATTAAAAACTTCTGTACTATAAAGTAAGCTGTTAGTTGACTAAACAGGCAGCCTACAGAGTGGGACAAAATCTTTGTCAGCTATACATCTGACAGAGGATTAAGGTCTAGACTATACAAGGAACTCAAAATCTAAACACAAAAAATTAAAAATAGGCTATGGAATTGAACAGAGAGTTCTCAGAAGGACAAATGTAAATGGCTAAGAAATATTTTTTAAAGTGTTCATCATCCTTATCCATAAGATAAATGTTACTTTGAAATTTTCATCCCAGTCAAAATGGCTGATTAAGAAAACACACCACCAAGTGCTAGTGAGAATATGGGGAACTGGGAACTTTTATGTACTATTGCTGGGCTTGCAAACTAGTGCAGCTACTACGGAAATCAGTATGGCAGAAAACTAGAAAGAGTTCTACCGCATGACTCAGCTATACCACTCCTAAGTTCATAGCTGCTTTATTCACAACAGCAAGGACCCCATCGACTGATGAATGGATAATGAAAATGGGGTGCCTATATGCAATGGAACTTTAATCAACTGAAAAATGAAATTTTCAGGGAAACAGGTGGATTGGGAAAACATACTGATTGAAGTACTCCAGACCCAGGAAAAACAACTGTCACATGTTCTCTTTCATATATGGATCTTAGCATTGAATCTTTAGATTTCTACATTTAATTCTGAATACATGTAGAATCAAGGAACTAGAAAGGTCAGAAGAGGGGAAAAAGATCTTAAGGGAGGAAGGATAATATAACACACGTGATACGAAGGTGAAAGTGGGAATAATGAGGAGGGACAGTTAAATGAGGACAGAGAGGGGAAAGCCAAGAAAGGGGCTGGGAGAGGGATAATTAACACTAGAGATGTTTGAAAAATCAATATGGAAACCCATTATTTTAGAAATATCATATATAGATATTATGTATGTATGTATGTATGTATGTATGTATATGAGACAGTATACAAAAGAGTTTCATTGGAGCTCCTGGGATTTTTCTCATGCTAGACGCCATTGGTCGCCAAACTAAAAGCCCAATATTATCACCCCTCTAGTTGTTAGAGGTATTTCAACCCCCCCCCAAACACTACAGGCCGTTACCATCGCTCTTGGTTCTCCACTGGGACTTAATAGTAAGACCCTATTGCTGAAGATACCACATGCATTGGGCACAGGATGTGGAAAAATCAAGTCAGTGCTAACCAAGAGGCTCCCTCCTTGCTGGCTAGGTTTCATAGTGCTGAAAGGTGCTATGCAGGCTGCTGGGGGGTGGGGGGTCATGGACAGTCTTACCCAGATGTAAGCTCTGTGAACTGCAGTGATGACTGATATGGCAACATATGCCCAAGCATGCAATAATAGCACCAATAGTATGGGTGTAACCAACCACTTTCTGGTTAGATTTAAGGTAAGCTCCATCAGAGAAAACACATGCCTAACCCTGCAAATCTGGCCAAGAACACATGGTTGGAAGTTCCAAGGCTCCATGTATAAACTGACTACAAATATTTTGCTAAATGGACATAGTATCAAACTGCCGTCTAAATTTATATCTCTCTATCCATGGATTAGATCATCTCTCAGACCTCATCAGAAAAATTTCTTAGTGTACTAAGTGGTGGTCAATAATTAATTAATGCAGAAGCTCACAACTGGCCAAAGTATAAAGAATAAGTGACTGAGAAGTGTTCATCCACAAACGGGACAATTATACCACACACCCCACCCCAAGGTTCATGAACTATTGCAGTGGTGGAGGCAGGAAAGATTGTAAGAGCCTATGGTGGTAGGTGACCACAAGGAAATGATTTTTCCAGACAATTACTCATATGAACTCACATCAGTGGTGACATCAGGTCACCACCTCTATTTGTCAAATCAAACAAAATCCAACATAGATTTGAGGAAGTGGGTAAGAAACCCCAACATAACCTAAGGAATTTTTGACAATTGGTGGCTGCTGGGAGGGGGAGAGACAATCTCTTTCAAGGCTTTGACTCTAAGTAGGTTAACCAGGCTCTGGTGGAAGAACCTACATTGAAGGACATTTGGGGACACAAATTAGACTCTACAAGCCATATGAGATATATCACAGTAAACATTAAATTGGGTGCAGGACAATTAGGGAAGATACAGATAGAGGAGAGAATTTAAATACTATCAAATTATATTTGATGAAAATCACAAAAATTCAACTTAAAATATTTTGAAAACAATAGTAAATAACAATAAAATCTTGATGAAGACTTGAAGTTGAGGGGCTAGAAAGGGGCGGGCAGACCTGGGAGGAGTTGAAGGGATAAGTTGGAGTGCATATGATCAAAATAAATTGTATGAAATTCTCAAATAATAAAATATTTTTAATTATAAACAAATTTCCTGGAAATTAAATTAAAAATAAGTATTTCTTCTTGTTTTTCTTTTAGAGAGATTTACACTAGTTTATCAAATCACTTTGGGGTATTAGTTATGGTTTCTGCTCTTGGTTTTATCATAATTGATGATTCAGTGTGAAGTTTGAAGGTAAAAATATATTCTGGTTCCTTCATTTAAGTTAAAGAAGACTGATAGAATAATTACTATAAACAATATTGTTAATATGTGTTACTGTTTTAACTTGTATCTGTCTAGGTACAAGAACTAGTCTACTTTAAACAAGAACTAGTCTCAACTTCCTGTTAAGTAGCCTTGACTGTCTACTATTTGTCACATGGCCAATTAATAACAAATCAATTGTCATTCACTCAGGATGATTATGTCTTTAAATTTTTTTCTAATCCAAATGCATATAATCTTGATTTTGGCATAGGGAAGTTTGTTCCCAAATAGTTAACTGAAGCTCATTTGAACCAATCAAATGCCAGACAATAATGACTCATATAATAAAAAAGAGTTGTCAAGACAAACCATGAAGGTATCAGTAAGAATGCCACATGGGAGAGGGATGGACCTATGGATCATCCAGTTCAATCTACTATGAAATGGGTTTCTGAATATATAGCTTACCCATGAATCTTGCTAACAATGTATTACATAAGCAGTCAGATGTAAACTGAGTTAAGTCCTGTTTCTGCTTGGGTAGTTTACTTTCCTGGAGTGACTCATGTTTTAAAATTACTTTCGGGGCTGGAGTGATAGCCTAGCGGTTAAGAGCGCCGACCGCTCTTGCAGAGGACCCGGGTTCGATCCCCAGCTCCCACATGGCAGCTAAAAACCGTCTGTAACTCCAATTCCAGGAGAAATCCAGTTCCAGGGGAATCTGGGACCCTCTTCTGACCTCCATGCCATTGCACGACATGGGTGCACAAACCTACATGCAGACAGTACATTCATACACATAAAAAATAAATAATAAATAAGTAATAATAAAATAAAATTACTTTCTATTTTTACTCTTTAGTTTTACTTAAGAACAGTGCTAGCTCAGTCATTCATTATCTTTTCAACCTGAACGCCTCATTTATTCATTCATTCACTGCACTGTATGCTAAAATATGCAAGATACAGGTGCTGTTCTAGCTGTTGAGGTATAGCAATAACACAAAGGTCATAGTACCACCTTCTTGGTAGGGTATGGTGGTAGGTGGGGGTCTGAATTCTATGAGAGTAGAGCTAACATACTTTGAGAAGTGGGAAATAAGGAAATATCTTCCTGGAGGTTTCTAGGAAGATCAAATGCCATTGCATTTTTACACTTTTGGGGGGGTATTTTTGAGACAGGGTCTCCCTTTTAGTACCAGGTGTCCTGGAGCTCACTCTGTAGACCAGGCCGGCCTTGAACCCATAGAGATCCACCTATCTCTGCCTCCCAAGTGCTGGTATTAAAGGCGTGCGCCACCACGCCCGGCGCCATTGCATTTTTATATAAGTATGTTTTATATAAATACATAATAAATGGCCTCCCCAGTTCAGGATCATAGCTGACTGTCCCAGACACTGAGAAAATTAACTACTTATAGCCTGCCACCATCTTCCCAGAATCTACTACCATTACTACTACTATCATTTATAGATGGGAACTACCGTTACTACTTCTATCATTTATAGATGGGAAAATGAAGATACCCCCCTTAGAAGGGGATATCTGATCCTCGATCCAGACATGTGAGACATCTAGTCATTTCCCCAGTAAAACTCACTCATGCTCATTAGATACAAAGGAGCCATTACTTGGAATTTTTTAATGTGTATGAGTGTTTTGCCTGCACGCACATGTATGTAAGCGCATCATATGTATGAAAACAGGGGCCAGAAGAGGGTATGAGATCCCCTAGAACTATAGTTACAGATAGTTGTCAGCTATGATGTAGGTTCTGAAAACCAATCCTGGGTCCTCTGTAAGATCAGCCAGTGGTCTTAACTACTGAGCCATCTCTCCAGACAAAAGCCAGTATGGTCAATACTGAAGACTTGAAGGCACTCTCAAGTTTTGATGTTTTTCATCCAGAATTTAACATTCTTAGCTCAAAAACAAGCAAAAACAAAAACTCCAGAATTGGAAAGCTTTTTACCATCAGTTAAGAGGAACTGTCTAAGAAGGATGGGATCTTTTTAAATGTAAATGAATTTCAGTGACTTTTTTAAAATAATTTTTAAAAAAACACTAAAATTAGATCCTTTAGGACACATGGATCCAAACTGTGATCTAGAAGAGCTCTTGCTTAAATAAAAGATTTTCTGCTTTATTTTTCCAGATTTGAAGCCTAATCAGAAGTTTGGTGCACCAGAGTTTGGTGCATATAATTCTAAAAATTAAGTTTTCCTCAAGAGATAAGTTTGAATAAATTTAATATACGTACATAAACTTTTTAAATGACAAACCAGCTTTTTTGGCATTCCTTTGATCTTACAATACTGTAAAGTATACATACATATCCTTCATCCATATACCAAAGCTTCCCAGCTCTGAAAATAAATGATAGCTTAGTTCGAGAACCTGTTAAGGGATTCACAATGTAAGAGTACAATTGTTTTCAGAATACATTAACGTTGCTCAGTTTGTCTAACAACTATATAATTGGCACTAGCATCCACAGATGAGGGATACCATTCGTCGTTTGTTTTTCTGGGACTGTATTACTTCATTTAGCATGATATCTTCTAGCTCCATCATTTTATATGCAAAGTTCATGATGCCATCTTTTTTTTTTTACCCCTGCATAGAACTCCATTGTGTAAATGTACCACATTTTCTCTATCCACTCCTCAGTTGAGGGGTATTTGAGTTGGTTCCAGCTCTTTGCTATTGTGAAGAGAGCTACAACAAACATGGTTGCATCTCTGTGGTAAGATGAGTCTTGTGGGTATATACCCAGGAGTGGTATGACTGGGTCAGGTGGCAAGCTCATTTTGAGTCTTCCAAGGTTTCTACACTCTGCTTTCCATAGTGGCTGTATGAGTTTACATTCCCACCAGCAGTGGATGAGTGTTCCTCTTTCCCCACAACCTCTCCAGCATTTGGTATCATTTATTTTCTTGATCCTAACCAGACTTATTGGAGTGAGATGATATCATAAAGCAGTTTTAATCTGCATTTCCTTAATTATTAGCCATGTTGAACACTTTTTAAGATGTTTCTCAGCTACCTCTAATTCCTCACTTGTGAAGTCTCTGTTCAGCTCTTTGCCCCATCTTTTGAGTGAGTCATTTGTTTTCTTTCTTCTTTGATTCTTGAGTCGTTTATATATTCTGGAAATCAATGCTTTGTCAGATGTATCTGCAGTGAAGGTTTCCTCTCTGTGGGTTTTCTCTTCACTTCCTTAATTGTTTCTTTTGATATATGGAAGCTTTTGCGTTTAATGAGGTCCCATTTGTCAACTGTCAATCTTATTTCTTGCACAGCTGCTCTCTGATTTAGGAAGTCTTTTCCTATGCCTATGTCTTCTAAGCTCCTGCCAACTTTTTCTTCTATTGCCTTCAGAGTTTTGGGTTTCACATTGAAGTCTTTGATCCATCTGGACTTGACTTTTGCACAGGGTGAGAGGTAGGGGGTTAATTTCATTCTTCTACAAGTGGTGATCCAGTTTTTCCAACACCATTTGTTAAAGATGCTATCTTTCGTCCATTATGTATTCTTGGCCCCCTTGTCAAATAGGAGGTGGCTGAAATTGTATGTGCTTAAGTTTGGATCTTCAGTTTTGTTCCATTGGTCAACTGGTCTGTTTTTGTGCCAGTACCAAGCTGCTTTTATGACTGTAGCCCTGTAGTTTAGTTTGAAGTTTGGTATAGAGATCCCCCCTGTTTGCTCTTTTCACTCAGGGTTGCTTTGGCTATTTGGGGTTTTTTGTTTTTCCATATGAAATTAAGGACTTTTTTCAAGCCTGTGAAGAAATTCTTGGGGATTTTAATTGGGATTGCATTGAATCTATAAATTAATTTGGGTAGAATGGACATTTTTACTATATTAATTTTTCCAATTCATGAGCATTGGAGGTTTTTCCATCTTCTGATGTCTTCTTCAATTTCCTTTTTCAGGGGTTTAAATTTTTTTTTGTAGAGATCTTTGTTGTCTTTGGTAATGTTTGTTCATAGGTATTTTATTGTTTTTGAGGCTATTGTGAGTGGGAGGGTCTCCTTGAATTCCTTCTTCAGTCTCTTGTTGTTGGTGTAAAGAAAGACTACTGATTTTTCTAGGTTAATTTTGTATCCTGCTACTTTACTGAAACTCTTGTTTCTAGGAGTTTGGTGGAGTTTTTAGCATCCCTTAGGTAAACAATCATTTCATCATCAAAAAGGGATAGCTTCACTTCCTCTTTTCCAATTAGTACTTCTTTAATTTCCTTTTCTTGTCTTATTGCCCTAGCAAGTGTTTCGAGCACTATATTGAAGAAGAGTGGTGACAGGGGGCAGTTTCACCAAGTTCCTACCTTTAAGGGGAATGCTTCTGTATTTTCTCCATTTAGGATGATGTTGTCTGTGGGTTTCCTGTATATGGCTTTGATTACATTGAGGAATGATCCCTCCAAACCAATTCCCTCTAGGACTTTAAACATGGAAGGATGCTAGATTTTGTCAAAGGCTTTTTCTGTGTCAATTGAGATGATTGCGTGGTTTTTGTCCTTCAGTCCATTTATGTGTTTTATGATACTTATTGATTTTCATATGTTGAACCATCCCTGTATCTCTGGTATGCATCCAACTTGGTCATGATGGATGATCTATTTGATGTGGGTCTGTATGTGATTTGCAAGTATTTTGTTTAGAATTTTTGCATCTGTGTTCATTAACGAGATGGGTCAATAGTTCTCCTTTTGGTTGTATCTTTGCCTGGTTTTGGTATTAGAGTGGTGCTGGCTTCATAAAGGGAATTTGGGAGATTTCCCTCTGCTTGTATTCTTCAGAGAAGGTTGAGTACTAATGGTTGTAAATCTTTTTGAAATGATTCATAGAATTCTGCTCTGAAACCATCTGGGCTTGAGCTTTTTTTAGTTGGGAAGTTTCTTATTACAGCTTCAATTTCTTCATATATTATGGGTCTGTTTAAGCTGTCTATCTCTTCTTGGTTAAGCTTTGGTGATTCCCAGGATTTCAGATATTCACCCATTTTTCTTAGGTTTTCAAACTTAGTAGTGTATAAGTTTTTGAAGTATTCTCCTATGATTGTCTAGATCTTTTCATTGTCTGTTATGATATTTCCCCTTACATCATGAATTCTATTGACTTGGAGTTGCTCTTTATTTCTTTTGGTTAACTAAACTACTGGTCTGTCTACCTTGTTTATTCTTTCAAAGAACCAACTTTTGGATTCATTGACTTTTTGTATTATTTTCTTTGTTTATTATTTCATTGATTTCTGCTCTGATTTTTGTTATTTCTTCCTGCCTGTTGCATTTAGGGTTCATTTGTTTCTGTCTCTCAAGTGTTTTTAGGGGCAGTGTTAGATCATGCACTAGTGCTCTTTCTGTTTTTCTAATGTAGGCACCCAGGGCTATAAACTTCCCTCTTACAACTGCTTTTAAAGTATCTCACAGGTTTTGTTGTGTTGTATTATCATTGTCATTCAGTTCCAGGAATGCTTGTATTTCTTTCTTTATTTCTTCCTTGACCCATTCGTTGTACAAAAGTGTGTTGTTTAGTTCCCATATGTTGTTGTAGATAGTAGGGCTTATCCAATGTTGATATTGAGTTTTATTGCAGTGAGGTCTGTTACAATGCATGAAATTATGTCAATCTTTTTGTATTTGTTGAGTTTTTTTTTCCTGTGTCCCAGTATATGGTTAATTTTGGAGAATGTTCTGTGGAGTGCTGAGTAGAAAGTGCATTCTCTAGTATTTGGGTGGAATATTTGATAGATGTATGTGAGGTCCATTTGGTGTGTCATATCCTTCAGTTCAGATGTCTCTCTGTTTATTCTTTGTCCAATTGACCTGTCCAAAGGGCTCACTGGGGTATTGAAGTCCCCTACTATGAGTGTGCTTGGGTTAATCTGTGCCTTGAGGTCCTGGAGAATTGTCTTTATAAAGTTTGGTGCACCAGAGTTTGGTGCATATATATTCATGATTGTGAAATCTTCATTGTCGATTGTTCCTTTGATAAAGATATAATGGTCCTCTTTGTCTCTTCTGATTTCTTTTACTTTGAAGTCTATTTTGTCTGATATTAAAATAGCAACCAACACTTGCTTTCTTTTTGGTACCATTTTCTTGGAATTTTTTTCCATCCTTTCACTCTAAGTTGGTGCCTACCCTTGAGGGTAAGATGGGTTTCTTGTAGACAGCATATAGATGGGTTCTGTTTCCTAATCCATCTCCCAGTCTATGTCTTTTGATTGGGGAGTTTAGTCCATTACTATTTAAGGTCATAACTGAAAGATGTGTGTTTCTTCCTTTCACCTTATTATCCATTTGCATTTTTGGCCTAGGTTTCTATTTCTGCAGTTATGCTTTTATTAATTTCTATTTCTAGGTGCCTGGGGATAGTTGCTCCTTTCTTCTGTCCTTTGAATTGCTTCAAGTATTCTCTGAAGAGTTGGTTTTCCAGACATGTGTTCTGTCATCTTATTTATGTCATGGAAGATTTTTCTCTCTCCTTCAACTATAATTGACATTTTTGCTGGATATAGTAACCTGGGTTGACATCTATAGTCCTTTAATACTGGGAATGCTTTGCTCCATGTTCTTATTGCTTTCATAGTTTGCACTGAGAAGTCAATTGTAATTCTTATGAGTTTCCCTTTATATGTAACTTGTTGTTTTTCTCTTGTGGCTTTCAGAATTTTGTTTTTGTTTTGAGCATCTAGAGTTTTAACTATGATATGGCATGGGGAGTTTCTTTTTTGATCTTGTCTGTTTGGAGTTCTATGTGCTTCTTGTATTTGTATTGCTTTATCTTTTTTTAGTTTGGGAAAATTTCCATCTATTATTCTTCTGAAGATCTGATCAATACCATTCTCTTGGAATTCTTCTCTTTCCTCTATCCCTATGATGCAGAGGTTTGATCTTTTCATGGTGTCCCACAATTCCTGGTTGTTCCACTTTTGTGTAATTTTAAAATTTTCATAATCTTTACTTGAGGTTTTTAATTGTTCTGTGTTATCTTCCAGGCCTGATATTCTTCGTTCTGCTTCCTCCACTTTACTTCTGAGGCTTTTTCCCTTCCTTTCCTCTTGATTGGATGAGTGTTCGATTCCCTTTTTCATTGAAAGCATCTTGTGATTTCTTTAGTATTTCCCCTTCCTTTTGGAGCTTCTCAATCTCTTCCTGTAGCTCCTTGCTTTGCTGGTCGCTTTCCTTTTTCATTGTTTCCACTTCCTTCTGGTGTTTGTCAGTCTCTCCCTCTAGGTCCTTCTTGAGTTTTTCATTCTCTCTCCTTAGTTCTCTGACTTGTTCTTTATATTCTCTGATTTCTTTGAATATGTCTGCAGTTGTTCCTCTAAGATCTGTGTCCTGGGCCACCCCAAGGGGGATCCCACTGTAGGAATCTCCAACAGGGTTGGTAGAGCTTGGTGTGGAATTATCCTGCACCTTTCCCATGTTGTCCCTTCATCATGTTCCTGGCATGTGGGTTTCCCTTTGCCTGTATTCTGATGCCAATCCCAAATGCCTCTCTTCATGGTGTTGAAGGGATGCTTTGCTTGCTTTCTTCAAATGCCTTCGTTGGTGTTTGGTTGGTTTGTTTTTCTCCTTGTTTATGGAGTGCTGACTTGTCTACGTTTTAGGCTTTCAATTTTCTTTATGTATTGGAAGTCTAACTCACTCTTCCCTTTCTGTTCTGAAGGTTCTCTATGGAATCCCCTTGGACACTCCCTCAGCAATTCCAGTTGGGGAGGGGGTAAGAGAGGGGGAAAATGCCTTGCTTAGCCTGCCCCGGTACTCTGTGCATCAGGTGGTCCTGGGAAATCCCTGATTTAAGCTCTGTGCACTCAAGTTTCACAGTGGCAACAGGCCCACCTCTTATACCAGCTAGCAGGGCAACTCCACCCCCCACGGCCACACACGACAACGATTTAATTATCCAACAAACCATTGAAACAATTATCCAACAACCCAGTGATAGAATTATCCAACAATTGGCCTGGCTGAAGCACATGGCTCCTATCTGTGCTTCAGGTGGTTCTGGGAAATCCCTAATCTAAACTCTGTCCACCCAAGTTTCCCATACATAAACTTTTTAAATCTCTACCCTTAATCATCACAGTGGAGAATCACAGCAGGCTACTTCATGACACAGTCTGTACACTTGACCTTGCACACTTTAAGAAGAACAGGAGATATGAGGTCTAGTGATTTGTTCTACCTGTGCACCTTTGTCATCAAAACTATGGGTGAAATTGTCAAAAGCTTGGGTGTCTTGCTGGTCAGTGAAATATGAATGAGTTTTTTAATGGCTCACATTAAAACATAAATCTACAAACCTGATGCAAATGAGTCCGAATAGCTCTTCTCAATAAGTTTAAAAGTATTTACAGTATTTTATTTGCTACTGTATTCAATTAGCTGCAAATTATTGACACAATACACTTTTATTTCTGTTTGTTATTGTCTCTTCTCATTTGTCTTAATCTATTTTGTGAAGCTATCACAGAATATATGAAAGCAGATAATTTGTCAGGGATTTATTTCCTACATCTTCTGAAGGAAGGTCAAGAAGCCTGCAGTTGGTAAGGGACTTCTTACTGAATCACCTCATTGCATAAACAGAAGGGCAAAAAAGGTCTTGCGTCAGAGAAAGAAAAAAGGAGAAAGCTGAACTCATTCTTGTTTCCAGGCCTTGAATAATGATGAAATCCCATTAACACAACTGATCTATTTATGGGGAAAGAGTACTCACGACCTGATCACTGCTTAAGGGCCCTACCTTTCAGGAACGTTCCATTGAGTATTAAGTTTACAACAGTTGAACTTTGAGAGACACATGCAAACCTTAGCACCACTTTACTGTGAATAAGTTTAATCACAAGAGCAAAATGGTTCACTAAGTTTTACTTGGTTTATTTGAAACTACCCCTTCTGCTCAAGGTTTAAAGGATTCTCCATGTATTCTCTTCAAGGTTAAGACATAGAGCAGAATAATATATCTCAGCCATTCAATTGTATTATAAAAGGAAGAAAATATTTGCCTATCACACTCCAACTGCTTTGTACGTGATGAAAGCCTACCAGTGAACATCAAAGGTGACCAAACAAAATATTTCTCCCAACTTGCCTGTGAGTCAGCTGCTGCAAGGTCATCACATTAAGGCTGGGTAGAGGGGAAAGGGAAGAGTATTTTAGCCAGGTAGTTCTTCATTCATTGTTTACCATGTTCATTCATTCTTTCCAAGAACTGTAAACCACAGTCAGATGTGCTCAGCAGAGGGGAACAAGGATTGAAATCATGGTTTTAAACAATCTCAATCTATGTTTCACTGTCAGAGGTTTAACAAGAGCTGCCGTTCCACTAAAGTTTTTTTTTTTTTTTTAAAAAGGGAAGGAAGGAAAACCTTCATCATTATATTTTTCTCCTTTCTGTGCTCTCAGGTCGCAGCTTCATGAAAGGCAAGGAATAACAAGACATTTTATGGAAGAGCTGATTCTCAATTTTGCTTTGCATATGAAAGCTTATCCAAGAATACTGGAGGTGCGTTTGAGGCTGGAGGTGAAAAGAATAGCTCATGTCACACTTTTTGAAGTGTTCCAAATGCTAAATCATCCTCAAACATTCTTTGATCTGACTTGGCTCAGGAGTTCCTCTGCCTTCTTTCTATGCTCAGCTGCATTTTTTCCACTCTGTAAGCTGCTCATCTAACTCCTCTCAAAGCCTGCGGGAAGAGAAAGGAAGCAATTGACTTTTCCATAAGTCAAACTGCCATCTGCTAAGAATACTGTCCTCCTTTCTTTAACTCTGTTTAGAAAGTCGGTTTCCCACTTCCTGGTTACTTCCCCAGGCTCAAATGGAAGCATTAACTGAACTGAAAGCCTGAACAACTCCAATTTTATAGGCTTCCAGGACAGAATATGAAAGTAAGCCACTGCTTTCCCACAGAGCAGGGATGTGGATTGAATCCAAGTCTAAAGACCTCCCTGGCATCTGGACCACTCAGATCCAGAAAGAATAACTTATAATCATCAAGAGAACAGCAGCCATTGTCAAATTCCAACCATTCATGACAGCTCAACAACCCTTTCTTTTTCTTGTTTGTAATAAACTCTCTGTTGGCCATGCAGAAACTGGGACATCATCTCTTAATTTTCTCCTGATATCATCTCTTAATTGGCTCCTTCACTGTAGACAGGTTCCGCAAACAGAGGAGCATCTGCCACAGACAGGTCTGTCTGAATGAACGGCAGGGTGCCTCTTGGAAGGAAGGGTGCATGTAGCCTTCGAGCACATGATGCTTTCCTATGTGCCTGGCTTCTTTCCCCCACAGTGAAGTCTTCAACCACTTATATTCAGTTTTTCTTTCATTCTTTTCTTTCTTTTTTTATTTTTTTTTTATGTGTATGAATGTACTGTCTGCATGCAGGTCTGTGCACCCGTGTGCAATGCCGCGGAGGTCAGAAGAGGGTGTCAGATTCCCCTGGAACTGGAGTCAAAGATGGTTCTCAGCCTCCATGTGGGTGCTGGGGATCGAACCCGGGTCCTCTGCAGGAGCAGTCGGCACTCTTAACCGCTAGGCCATCTCTCCAGCCCCCATTCTTTTCTTTCTTGTCCCGTTTCCTAATACTACAAAAGGAAATCAGTATTGTCATTGAGATTTCCAACAGTCATAAATATTTCACTGAAATAAAACAAGTCACAATTCACTTGCCCTCGTTAAATTCATTTTAGTTATGTCAATGTACCTCATTTTAAAATTCTACAAACAGAATTCAAGTTGTAAAATCTCTAAAACATAATGACCTACAAAAGTAGTAAAGTGTGCTTGTAGCTGTATTTCTGTAAGAATCATATACAGTGGGGTTGGAGAGATGGCTCAGTGGTTAAGAGCACAGACTGCTCTTGCAGAGGTCCCGGGTTTGATTCCAAGCACCCACATGGTGGCTAAGAACCATTTTTAAGCCAGGAGTGGTGGCACACTCCTTTAATCCTAGTACTCGGGAGGCATACGCAGGCAGATCTCTGTGAGTTCAAGATCAGCCTGGTCTACAGAGTGAGTTCCAGGCCAGCTGGGGCTACAGGGAGACCCTGTCTCAAAAAAAAAATTTAATTTAAAAAATTAAAATTAAAAAAGAATCATATACAGCTTGATTACTTCATAACTGGCAGGCTGTTTCCAAAGAATGTCTGCTCTTTAGTTTCAAGCAATGCTGTGGCTAAAGCTAGTAGAAGAATATTTAATGAAATTCCAGTCTTTATAGAATAGATATGACTTCCCACAAGCACACCAGTTGCCTAGAATGTAAATATTTACTTGATGTGCTTAAGGGAGCTTACAAAGTTTACTGACACTATCTATTCAACAAATACACAGTTGAGATCATATAAACTCCAGAATAGCATCCATCCAATAAATTCAAAAATCTGACTTAGAATCAATGTCAACAGACCCTTTTAAACCCATATTTATTGCAAGGAGCTCTGCTAAGAAATGGAAATGCAAAGAGTCATATAATATAAGCTTTGCCATAAAAGAGTTTATAATCTAATTGGGGGCATAAATCACACAAAAGCATACCGTCCATGGTATTAGGGAATATGTGAGTGATGAAGCCAATAAACTCAATGTAATCTTAGCAAAGAGCTCAGAAAATGAAAACGCACAGCACTGGAATTCTATGTGAGAAACAAAAGAGGAAATGCTGATGTTCACAGCACATTGGGGCTCATCAGCTAGTTGACATGGAAATCTGAGAAGGCCATCTGGAAATAACTTAAACATGTCTTGTAGACAGCTCATTGCACAGATAAAAACATTCAAAACTTAAGTGATAAAGTTCAAAGAACATTCAGTAAAAGAAATTCATTAATTACTGAAAATAGTATTTTCTAAATGTTTTCTAATGGAAAAGCAAAACTGAAGGAAAGTCAAGATTTTTGTGGCATGTGCACCTAAGCTCCAGCTCAGTTTCCATGTGCATAGATATAGAGTCCATGTGGATTTATGCACTCTTTAAGCCAAAATCTGTAAAAGTAGAAACTAAAACTTTAATTGAGAAAGTAGATTGGGGGGTATTTTTGATACAGGATCCATTTAGTCCCAGCTGGTCTGGAGCTCCATATGTAGACCAGGCTGTCTTTGAACTCACAGAGATCCATCTGCCTCTGCCTCCTGAGTGCTGGGATTAAAGGCAGGTGCCACCATGCCCAGTGGAAAAATAGATCTTAAAAGCAAATATATGAGTAATTATTTGTAGCATTCAGGTTGTTTTTAATCAGTCTCTTATCATTGCTATTTTATGTACTTCTTTTTTCATTATTTTTAATTGATAGACTATATCATAGACAGTAATATGATTATAGGGAAAGCGGTCAGAGGATATACTCTTTCTGCCTGTCCCAGCCCATGCTTTCTCTTCCTGTGGACATGCTGCACTGAGTGAGTCATTTACTACAATTGACGGAACAATATTGGTACATTACTATGACCTAAACTTCCTATTTTAGAGTTGTATTCACTCTTTGTAAAGTTCTGGGAATAATCTAGAATGTCACGTGTTCATCATCAGAGTGTCATATTTTCTTTTTTTTTTTTTAAATTAGTTTTTATTGATGCTTTGTGCATTTCATACATTTTTTCCAATTCAGTTCAGGCTTATTTCCCTTTCCCATCCCCCCCCACCCCACCCGCCCATCCCAGATTATGCATTCTTGCCATAACCTGTCCTGCAATCTTTCTCACTCATTTTTTTTTTTATCATTTTAGCTATAAGTGTATCCAATGCATGACAAGCATCCTTCCATCGCAAAACTTATCTGCAGGCTGTTGTGCCCACACGCCCTACAGCCCCACCTCCTTTGGGGGGGACGCCGTTTTTTGTTCAATCAAGTTGATCATAACTGAAGTGTCCAACTACATTGCTGTAGTTTCACCATTCACCCCATACGCAGCCTTACATTCTACCACGCCCCCGCTTCCACAGCTTGTTTCCTAGGCTTTAGAAAAGGGGCACGGTGGATGAGATGGTAAAAACAGTCCACTCTCTCTGGAGCTGTTGACTTGGACTCTGGTCAAGGCTGTTTCCTTTCATGGGCTGACAGTTTGTCCAGGAATAACCTTTCGATCCCGGCCTGGCGCGTTATGGCGTCTCCCACAGTGTCATATTTTCAATGTCCTCTGCTTTGTCCACTCATTCTTCCCATCTGTCCCAAACCTTAGCCCAACCTCTGGTGCCACTGACATTTCCCTGTGTATTTTTGCCTTTTCTGTAATGTCATGGTTCAGAAACATAATGTTTCAGGCTATTTCATTCATTTACGATCCCTCCAAGTCTTATTGTGATTTGACCATAGATTTCTTTTTATCACTGAATGTATTATATGAATGTGCCTATTTATTCATTCCTCTGTTGAGAAGTATTTTAATTGCTCAGAATTGTAAATGTGTGTGCAGGTGTTTGAGAAGATATACATTATCAAGTATTTGGGTAAATACCAAGAGCCATGACTACTACACAAAACAAAACTAAGGTTATCTTTAAAATAAATTTTCAGAGTATCTTTGTCATTTGTCAAATGTCTTCAGTCTAAATGGCTGTCCATTTGGAACTTCCACCAACAATAGAAGGAAGTCACTGGGTTGTGCTCATCAGTATTGCTGAGCACAGTGTTTTATGTTTCAGCCATTACAGTGATGGATGCATAGTGACGCCTTGTTATTTTCATTAAAATGATACTGAGAATTTGTAGGTATGATCCAGTGCCATCTGATATCTTCAGCAGGATTTTCTGTTCAGAACTCTTTGTTCCATTTCTTTTATTTTTATCATATATATATAATATATATATTTATATATATATATATATTATATAACATTTTACAAGAGTTACAAATCAAGTCGACCTGTGTCCCCCCTCTCTAGTACCAACTACCCAACCAAAGCTCATGGCATTCTGCCAACATGTTTTTCATCTTTTTCTCAGTCTTTCTCAAAATCTATCAATAGAAGTTGACGGTTTCGAGTAGAAGTTCATCGTTTCAGTCGAGTTCTTTGAGGCAGTAGTTTTTCTGTTGTTGTTGATGTTGTTGTTGTCATCGGCGTCATCGTCATCGTCGTCGTCGTTGTTGTCCTTTCCAATATGGGCCCACTCTCTACTTGGACCAAAGCTCAAGGAGTCCTGCATAAGAAATACTTACTGAGCGGGCCGGAGAGATAGCCTAGCGGTTAAGAGCACGAGGCGCTCTTGCAGAGGACCCGGGTTCGATCCCAAGCAACCAAATGGCGGCTAAGAAACCGTCTGTAACTCCAATTCCAGGAGATACTCCAAGTTTCAGGGGAATCTGAGACCCTCTTCTGACCTCGGCGCAGCATTGCACGACACGGGTGCACAGACCTGCATGCAAACAATTACATTCATACACATACAAAAAAAAAAAAAAGAAATACTTACTACTGAGTAATGGCAGCTAGCACCCAGCAGATGAGGGATACCAATTCGTTGTTTTTTTTCTGGGACGTGTTACTCTCACTTAACATAATATCTTCTAGTTCCATCCCATTTACCTGCAAAGTTCATGAGTGTCATCTTTCTTTACTGTTGCATGAAACTCCATTGTGCCATATAATACCAACATTTTCTCTATCCATTTTCAGTTGAGGGCGCACTTGGGTTGGTTCCAACCCCTTGCTATTGTGAAGAAAGCTGCAATAAACAAAGTGTGCATGTATCTCTGCAGCAGGATGAGTCTTGTTGGTTACATCCCAGGAGTGGTATGGCTGGGTCGGGTGGAAATTTCATTCCAAGTCTTCCAGGTGTTGCTCCACACTGTTCCTAGTGGCTTGTACCAGTTTACATTCCACAGAAGCAGTGATGAATGTTCCCATTTCCCCAAACTCTCAGACTTGGTATCATTTGTTTTCTTGATCCTAGCCAGTCTTATTGGAGATAGATAGATATCTTAGAGTGGTTTCATTTGCATTTCCTTAATTAGTTAAATGATATTGACAGCATTCTTAAGATGTTCTCAAGCCATCTCTAATTCTCCTTTGTGGAGTCTCTGTCAGCTCTTGCTCCCATCTATGTGAATGGGTCATTTGTTTTCTTTCTTTTTTGTTTTTATGAGTAGTTTATATATTCTGGAAATCAATGCTTTGGTCAGATGTATCTGCAATGAAGTTTTTCCTCCCATTCTGGGGATTTCTCTTCACTTCCTTGTTTCTTTGATGTACAGAAGCTTTTGAGTTTAATGAGGTCCCATTTGTCAATTGTGACCTTAATTCTTGTGCAGGCTTGCTGTCTGTTTTGGGTCTTTCCTACACTATGTCTTTGTAGTCTCTGCCAACTTTTTCTTCTATTGCCTTCAGAGTTTGGGGTTTTTCTTTGTTTTTGTATTGGGATGTTATCTTTTGTACAGGTGAGAGAGTAGGGGTTTATTTCATTCTTCACAAGTGTGATCACAGTTTGGTCCAACCCACTTGCTGAAGATGCTGTCTTTTTTCCATTGTGTCTTCTTGGCCCCTTGTCAATATGAGATGGCTGAAATTGTTTGAAGTCTGGTATAGAGATCACCGCCTGTATTGCTCTTTTCACTCAGGGTTTCTTTGCTTTCAGGGTCTTTTGTTTTTCCATATGAAATTAAGGACTTTTTATTTCTTTTATTTTTTTTTTTTTTGAGACAGGATCTCCTTCTAGCCCCAGCTGGCCTGTAACTCACTCTGTAGACCAGGCTGGCCTTGAACTCGTAGAGATTTGCCTGTCTCTGCTTCCCAAGTGCTAGGATTAAAGGCATGTGCCACCACATCTGGTTTAAAGATTGTTCTTAGCTGCCTTGTGGGTGCTGGGAATCCTGGTCCTCTGCAAGAGCAGTCTGCGCTCTTAACTGCTAAGACATCTCTCCAGCCCCTGTCCATTTCTTTTTAATTTGGTCTTCTTTACTTGTTTGGATATTTTAAAGAGATACTTGTATATTTTCTTTTAAATTCTTGTGTTTTGTTTTCATACAAGAACATAATGTATATTGAGCATATTCCCCCATGACCTCATTCTTTGTTTTCTGTCCCCCCTCCTCTCATTAATCCTTTTGTTCTCCTGGCCTGATGGTTTCACTTTTATTTTCATGTCATAAATGTACACACATGATTCTTATGTAAAATCTAAGAATCAAAATAAGAGAAAAGATGCTGTTTGTCTCTGAGATTGACTCAATTTGCTTAATATGATTATCTGTTGCATCCATTTGCTTGAAAATGATGCAACTTCATTTCTTCATGGCTGAAAAAATTCCATCATATGCAAATAAATCACATTTCTCAAGCCAGTCATCTTTGGGGGGCAACTAAGTTGTTTGCATTATTTGGCTATTGTGAATAGTTCTGTAACTAACACTGATGTGCAAGTATCTCTGTGATACATTATCTTGGAGTCTTTTGGGTTAGCCCAGGAGAATTATAGCTGGGTCATATAGTGGATCTATTTTTAATTTTTTGCTAAATCTCCATGTTTATTTTCATATTGGCTCAACTAATTTGCTTTCCCACTAGCAGTGAATACAGGTACCCTTTTACCTACCTCCTTGACAGCTTTGTTGTTTTCTTAATGAGCGGCATTCTGATGTTAATAAGATATAATCTCAATGTACTTTCAACTTAAATTTATGATTGCTAGTGATGTTCAACATTTTTCAAACATATACTCATCATTTGTATTTTATGTTTTGAGAATTTTTCATTAACTCATTTGTTGACTATACTGTATGATTTCCTCTTTTCCAGTTTCTTTAGTTCTTTGAATCTAGGCATCTAGTTTTTTTTCATATGTATAGTTAGCAAAGACTTTATCCCATTTTGTAGGCTGGAACTTTATATTATTAACTCTTTTTTTTGCTTTACAGAGGCTTTTAAATCTCACGAGTGTTAGGATTTGGGAGGGAGAAAAGAGGTGTTTCCAGAGAGAGAAACCAACATGAATTGTCCTTCAGATGAGAGCTTTTTAAGAAAGTTACTAAGGTCACGGGCAGACAGCGCATTATAGCAGGCTTCTAACGTAAGAGAGACTTCAGTCTCACCAGAAAAAGTGAAGTGCCCATTCTTTAATGCTTCTATGGGAGGGGAGGGATGTAATAGGCTGAGGCACCAGGCTTAGTTAACAAATGGTCTATAGTATTGCCAGCAGCCAGATTGCTTTAGATTCCTGGGAGGCAGAGGGAATGGGGAGGATTTGGGTTTTGTGAGAGCAGTGGAGGGCCACATCAGCTCCTTACCAAGGGTGCAGGGGTTGAGACTGCAACTTCAGGGAGTGTGGCCAGATCTAAGAGGCAGCAGCTGTGCTCTAACAATGAGGTTCCCTTTGCCAAATGTTAAAATTATTTCCTTAGCAGCTGGAGTTGATTCAGTTCTTGCTTATGTTTCTATCTTAAAGTGTTTTCTCAACTTTTTCCTCTAAGAGTTTCAGATTTGACATTAAGTTCTTTGGTGTTTGGGGACTGAATTTTTGTACAGTGTGAAGCATAAAAATCTACCTTCATTCTTCTGCATGTGGATAATTCAGGTTTCACAGCACCATTTATTGAAGAAGCTGTCTTTTCTCTGATATGCATTTTTATATCTTTGTAAAATATCAGGTGCCAGAAGCTACATGTGTTTGTGTTTGGATCTTCTTCAATATATAACACTGATCTGCAGATCTTTGTGCCACTGTTGTGCTGGTTTTGTTACTATAGCTCTGTAAAATAACTTGAAATCAGGCTGGTAATCTTTCAGCATTATTCTTTTTGCTTAGGATTGCTTTGGCTCTTGTTAGGTTTGAAAAACTCACAGAAAAGACTCTCAAGCCCAGGATTCAATCTTTGATACAAAATTTATATAATTTGCTGGTGCACAGGGCGGGGGGTGGGGGGGATTGAGGAAACTACCAGGGAGCCAATTGAGAAAAACTGGTACAAGAGGGACACACCCACTCCATGCAGGGATGAGTGCGACTACAACTGTTTGCTAGAGTTTTTTTTTTTTTTACTTTTATTTATTTCTGTATGTGTATAAATGTACTGCCTGCATGCAAGTCTGTGCACCCGTGTCGTGCAATGCCGCGGAGGACAGAAGAGGGTGTCAGATTCCCCTGGAACTGGAGTTCTCCTGGAATTGGAGTTTCAGACGGTTCTCCACGCCATGTGGGTGCTGGGGATCGAGCCCGGGTCCTCTGTTAGAGCGGTCAGCGCTCTTAACCGCTAGGACATATCTCCAGCCCTACAGAGAGTTTTTAAAGACACAAAGTAGAAGAATTTTGTGATGTTATACAAACACAATTGTGAGGCTATGGAAACACAAAGCAGTGGTTACCTTTAAACTGGTTGTGTTTAGCAGCATGAAGCCTCTTGGGGAGTGAATGAGCTCCTTAGGGGATGGGAAGCACTCCCCCCAGACCTTGGGAAAGTTCATCCTGACCTCAGGTAATTCTGGGAACTGAGAGTCAGAGGAAAAGTAGCAGGAAATGTGCTCTTGCAATTGTGGTCAGAACAGGAGGGGTAGTCATGGGAGCAGTTGTGCTCAAGGTGGGAGGGAATAACCATGGGAACCAGACTTCAGAAGCTTGCTTTAACTAACTCATTTTATAGTTAACTCTTCCCTTTTGATTAACTCTTTCTGATCTATTCCCAACACTCTCAGAGGTCTTCTGTATTTCTAAGTGAATTTTAAAACTGTTTTTGAAGGCCAAGAGCTTGGAGGAAGATAGTCATTAAAATCCACCCTGTGGGGCTGGAGAGATGGCCTCGCGGTTAAGAGCTCCAGCTGCTCTTGCAGAGGACCCGGGTTCGATCCCCAGCACCCACATGGCAGCTAAGAACCGTCTGTAACTCCAATTCCAGGAGAACTCCAGTTCCAGGGGAATCTGAGACCCTCTTCTGACCTCTGCGGCATTGCACGACACGGGTGCACAAACCTACATGCAGACAGTACATTCATACACATACAAAAATAAATAAAATTAAAAAAAAAAATAAAAATAAAAAATAAAATCCACTCTGTAAGATTTGCAGTTTAAAAGGGTATACTTAAAAATAACATATATTTATATAGAGAGGTATTTCAGTAGAGATCTATACACAAATACAAAATAAACCATATAAGTTAATGGACTTGATTTCTCTGAAGTCATAGCCTAGTCATATAGCTTTAAAGAGCAAAGCATATATTGGGCAAAATTTATTTGGCAGGTACTCAACTCTGCCCAAGCTCTATCCACATATTATAGGATATTTTAAGGCTTAGTGAAATGTTTGGGTGCAGGTTTTGGTGAAAACGGTAATACATTTGAACTAATTGGGAATATAAAATGTTAAATGTTTTATTTACAATTTGTATTGAACTTCCAACAGTAACGTTGGGCTTAAGGTACACAAATGGTCTCTATATTTTTCTGAATTATACAACATCACATTGTAACACTTTCTTTTACTTGTAGGACAATTTAAAGAAATTAAGCTTAAATGTACTTCCCAAATAAGTAGCATACAGTCAATGAGAAACAGTTTGGGTAAATTTAATGAAAGCTTATGCCTTGGCTCCTGTTTATGGGTATGTGTGATACAACTTGGGCATCTATAGATTAAAACATAAAAATTTAAAAAAACAAAAAGAGAGAGGTGGGAGGTGGGGTAATATCCTTTCTGGGATACAAATGGAAAACTCTGTGTTCCAATCCTATTGATAAATTTTCAATTTTGAGATCTTGAAACTAACAATGGGAGGAGGGTTGTATGTTCCCACAAGTAAAAATCACAAATCTAAATGCCTGAAAATGTACAACTTTTGGCTGTGCAGAATGGACTGGGAAATGCCAGCAGAGAGGCTGACCCATCTGAACATTAAAGAAAGCAGAACCTCAGACTGCCTGAGTCACAGACACTGAGCATCTCTCTGAATACTATTGGGGTTAACTGCTTACAATGGACCCTAATGAAGTTTACCTTCCAGATACTGAGAAACCTTCTTACCTCTCCCCTTTATAGGAAAAAGAAAAACATGATGGTAATGAAATCATTCCCTAACTGTAAATTAGAGCCAACTGTTATAGTGGTAATTTCTTATAAAACAGGTATAACTACCCTTTTTTAATTTACTGATATGCATAGGAACTGTGAAAGGATAATTCTCTATCTAGAGCCAAATTCAATAGTAAAGTCTTTATAAACCGTGTAATTAAGCAAAATATATTAGTACAGGAAAGCTCTGACATCAGCAATGAATTATTCTGCCTAGGAGATGTTGGCTATGGGATTCAACCCCCCCAAAAAATTATAAAGGCCTTTTGCCTATAAGTGGAATATATGCATGCAAAGAGAAAGGCAGTAAGTCCCTGTTGTGGAAGACCTGGTGAGAGCATGAAAAAATGTTATGAGACGTCACTTGCTAATGTACAACTGGCCTCTGAAATGCCAGAGAGCATTACCAAAGGCCACTAAAGCAATACAGCAAAATATTCGTCTCCTTGAGACAAGCAAGCCTCCTCCGTCAGTATCAGCTACACCTCAACTGCCTGGAGATACTGTGAAACAGTGGCAGCCATGTGTCTATATATTTCCCAAATCTAATTGGATATTAGCTCTCTCCTTGGAGGAATAACTCACAGCAGATGCCACAAGCTTATGTCCTCTAGTGGTTAGGAGATGTTATAAGCCACAATAAGAACTTGTCACCCTTTATAGAGAAACCACAGTTTGTGGATTAGCATACCACCCAAGCATCTGTGTCTATGCTCACAGCTTAGCTTGCATAATAATTAGTACAGCTTAAATACCTGTACATACAATTGCTTGTGCTTTGTTAATATGGCTAAAAGGGTATCACTGGATAAGCTGTCAACCCATGAAGGGAAACAACCTGAACAGACTAGAGTCCAAAATGACAACTCCAAAGAAAGTAGACTGTTTTCTTCTCACCCACTTGTGCCCCTTTCCCAAAGCCTAGGGAACAAATTGCAGAAGAGGAGGCATGGTAGAATGTAAGGGCTGCAGAGAGATAGGGGTGAATCATGAGTCTACAGCAATATAGACTGGACTCCTAATTGATCAACATGCCTGTGCATACAAGCATCACCAACTGGACTATGGGAACCTTGGGTTGTTCAAAATTTGGACATAGATACTTGCAAAATGCACCAATTACCAATTGTACGGCAAACTGAGTAACATCAATGTTATCTGAAAACAACTGTATTATTATTTTGTAGAATCCCTTAAAAATAAACAAAAAAAGTTTTAGACAGTGGATTTTTATGGAGATTGCATGAATTTGTAGATTGCTTTAGTAGGATAACCATTTTCACAATATCAATTCTTCTAACCCATAAGTAAAGGAGATCTTTCCATTTTGTAGTGTCTCAATTTCTCTCTTTGTTCTTTGAAAGTTTTAATTATAGAGATCTTTTACTTCCTTGATTAGGTTTATTCCAGTGCATTTTCAATTTTGGAGAGGTTATAGGGAATGGGATTTCTTCTGATTTATTTCTCAGCATGATTACTAATAGTATATAAGAAGTCACTGATGGTTTTTTAATGTCCTGCTACTTTGATAAACATTTTTATCAGGGTCTCTTACATATATAATCATATTTTCTGTAAATATCTTTATTTCCCTATATGCTGAAGCCAAAGTGTGTGGTATCTTCAGCAGTAGGGTCTTACCATGTAATGATAAGTTACCAAAAGCCTTGGCAATACCCTATGCTGTTTTAGAGACCTGCTGGGCCTTCCTAAACAATAATTCAGAGAGGTATTCCATGCCTGATACTGTGATTTTTCTTTAATTTCCTATGTTTTCTGGGAGAAGTCTTCTTGTTCAGTATTTCCATCTCTTTATTCAATACCATGATCATATTCTGTATGAGCTTCCTTATTTTAATCATCTGTTTGTTTGTGTCTTGGAATTCACTTGGGAGTTATTTGTAGTCTCTTTGCTTTCTTTGAACTTGCTTATAAGCACTCTAGAATCCTTTGGGATTTTATCTAAGCTGCAGGAGGCCATTGCTTTGGGATCAGTCATTTTTAAAGGAGTTGTGTTGCCTTGCTTTCATGTTTCTAGTGTCTTTCTATTGGGACTTGAGCATTTTAGGTTAGGTTGTTAGCTTGATTTTTAAAAATCACCCTTAAACTTTCAATGGAAATGTATGCAGTGTTCAGATGGGACTAGATTGTAGTAAATGAAGATGTTGCTGTCCTGGGCTAGATATGTTCAGGAGACCATGCTCTATTTGTAGACTCTTCTGAAAGTATAAAACACTTTCAAAAGGTGGATTCACCCTGAAAATAGAATAATAGTCAAGCAAAACACAATCGCCCTTTAAGTGTCTCCATTCTGGTAAGTAAAGAATCACTGACAGTGATATTATTTAACAATGATAAGCAGTAATAATCTATTTTTTCAAGTATCACAATGTTTATTGATAGATACAAGTATATAAAATCAGGACATGAACATGACTTGATAAATTAAGTAGACTTAATTTCAATACTATAATAAGGGACCAATTCAAGTTCTCACCATTTGTTTCACACCCACAAAAACCACTTCAAGGTCATTAACAGTCTCTCAAATCTGATCAGCTTTGTGCAAGTAAACCATGTTTCTTTTTAAAAAGACTTGTGTGCTTGCTCAGGGTCAAGGGTATTGAAATCTAGCACATAAAGCCCATTACTAGAGGTAGAAGTACAGGCAACATATTATTACATCAACAACCATCAATTACAGTTAAGAATTTTCTGTAACAACCAAATGGATACTCAAATATTGCACCAACTCAAGTATTACTGAGCAAAGTGCATTTCTACAGCATTCGGTGTTGCTATTCAGTTTTCTAACTTAAAAAGCCTATGATAACTGGCATCAAAGAAGATCCTTGCAATAGACTGCCTCTGCTTGGGAACTTATGATGTAATTATTGCTGCTTATATACTATCTAAACATTAAAGATACTCCTAAAATATTTGATGGTAGACTATGATTAAGACATTACACTTGGGGCTGGAGAGATGGTCTAGCGGTTAAGAGCACCGACTGCTCTTGCAGAGGACCAGGGTTCGATCCCCAGCACCCACATGGCGGCTAAGAACCATCTTTAACTCCAGTTCCAGGGGAATCCGATGCCCTCTTCTGACATCCGCGGCATTGCATGACACGAGTGCACAAACCTGCATGCAGACAGTACACTCATACACATACAAAAATCAATAAAATTTTTAAAAAGACATTACCCTACCAAAAAAAAAAAAAAAACCTTATGCAGGAAACCCTTACTGACATACTTCTGCTTTAAATATTGTACCCCCAAATGAAGTCCGGTAAGCACTCATCCTGTCTTGATCCCCCTGCATTAGCCTCCATGGTACTGCCAAGATAATCCAATAATGGCAGTCCATATTCTGAGGAGGCTGAATTCCCATTAGCTCCTTAGTTCACAAGCTGGGTATCTCAGCAGTCCTCAGTCCACATTGGAAGGCTAAAAAGTAAAAAAGCTGTATCTCATGTCCTTGAGGAGTGGCAAAAGCAGTGGCACCCACAGAGCGTGTGTGCCTGTCTGTAAGAATTGAAGACAGGCCAAACAATGGTGCTCTCCTTTTTTCTTTTTGTCTTTTTACTAAGATCTCAAGTTTTGTGTCTGCATTACAGTTTCTCTGGTCTTATTGATTATTTCTGGTTGTACTTTCCTTCTGGATGCTTAAGGCCATACAGATAGCCCATATTAACCAAGGTTTTGTTTTGTTGAGGTAAATTGAGGATCTGGTCCTCAGGGGTCTCTCAGGGTATTTTGGGGGGGGAGAGGGTGGGAGCCCCTTGCTTCTTTCATATCCTCACCCACTAGTTCCATCCACATGAGGACAAAATCAGGTCTTGCTAGACCAGGCTTCCTTATCTGAAGGATGAGCAGACTTTCCTCTTTATAGACTGGACACTAGCTGAAGTCCCCTTAGTGGCTCTCCAAGACCTCCCTGAACAGGAAGAATTGTGACCCACCTCGCAGGACTTTTCAAGAGATACTCCCATGTATAATCCCCTAAGACTTGATTGACCTCTGAGGGCAAGGAACAAAGTTGTCCCCCAGGTCCCTTGGCCAAATTTCTAGGGACTTCAGGTGTTGTATAGATTTAATGCAATCCCAATCAAAATCCCCAAGAGTTTCTTCACAGGCTTGGAAACAAAAGTTCTTAAATTCATTTGGAAAAACAAAAGACCCCGAATAGTTAAATCAATCCTGAGTGAAAAGATCTACACAGGAGGGATCTCTATACCAGATTTTAAACTATACTACAGGGCTATAGTCATAAAAACAGCCTGGTACTGGCACAAAAACAGACTGTTGACCAATGGAACAAAACCGAAGATCCAAATCTGAGCACATACAATTTCAGCCATCTCATATTTGACAAGGGGGCCAAGAAACCACAATGGAGAAAAGACAGCATCTTCAACAAGTGGTGTTGGCAAAACTGGATCATTTTGATGTGGGCACCCAGGGCTATAAACTTCCCTCTTAGATCTGCTTTTAAAGTGTCCCATAGGTTTTGTTGCCTTGTATGTCATTGTTGTTAGTTCCAGGAATGCTTTTATCTCTTTCTTTATTTTCTCCTTGACCCATTCATTATTCAGGAGTGTGTTGTTTAGTTTCCATGTGTTCCTGTAGGTAGCAGGGCTTGTCCTGGTGTTGATATTGAGCTTTATTGCATTGTGGTCTGATAGAATGCATGAAATTATTTCAATTTTTTTGTATTTGTCAAGATATTTTCTGTGTCCAAGTATGTGGTCAGTTTTGGAGAATGTTCCATGGGGTGCTGAGTAGAAAGTATATTCCCCGGTGTTTGGGTGGAATATTCGGAAGATGTCTGTGAGGTCCATTTGCTGTATTGTATTGTTCAATTCACATGTCTCTCTGTTTATTCTTTGCCCAGTTGATCGGTCCAAAGGACTGAGTGGTGTATTGAAGTCCCCTACTATGATTGTGCTGGGGTTCATCTGTGCCTTAAGGGCCTGTAGAGTTGTATTTATAAAGATTGGTGCACCAGAGTTTGGTGCATATATATTCATGATTGTGAAATCTTCATGGTCAATTTTCCCTTTGATAAGAATGTAATGTCCCTCTTTGTCTCTTGTAATTGCTTCTACTTTGAAGTCTATTTTGTCTGATATTAAAATAGCAACTCCTGCTTTCATTTTGGTACCAAATCAATGCCAACCCAGGTTACTATACCCAGCAAAAATGTCAATTCTAGTTGAAGGAAAGAGAAAAATCTTCCATGATGTAAACAAGGTGGAAGAATACATGTCCAGAAAACCAACCCTTCAGAGAATACTTGAAGCAATTCAAAGGACAGAGGAGGAGAGCAACTCCCCCCAGTAATAATCTATTAACTACTGTGAACATGAGTGGAAGGGACACAATGTAGAGACAAACTCATTAATAATGGGTTGACAGAGGGAAAAGAAGAGAAGGGAAAGTAAGCAGAAGGGTGAATGGTATGGAAAATAGGGGGAGATGAGAAAGTTTGGGCCAAACATAGACAGGAGAAAGAAGTAAGAAATACAATATGATAACCCAGAACAGCCCCAGCTCTCAGGAGGCTGGAACACAGAGGCCCCACACACCAGGCCACTCTAATTTCTATGAGAACTGAAAATTTTAAAAAAGAAAGAATAGTGAAAAGAGGTCCAGAAGAAGAGAAAGAAGAACATCAGAACAGAGCCGAAACTGGCATTGGGTGCAATTGTAATGAAGAGGAAAGGCTGGGTGGAGGATATAGAGTGCTGATACAGTTTGACCTATTTGTTGCTTTCAGTCTTGGTTTTCTTGCTATTTTTAGGCTTTCAGATGCCTGTCCTATCCCTGTAACATTTGTTTGCAAGGTAAAGCAACACATGGTAGTCACACCTCTGGGCAGACCTTCATGAGTTGTGTTGTGAATGCTGTTCTCACCTCTGAGTCTTCCATAAAGAGGTTGGGTTGAGGCTGCTGCTCCAACCTATGGCATTCTACATAGGATGAGTCAAAGATGGCATCCATACCTCAAGACAGTCCTTCAGGAGTCCAGTTACACATTCTCATCCCTGGTCTATAGAAGCTGTCAAGCCTGCACAGACTTATGGAACACTCAGGCAATGGGTGCTGCTGGTTTGCACTCTCGGGAGGCAGGTAGTAAGAAAGCATAGAGGGACCAAGAAGTAGGAAAAGACTATAACGTCTCAAGTCCTGCTCCTAATGATGTCCTTCCTCCAGCAAGGCTCACCTTTAAGTCTCCATAACCATTCCAAACAGTCTCACCAGTTGGGAACTAACTATTCAAACTCATGAGCCTATAGAAGATGTTTCACAATCAAAGCACAGCAACAGTCCATAGAATAATTGTTTTTAATTTTATTTTAATTTATTTTATGAAGTTCAGCTGAGCAATAGCTTTTTCAAAGAATGTGGTTGTGTTATTATATCTCAAAAACTCCAAATTTGTGTTCACTTAAGTTTTTATCAATGTTATGTTCTGAGTTTGTTAGAGATTTTCATCTCATCCTTAGGTCTATTATCTGTTTTGTGTTATTTGAATGTCATAATTTCCGTGTCTGTTTTAGTTAATATTAACTACCCAGGTGGCATACCATGAAATCACAAGAATCAAAGTCTCAATTGAATAACTGTCATTATCTGGTTGGTCTGTGGACTTGTATGATTGTCTTACTTGATGTAGAAGGGCCCAGCCTTTGGTGGGTGGCACTCTTTCCATGGAAGCTAAACCTGGGTTGTCTATCTAAGCTACCTAAGCCTGAAATTCTGAGTCAGTCAGAGAAAAAGCCAGTAAGCAGCATCCCCCCCCCCACCGTGGTTTCTGCTTTGACTTCTTGCTTTTGAGTTCCTGCCTTGACTTCCCTCAATGATGGATTATGGCCTGGAAGTGCCAGACAAATAAGCTCCTTCCTAAGCTGCTTTTGGTCAGAGTGTCTCATCACAGCAACCGAAGGAAAACTAGAATTCTACCCTTTCTCCATTGAATTGTCTATACACGTTGTCAAAGATCTGATAAAGGAAAAGGCCCTTGAGTTGCTTGTCAGGGTAGTCCAAGAGACTCCCAAAATAATACAGTCTATTGCCACAGCTCTTGATTACTTCCCTTTAAAGTAAGGCCCTGCTAAAGACAAAACAAACTGCAGACACAGAACTTGGAGAAGCTGAGTTGGAATTGACCTGGAATCCTCCCAGAAGACTAACTTTAATAGTATCAGAAGATACTGTGCAAGCTATCAAGGGAGACAAATGACCAATCAATGGACCTACCCAACTGGAAAGCCTACAAACTACAACAAAGACCAGCTCAGCAAATTATCTCCATTGGTGCAATAGCAGCACTATTATCTGGGGATAATCAGCAGCTATCAAATTGGACTTACGACCTGATCAATAGGAGGGAATTCATGAGAAGTACTATAAACGTAGCCAAGGACACATAGTTGAAGAGCTCATGGACCCTAGAGAAGAACTTACCCCTGTCACTTTCCTAAACCAAAGAAATTTCATACTATTTCCTAAATACGTGTCCTTATATTTACAGGTAAATATACCTCTTACCTCTCAGCAAAGAAGCTGCTTTTTGCAACAGAGGAAGACTGTTATGAAATTTCACAACTGGTCAAAATACAGTGAATAAGTAACTGTGAGGTACCCTCCCTTAAATGATACATTTACAGTGCAACATCTATACCTAAGGTCCAGGGAACATTGTGCAGAGGGGGCAGAAAGAATGTCAAAGGCAGAGGTACAAGATAACTGCTACTAGTTAATGCAGTTACCTAACCTAACACTAGTTAAGACATGATAGGGAAGCTACACGCATGAAATCACCATAGTATGGTAGTCTAACAAGATTTTCAAAATAACAAAATCAGTTGACATGGCAAGGTGGAGGGGGTAATTTCACAAGGCCCCACCTCAAGATGAAGAGCTACATGCAGTCAATGTACTGAGGGAGGGCAAATCAGTTTTCCCCAGGAAGTTGCTCCCTGAGAGGTTATCTAATCCCAAGTGGGTATCCCTAAACACAGGTACAGAGGAGCACCACTAAATGAACTCAGGGCACTATATCTATCTATCTATCTATCTATCTATCTATCTATCTATCTATATCTATATATCTATATATCTATATCTATATATATATAGATATAGATATATATATTATATTATATATATATATATATATATATAATACATTGTAGGGCAAAAGGAAACCACCTGTGGCTTCTTTTGTGCTAAATTACCTGCTTATCTGTTTACACTGAAACCTGGCCTAAGGCAGGATTTGCCTGTGCATTGACAAATACTCGTGATATTATGAAACACAAGGCATGGGGTCTGAAACAAGACACTAAGATATGATGTCACTCTGGGTATAAAAACAGAATGCTGTGAAAAAAAGACAAGTCCTTCTTACCATCAGGCAGGGACTACCGGTCGTTATTTGCACATGTGATCTTAGCCCATCAGGCTTGTGTAGTAGTGACCAGTGGATTGGATGGCAGTCCAGCAGACCACTAACCCGGGAAGCTAGTGTGGGGCTGGAAGGAGACCTATCAGGTCACCAGCTGTGATGTGTGTCAAGTGCCCAGGCAGGAATTAGACTGTAGAGCACCTATCAGGCAACAGTCTGGCATTGGACTGTAGAGTGCCTAGCAGGCAGCAGCCTGGAGGATCTGGGAGTGCGCATAGGGCATTGTCTGGTGTAGATGCTAGATGAGACAGGTGGGCAATGAAAAGGTTATCACCCTTTGGCCCCACAGTTTAGGACAGCTGGCAGCTGTCTTGTGCTTTCCCTTTTCCCTGTAATCCAGTGGACTGGGTGCATCCACCTCTACATGTGGCAGAGTGACACCACAATACATATCATATATATGCATATATATATGCACATATATGATAATGGCCCTAACGATATTGTTCAGTTGTTAAGAGAACTAGGTGCTCCTACAGGAGACCCAGATTCAAATCCAGCACCTACACTGTGACTAATAACTGCATATAACTCCAGTTTCAGAGAATCTGACAACCGTCTTCTGACCTCCACAGGCAGACACTCATACACATAAAATAAAAATAAGTAATGCTTAAAGAAAAGATCAGATGCCTGTATTCAAGTGGATCTATTCTGCTCTGCTGATTTATTTGTCTATTTTTTTTTGCCATTACCTCCTTGTCTAGAGTATGGGACTTTTAGACTAAGTTTTATAAGATCTGGAAGTAATTTGGGTAGTTTAAGTTTTCCAAGTTTTTCTTCTTAAATACTCTGATGACAACACTTGGGTTTGAACTTTTACATATAAAATATAGAATTGGGGATTTAGGGGGAGAGGGAGGCTTTTGAGACAAGGTTTCAAAAAAAAAGTAGCCCCAGTTGGCCTGGAGCTCACTATGTAGACCAGGCTGGCCTTGACCTCACAGAGGTCTGCCTAGTTCTGCCTCCTGAGAGCTGGGATCAAAGGTGTGTGCCACCACTCCCAGCCTTAGAATTAGGTTTTGAAATAACAAAATCAATTTCTGGCCCTTCCCCCTCGCAGCCAGCAGAGGCTTTGGCGCCATAGTGAGCAAGTTCTTATGTGCGGTGTTCAGGTGCTCAGGTTCTAGCCTTGCTTGCTAACGTAGGAGCCGGGCACCACTACAGACAGGAGGGCAGGGAGTGGATTGACTTTTGGGTTGCTGGATGGTTGATTCACTGGTTTGAAGCAGAGGTGCTTGGGTCTAAACCTCAAACCCTTGTAGAATGTGAATGTCCAGGTGGGATCGACCTTCCCCCTGGCAGCCAGCAGGGGCTTTGGCACCATAGTGAGCTAGTCCTTGTGCACGGCGCTAAGGTGATCAGGTTTGAGCCTTGCTTGCTAAGGTAAGGGCACAGCGCTGCTCCAGACAGGGGGTCCGGGAATGGATTGACTTTTGGGTTGCTGGATGGTTGATTCACTGGTTTGAGGCAGAGGTGCTTGGGTCTAAATCTTAAACCCCTGTAGGGTGTGAATGTCCAGGTGGGAGCGCCCTTCCCCCTGGGAGCCAGCAGAGGCATTGGCACCACAGTGAGCGAGTTCTTGTGTGGGGTGCTCAGGTGCTCAGGTTCAAGCCTTGCTTGCTAAGGTAGGAGCCCAGCACCACTCCAGACAGGTACCAGGGCATGGGCTAAGTCAGACATCTCCCACCCCCCACAACTGGAATTGAGGAGAAAGTATCCAAATAGATTTTTTTGGGAGAAACCAGAACAGGAAGGGAATAGCAACGTAGACTTCCAATATCCAATATATAAACAAAATTGAAAGCCTGAAACCTAGACAAGTTAACACTCCATAAACAAGGAGGGGGAAAAAGGGGCATCTGAAGGAGCCAAGCAAAGCAAGCTTTCAACACAGTGAAAAGACATTTGTGATTTGAATCACAAAAGGGAAACCTATATGCCAGGGACAGGAAGAAGGGACAACAGGGGAAAGGCACAGGATAATCCCACACCAGGCTCTACCAAACCTGTAGGAGATAGCTACAATGGGATCCCCTTGGAGGTGACCCATGAAAGAGATCTTAGAGGAATAACTGCAGACCTATGCAGAGAAATTAAAGAAAATAAACATGAATGCAGAGAAGTAAAGAGAGAGAATGAAAAACTCAAAAAGGACCTAGAGGGATACAATGACAAACTTCAGAAAAAACTAAAGGAAGAGATTGACAAACTCCAGAAAGAGCTAGAGGGAGAAAAAAACAAACTCCGAAAGGAAGTAGAAACACTGAAAAAGGAAGCCAACGAGCGAAGTAAGGAGCACCAAGAAGAGATTGAGAAGCTCAAAAAGGAAATGGAAATACTAAAGAAATCACAGGATGAAATGAAAAAGGAAATAGAACACTCATCCAATCAAGAAGAAAGGAAAGGAAAAAGCCACAGAAATAGAATGGAGGAAGCAGAACAAAGAATATCAGACCTGGAAGACAACACAGAGAAACTCAAAAGCTCAAATAAAGATTATGAAAAATTTAAAATACACAAAAGTGGAACAACCAGGAAATATGGGACACTATGAAAAGATCAAACCTCCACATCATAGGAATAGAGGAAGGAGAAGAATCTCAAGAGAATAGTATTGAGCATATCTTTAACACAATAATAGATGAAAACTTCCCCAAACTAAAAATAGACAAACCCATTCAAATACAAGAAGCACATAGGACTCCAAATAGACAAGATCAGAAAAGAAACTTCCCACGCCATATCATAGTTAAAATGCTAGACGCCCAAAACAAAGACAAAATTCTGAAGGCTACAAAAGAAAAACAAGTCACATACAAAGGGAAACCCATCAGAATTACAACTGACTTCTCAGCGCAAACCATGAAAGCAAGAAGAACATGGAGCAAAGCATTCCCAGTGTTAAAGGACTATGGATGCCAACCCAGAATACTTTATCCAGCAAAAATGTCAATTATAGTTGAAGGAGAGAGAAAAATCTTCCATGACATAAACAAGATGATAGAATACAGGTCCAGAAAACCACCACTTCATAAAATACTTGAAGCAATTCAAAGGGCAGAAGAAAGGAACAACTATCTTAGAGCACCTAGGAAAAGAAACTAATAAAAACATAACCGTAGGAGTACAATCAGAGACTAAAAGTCCAAGTGGATAATAAGGTGAAAAGAAGCAACATCCAACTTTCAATTATAACCTTGAATATTAATGGGCTAAATTCCCCAATCAAAAGGCATAGACTGGGAGAATGGATTAGGAAACAAAATCCATCTATATGCTGTCCACAAGAAACCCATCTCAATTTCAAGGATAGGCACCAACTTAAGGTGAAAGGATGGAATAAAGTATTCCAGGAACATGGTACCAAAAAAAGGCAGGTGTTGCTATTCTAATATTAGACAAAATAGACTTCAAAGCAAAAGAAATCAAAGGAGACAAAGAGAGTCATTACATCTTTATTAAAGGAACAACTGATGATGAAGATCTCACAATCATGAATATATATGCACCAAACTCTGGTGCACCAAATTTATAAAGACAATTCTCCAGGATCTCAAGGCACAGATTAACCCCAGCACACTAATAGTAGGGGACTTCAATACCCCACTAAGTCCTTTGGACAGATCAACAGGACAAAGGATAACCAGAGAGACATCTGAACTGAATGATACAATACACCAAATGGACCTGAAAGACATCTATTGAATATTTCACCCAAACACCAGAGAATACACTTTCTACTCAGCACCACAAGGAACATTCTCCAAAATACTCCATATACTGGGACACAGGAAGAAACTCAACAAATACAAAAAGATTGAAATAATCTCATGCATCCTATCAGACCATAATGAATGGGTCAAGAAATAAATAAAGAAAGAAATAAAAACATTTCTGGAACTGAATGACAATGATAAAACAACACAGCAAAACCAAAGGGAGGCTTTAAAAGCAGTCCTAAGAGGGAAGTTTATAGCTCTAAGTGCCTATGTTAAAAAAACGGAAAGAGCACAAGTGAATGATTTAACACTGCAGCTAAAAATACTTCAAAGACAACAACAAATGAACCCTAAACGCAGCAGACAAGAAGAAATAACAAAAATCAGAGCAGATATCAATGAAATAGAAACAAAGAAAACCATACAAAAAAATCAATGAATCCAAAAGTTGGTTCTTTGAGAGAATAAACAATATAGACAGAATTCAAGCCCAGTTAACCAAAGAAAGAAGGAACAACTCCAGATCAATAGAATCTGTGATAAAAGGGGAAATATCACAACAAAAAATGAAAAGATACAGACAATCATATGGGAATACTTCAAAAACCTATACTCTACTAAGTTTGAAAACCTAGAAGAAATGGATGAATATCTTTAATCCTGGGAATCACCAAAGCACAACCAAGAAGAGATCAACAGATTAAATAGACCAATAATATATGAAGAAATTGAAGATGTAATAAGTAGCCTCCCAACCAAAAAATTCCCAGGCCCAGATGGTTTCATGGCAGAATTCTATAAAATATTTCAAAAAGACTTACAACCATTACTACTCAAGTTTTTTAGAAGGATACAAACTGAGGGAGTTCTCCAGGATTCCTTCTATGAAACCAGCATCACTCTATTACGAAAACCAGGCAAAGATACAACCAAAAAACAAGAACTGTAGACCTATCTCCCTAATGAACACAGATGCCAGAATTCTAAACAGGATACTGGCAAATCGCATGCAGACCCACATCAAGAAAATCATCCATCTTGACCAAGTTGGATTCATACCAAAGATGCAGAGATAGTTGTTGATACAAAAATCAATAAATATCATCAAGCATATAAATGGACTGAAAGACAAAAATCACAACATCATCTCAATTGATGTGGAGAAAGCCTTTGACAAAATCCAACATCCCTTCATGTTTAAAGTCCTAGAGGGAATTGGATTGGAGGGATCATTCCTCAATGTAATCAAAGCCATATACAGGAAACCCACAGCCAATATCATCCTAAATGGGGAAACGACAGAAGCATTCCCCCTTAAAGGTAGGAACTCAGCAAGGCTGCCCCCTGTCACCACTTCTTTTCAACATAGTGCTTGAAACCCTTGCTAGGGCAATAAGGCAAGAAAAGGAAATTAAAGGAGTTCTAATTGTAAAAGAGGAAGCCAAGCTATCCCCTTTGGCTGATATGATTGTCTACTTAAGGGCTGCTAAAAACTCCACCAGAAAACTCCTAGAAACAATTAAGAACTGCAGTAAAGTGGCAGGATACAAAATAAATCTAGAAAAATCAGTAGCTTTTCTTTACCCAACAACAAGCAACTGAGAGGAAAAGGGGAAATCAAGGAAGACCTTCCCACTCACAATAGCCTCAAAAAACAATAAAATACCTAGGAAAACCAACAAAAGACACCAAGGATCTCTACAACAAAAATTTTAAACCCCTGAAGAGAGAAATTGAGAAGAAGACATCAGAGAGATGGACAAACCCATCCTCATGGATTGGGAAATAAATATAGTAAAATTGCCATTCCTACCCAAACTCGTGTACAGATTTAATGCAATCCCAATCAAAATCCCCAAGAGCTTTTTTCTTCACAGGCTTGGAAAAAAATTCTCAATTCTGTGGAAAAACAAAGACCCCGAAAGCCAAAGCAAACCTGAGCAAAAGAGCAATACAGAAGGATCTCTATACCAGACTTCAAAAATACTACAGTGCTATAGTAGATAAAAAAACAGTTGGGGTACTGGCACAAAAACAGACCAAAGTTGACCATGGAATAAAACTGAAGAACCCAAATCTGAGCACCATACAATTTCAGCCACCTATATTTACAAGGGGGCAAGAGGACACCAATGGAGGAAAGACAGCATCTTCAGCAAGTGGTGTGGCAAAAGTGGATCACCACCTGTAGAAGAATGAAATTAAACCATACCTACAGTTGCCCTGTACAAAAAATTCAATTCCAGAAGGATCAAAGACCTCAAATGAAACCCAAACTCTGGGGCTATAGAAGACAAAACTTGGCAGCAGACACAAGACATAGATAGTTTAAAGACTTCCTAAATCAGACAGCAGCTGCAGAAAATAAGATCGACAATTGACAAATGGGATCTCATTAAACTCAAAAGCTTCTATACATCAAAGAAACAAAAAAGGAAGTGAAGAGGAAAATCCACAGAGTGGGAGAAACCTTCACTGCAGATATAATCTGACAAGCATTAATTTCCAGAGTAACACAAAAACTACTCAAAAAACAAAGAAGAAAGAAATAACAAACATGACACTCAAAAGATGGAGCAAAGAACTTAATAGAGACTTCACAGCGAGGAATTAGAGATGGCTGAGAAACCTTAAAAAGTGTTCACGTTACTAATAATTAGGGAAATGCAAATTTAAACCACTCAAGATATCATCTCACTCTGATAAGACTGGCCGGATCAAGAAAACAAATGATACCAAGTGCTGGAGAGGTCTGGGGGAAAGGGGAACACTCATCCCATTGCTGGTGGGAATGTAAACTTGGTACAGCCACTATGGAAAGCAGTTGTGTGGAGAACCCTTGGAAGACTCAAAATGAGCTTGCCATTTTGACCCAGTCATACCACTGCTGGGTATATACCCACAAGACTCATCTTACTGCAGAAATACATGCACAGCTATATTTATTCAGCTCTGTTCACAATAGCAAAAGCTGGAACACAACCCAATGCCCTCAACTGATGAGTGGATAGAGAAAATGTGATACATGTACACAATGGAGTTTATGCAGCAGTAAAGAAAGACAACATCATGAACTTTGCAGGTAAACGGATGGAGATAGAAGATATTATGTTAAGTGAAGTAACACAGCCCCCCCCAAAATAAATGGAATGGTATCCCGCATCTGTGGGTGCTAGCGTCAATAACCCACTTGTAAATATTTCTTGTGGAGAGGGATGCTTATTAAAAGAACAACAACCGAAAGACTGCATCAGAAAACTGACAGAAATGGTGAATCGGGAGGGGTGGGAGGGGCAGGAGAGGGACACGGGTCTATATTCTATAATGTATATTTGATTTAAAATTACATGGTATTTTACTTAAAATTACATGGTATTTTACTTAAAATCTATATAACAATAACTTTGGGATTAAAATATACAAATGTTCTCTGTAATTTTTGTGTTCTACAGTATCATCTTGTAACATTCTCTTTTACCTGTAGGATAATTTAACTTAAGGAATTAAGCTTGCTTCCTAAATTAACAACATACAGTCACCCAAAACAGCTTGGGTAAATTTAATGAAATTTACACTTTGATTCCTGCCTATAGGTATGTGTACTACAACTCCCTTTTTGAGACTCATGGGTCAAAAAATAAAAACCTAAAATAAAAAAGGGGGGATAGAGTTATATATTAAAACTTTTTTGTCAAAACCTTTCAATTTAATCTTAAAACTAACTATGGGAAAAGATTTGTATGTTCCCACAGGTCAAAACGTCACCAACTTAATGGTTGAAAAAGAGAAGATACAGTCTTCCATCGTGTAGGTTGCACCAAGAAATACCAGCAGAGAAGTTGGCCCATCTTAACAATAAACGGAAGAAAAGCCCCAGACTGCTACAGGCATCAAACATCTCTGAGGATCATATTTGTAACAATTGTTTATAGTGAGTCCTAATGAACCTTACCTTCTGCTGCACAGTTTTAATATGAGAGACTTTCTTACCTCTTTTTCATAGAACAAAGAAAAACATGGTGGTAATGAAGTCTTTCTCTGAATTAGAGCTGACAGTTATAGAGATAAACTCTTATAAAACTGGTAAAACTGTTTTCTTTAATTGACTAATAGACATAGGAACTGTGAAAAGGATTATTCTCTATTCAGAACCAAATATAATACTAAAGTCTCTTTAAGTTGTGCATATAAGCAAAATATATTAATACAGGAGAGCTCTGATATCAGCAATGGATTATTCTGCCAAGGAGATGTGGGCCAGGGGATCCAAGCCCCCCCACATGGTAAAAGCTTCTTGCTTGTAAACTGGGATACCTGCAAAAAGAGAGGTGGTAAGGCCCTGCTGTTGAAGAGCTTGTGTAAGCATGGGAAGGTTGTATTGAGACCGCACTTGCAAATGTACAGTGGCCTTTGGTACCACTCTCTGGTATTCCAGAGAGTGGTACCAAAGGCCACTGTACAAATAAAGCAAATGTTGGTCTCCCTGAGTCAAGCAAGACTCCTCTGTCAACATCAGCTACACTTCACCTGCTTGGAAATGCCATGCAGCAGTGGCAGCCATATGTCTGTATATCCCAAATCTATTTGGTTATTAGCTCTCTCCTTGGAGGAATAACTCACGGATGATGCCACAAGCTTACATCCACTAGAGATTAGGAGATGTTATAAGCCACAGTGAGCCCTTGTCATCTTTTACAGGAAAAAATGTAATTCTTGCATTAGCATACCATCCTAACATCTGTGTTTATACCAAAGTAACCTACCAAAATAATTGGTACTGTTTAAATACCTATATATCTAATTGCTTGTGCTTCATTAGTAGGATTGAAAGGTTATTCCTGGACAAACTGTTAGTCCATGAAAGGAAACAGCCAGAACTGATGAGAGTCCAAAACGACATCTCCAGACAAAGTAGACTACTCTGCTTCTTGTCCACCTGTGCTCCTTTTCTAAGCCTGGGGAACAATCTGGGGAGAGGGGGCGAGGTAAAATGTAAGGATTGTGATTGGGGTGAATGGTAAAACTACAGCAATATAGACTGGACACTTATTTGATCAACTTGATTGTATATACAAGCCCCTCCAGCTGGATGGTGGGAGCTTTAGACTGTGTGGGTTTGGGCACAACTGCTTGCAAATTGGTTTTACATGAAGGATGCTGGTACTCATTAAATAAAAGGAGCTAGATATTGAAAAGTCTTTAAAGCAGGTTTTCATGCCAGGCCTGAAGAAGGTCAAGAGCTTGGAGGAAGATAGTCATTAAAATCCACTCTTTAAGGTTTGCAGTTTAAAAGGGTATACTTAAAAATAACATATATTTATATAGAGAGGTATTTCAGTAGAGATTTACACAGAAATACTAAATAAACCATATAAGTTAATGGACTTGATTTCTCTGAAGTCATAATCTAGTCATATAGCTTTAAAGAGCAAAGTGTCTATTGGGTAAAATTTATTTGGCAGGTACTCAACTCTGCCCAAGCTTTGTCCATATATTATAGGCTATTTTAAGGCTTAGTGAAATGTTTAGATTACTTAAATTTGGTTGTAGGTTTTGGTGAAAATGGTAATACATTTGAACTAATTGGGAATATAAAATGTTAATTGTTTTATTTATAATTTGTATTGAACTTCCAGCAATAATTAAGGTACACAAATGGTCTATATTTTTCTGAGTTATACGATATCACCTTGTAACACTTATTTTTACTTGTAGGACAATTTAAAGGAATTAAGTTTAAGTTTACTTCCCAACTAAGTAGCATACAGTCAATGATAAACTGTTTGGGTAAATTTAATGAAAACTTATGCCTTGGATCCTGTTTACGGGTATGTGTAGTACAACTTAGGCATCTATAGCTTAAAACATAAAAATTTAAAAAACAAAAAGAGGGAGGTGGGAGGTGGTGTAGTATCCCTTCTGGGATACAAATGGAAAATTCTGTGTTCCAAACCTATTGATAAATTTTCAATTTTGAGATCTTGAAACTAACAATGGGAGGAGATTTGTATGTTCCCACAGGTAAAAACACCAATATGAATGCCTGAAAACGTACAACTTTTATCTGTGCAGGATGGACTGGGAAATGCCAGCAGAGAGGCTGACCCATATGAACATTAAAGAAAAAGGAACCTCAGACTGCCTGAGTCACAGACACTGAGCATCTCTCTGAATACTATTGGGGTTAACTGTTTATAATGGGCCCTAGTGAAGTTTACCTTCCACATGCTGAGAACTAGCTGTAAACTAGAACCAACTGTTATAGTGGTAATTTCTTATAAAACAGGTATAACTACCTTTTATAATTGACTCATAGGCATAGAAACTGTGAAAGGATAATTCTCTATTTAGAGCCAAACACAATAGTAAAGTCTTTATAAGCTGTGTAATTAAGCAAAATATATTAGTACAGGAAAGCTCTGACATCAGCAATGAATTATTTTGCCTAGGAGATGTTGGCTAGGGGATCCAAACCCCCAAAATTATAAAGGCCTTTTGCCTATAAGTGGGACATATGCAAGGAGAAAGGTGGTAAGTCCCTGTTGTCAAAGACCTGGTGTAAGCATGAAAAAATGTCTTGAGACATGACTTGCTAATGTACAATTGGCCTCTGAAATGCCAAAGAGCATTACCAAAGGCCACTAAAGCAATACAGCAAAATATTGATCTCCTTGAGACAAGCAAGACTCCTCCATCAGTATCAGCTACACCTCAACTGCCTGGAGATACTGCTGTGCAACAGTGGCAGCCATGTGTCTATATATATATCCCAAATCTAATTGGATATTAGCTCTCTCCTTGGAGGGATAACTCACAGCAGATGCCACAAAATTATGTCCTCTAGTGGTTAGGAGATGTTATAAGCCACAATAAGAACTTGTCACCCTCTATAGAGAAACCACAGTTTGTGGATTACCATACCATCCAAGCATCTGTGTGTATGCTCACAGCTTAGCTTGCTGTAATAATTAGTACTGCTTAAATGCCTGTACATCTAATTGCTTGTGCTTTGTTAGTAGGATTAAAAAGGTATCACTGGATAAGCTGTCAACCCATGAAGGGGAACAACCTGAACAGACTAGAGTCCAAAATGACATCTCCAGAGAAAATAGATTGTTTTGCTTCTCACCCACTTGTACCCCTTTCCCAAAGCCTAGGTAACAACTTGCAGAAGAGGAAGCGTGGTAGAATGTCAAGGGCTGTGGAGAGATTGGGGTGATTCGTGAGACTACAGCAATATAGACTGGACTCCTATTTGATCAACATACTTGTGCATACAAGCTTCTCCAACTGGACTATGGGAACGTTGGTTTGTTCAAAATTTGGACACAGATACTTGCAAATTGGTTTTACATGAATGTTTCTTATATTCATTGCTTATGCTTAATAATTTGGCTCACTTCAAAAAATGCACCAATTACCTAATTGTATGACAAACTGAGTAAGGTCAATGTTATCTGAAAACAACTGTGCTATTATATTGTAGAATGCCTTAAAAAATAAACAAATAAAAGAGAAAAAATAACTTTCTAGCACTTTGGTTGGAATTTTAATGAATATATAGATTAAATTAAAAACTGCCAGGCATGGTGGCACGTGCTTTTAATGCTAGCACTTGAGAGGCAGAGGCAGGCAGATCTCTGGGTTCAAGGCCAGCATGGTCTACATAGAGAGTTCCAGGACAGCTGGGGCTGCAGGGAGACCCTTTTTCAAAAAGACCAAAAAAAACTAGGAAAAACTAGCAACTAACAATATACATTGTAACATAAAAACCTTTTATATTTATTTAGATCTTCATTAATTGTTTTCCTCAGGTTTTCATAGTTTTACTCATATGTAACTCATTTATATTAAATTAACTAATACCTAAGTAGTTATTCTTTTTGGTTATGTCAATTTCAGTTCCAACTGCCTATTTGTAGAGTACAGGAAAGTTATTAAATGCTTCTGTGTTTTAAGTTTAGATCCAGTAATCTTACTAAATTTGCTTGATAATTTCAAATTCTTTCGTTTTTTTATTTGTTTTTTTGTGGTGTGTGTATGTGTGTGTGTGTGTGTGTGTGTAAATGTGTATATGTGTCTGTGTATATGGCAAAGATGTGTGTGATTGCATGTACTCATACATACACCTATAGAGGCCAGAGAAAATGTTCAGTGTCTTGTTCTATTGGCCTCCACCTCACTGCTTTAAGACAGGCTCTTTCAATGAACTGGAAATTCAGTTTTAGTTAGGCTGTTTGGCAAGTAAGATTTTGAGACCTACCTGTCTCCACCCCTCCCAACACACATACACACACTGGTGCATACCAGTGGTGAGGGTACAGGGACATACAGCCATGTCTGGCCTTTTAAAAAAATAATGCTTTTACAAGAGATTACCTCTATAACAGTTGGCTCCAATCTACAGCTGGAGAACGACCTCATCATCATCATATTTCTTCTTGTTCTATGGGGGGAGTTAAGAAAGTCTTTCGTATTAAAACCTTTGTGGCACCTAGAAGGTAAGCTTCATTAGGACTCATCAAAAATAGTTGTTACTAGTAGGATCCACAGAGGGGCCTGATGTCTGCAGCAATCTGAGGCTTTTCTTCCCTTCAATGCCCAGAGGACTCAGTCCTTCTGCTGGCACTTTCTGGTACATCCTACTCACTGCAAAGCTGTATTTTCTTTCTCAGCCATTAAGTTGATAACATTCTGGCCCGTTGGAACATACAGATCCCTTCCCGTAACAAGTTCCAAGATTTGAATTGCAAGGATTATTGACAAAAAGTTTTCACATCTATCTGTATTCCCCTTTTTTATTTTAGGTTTTTGTTTTTTGACCCATGAGTCTCAAAAAAGCAGCCTTATTACACATACCTATAGGGTGGAATCAAGGCACAGATTTCATCAAACTCACCCATGCTGTTTTGGGTGACTGCACGTGACCAATTTGGGAAGCAAACCCAGCTTCTAAGTTAAATCATCCTACAGGTGAAATAGATTGCTACAAGGTGATACCGTACAAAAGCAAAATTATAGAGAACATTTGTATATGCCAATCCCAAAGTTACTGTTATACAGATTTTAATTAAAACAAATGTGGACAACAGCAATTTATATCTCCAATTAACTCAGATGCATTACGGTTTTTATCAGAGCCTTTAAACTAATGTTTTTAATATATACACAGATTTTACTTTAAACTAAGTCCTAAAACACCATGTAACCTGTAGGCAGAGTCTGGGCAAAACTGGATACTTGTTGAACTCACGTCAATTAAAATATGCATTAATCAAATAATACACCCATGTCCCTCTCCCGCCCCTCCACCCTTCCCGAGTCACCATTTTCAGTCAGTTTTCTGATGCAATCTTTCTGTTGTTGTTCTTTTAATATTCATCCCTCTCCACAAGAAAATATTTATAACTGGGTTATTGGTCTAGCATCCACATAGTTGAGGGATACCATTTGTCTTTGTTTTTCTCGGGACTTGTTACTACTTTCCACTTAACAGTGATGAACTGGTAAACACTGCCTTCTTAATGGACTAATAATAGACATAGAACTGTTGAAAAGGATTATCTCTTTCGAACCAAAATATAAGGCCAAAGTCTCCTTAAGCTATGCACTTAAGCAAAAATATATTAATACAGGAGCTCTGGACATCACAATGGATTATTCTACCAAGGAGATGTTGGCCAGGGGATCCAGCCCCCAAAAAGGTAAAGGCTCCCTTGCCTCCAAGCTGGGATACTGCAAGAAGAGAGGAGATAAGGCCCTGCTGTTGATACCTGATTTTAACATGGGAAAAATGTATGGAGACCACAAATTGCAAGTATAACAGATGGTCTCTGGAATGCCAGAGAGTGTTAACCAAAGGCCACTAAACTAATAAAGCAAATATAGGTCTCTTGAGTCAAAGCAAGTCTCTTCCGTCAGCACCAGCTTACACCTCACCTTGCCTGGAAATACTGTGCAGCAGTGGCACCATATGCCTGATATCCCAAAATAATTGGCTATTAGCTCTCTCCTTGGAGGAATAAACCCATGGATGATGCCACAAGCTTACATCCTCTAATGCGTTAGGAGATGTTATANTTGAAGACACCGCCATTAATTGACAGTGTAACATTTGTTCCCAGATTTTAAGACTCTCCAAAGGCTGTTAGAACACTCCGCCCCTTCTAAGTTTATGTCATTGACTGGTTTGGGGCAACTAGAGAAAATAGCATTCCACTGATTCTGTGCATTTGTGTATCCAACAATCTCAGAATTTAACTAACAGAATCTCAGTGTGAAGCCAGAAAAGATTTTTTTCACAAATTCATAATCATAGGTTACTCTAGTTTAAAAATTGCTTTTATGCTACAAGTAAAAATCTAACTTTACACTGTTATCAATCATTGGAAAAATCAAAATTTCTATCCATTGAGGTTTAGATATAAAGCTGGTCCATTTACAATTCATAGAAAATTTTCATGTCATTCAAATGCACCAGAATGTCAGTATAACTTGAAAAACAACTTATAAGGAGGTAAATAAATTATTTTCGATGCTAAAAATTATTTTTTAAATACAAAGGTAACCATATCCCAGTCAATGAGTTATCCATTAAAGAAACCAGGAACCCATGGTCAGGGAACACACTGGCCCCAAGATTGAACCTACTACTAATTGTTTTGTTGAATGGACCTACTACCAAACTGCCCCCTAAACTCATATTTCTCTATCCACAGATTAGTGACGCTCTCAGGCCTCATTAGAAAAGTTTCTTTGTTCAGTGGTTAATGAGAAACTCACAGCTAGTCAAAGTTCAGAGCATAAGTGAGTATGGAGTGCTCAGCCACAAATGACACATCTATGTAGCACAACCCCTCACCAAGGCTCTGGGACTATCATGAAAGAGAGGCAGAAAGAGTGGAAGAGTCAGTGGCTGGAGAGGACCAGAGTCAAACCGTGTCTTCTGTACATGACAGGACCACCACACTCATGAACTCATAGTAGCTGTGATTGTCCACACAAGACTTCTACAAGACAAAGACAACATTCAGGCATAGAGTGAGAAAGGATTCTAGAGCCTGAACCCCTAACTGAGTAGCTATGAGCAACTTACAGCTTCTAAGGGAAGGTGAGACAGTTTCTTTAAGGTTGTGTTTCCTGGTAAGTGAACCATGCTCTGGCTGAGGACCCCACACCCATGAGCACATGGACAGTGCAAATTGAAATCCATGAGTTATTAAATTTCACAAAAATTCCAAAGAGGTATTTAAACAGTATAATATATAGCCTTTTGTAGGATCGAAAGGTTAAGCCTGGACAAGCTGGCAGCCCATGAAAGAAAACAGCCAGAACTGACTAGAGACCAAGACATCAGCTCCAGAGAAAGTAGAGTGTTTTGCTTCTCATCCACCTGTGCCCCTTTTCTAAGCCTAGGGAACAATCTGTGGAAGAGGGGGCGTGGTAGAATGTAAGGGCTTCAATTGGGGTTAATGGTGAAACTACAACAATATAGACTGGACACTCATTTGATCAACTTGATTGAACATACAAGCCCCCCCCGCCCCCGCTGGATGGTGGGACCCATGAGCTGTGTGGGTTTGGGCACAACTGCTTGCAAATTTGTTTTACATGAAGGATGCTTGTACTCATAAATTATCACTTTTTGTTAAAAAATGAAAAAAAAAACAGAAAGATGCAGGAAAGTTATGGTAGAATGCATGATCTAGGATGGGCTGGGGTGGGGTGGAGGGAAGGGAAAGGGATATATGCTTGAACTGAATTGGAAAATGATGTATGAAATACACAAAGCATCAATAAAAAATGAAAATTAAAAAAATAAGGTAAAAAGGGAACAACTTTAAAAAAATGCTTTTATTAATTCTTCAGAATTTCATACAATGTATTTTGATCACGTTCAGACCTCCCCATCATCTCCCAGATCTATCCCACTTGCCTATTTCTTCTTTCCTTCTCTAACATGGAGTTCTTTTATTTTTATTAAGCCCATCAAGTCCAATTCATAGTCCCCAAATACTCTTGGGTGTGAGGCCAACCTCTGAAGTATGGTCAACTTACCAGCGGTCATACCATAAAGAAAACTCTCAATCACGAAGAACTCCTCAGTTAGGGATGAGGATTTGTGCCCATATTCAATTTCCATGCTGGGATTTTTGTCTGTATTCTTGGATTTCTTTTTAATATTTTATTGAATTTCTGTACATTTCATACAATGCATCTTGATCATATTTAGATGCCCACCTCTTTCTGCACTTCTACTATACCCCCGTCTGTCATATTTCATGCACTCTGTCATATATATTAAGGCCTATTGAGTCAAGTTTGTGCCACAAATGTTCCTTGGTGTGAGGCCACCCACTGGAACCTGATCAACCTATCTAGCATCAAAGAAGGCCAGATCAACCTATCTAGCATCAAAGAAGGACAATTCTCCTTGACCCAGCAGTGTGGTCAGTTACCAATAATTCCTCAGCTAAGGTTGGGTGCCTTCTCCATTTCTCCAGTTCTCTACTGGGTTTTTGACTGGTTTCTGTTTTCCTGGGTCTTGTGCATGCCTGGATTTTTATGTGAGTGCTCGGGATTTAAACTCTAGTCCTCATGCCTGCAGAGCTAGCACTGTTACCCACTGGACCATCTCCCCAGTCTCCCAATCTTTTTATAAATTAATTACTTAGGAGTTTTGCACAGATGTGTATGTTATTTGTGAACAATGAGTTTAAATTCTTACAGTGCATAGTTTTCATTTGTTTTTGTTGTTGTTGTTGTTGTTGTTGTTATATTGCATTTGCTAGGACTTCTACCCAATGTCAAATAATGGTGAGGTGGAACATTTTTTTGACCTAAAGTAGGGAGTATTTATCTAGTTTCTCATCATTAAACATCATGTGAACTATAAATTTTAAGTATTTCTTTTTTTTTCTTTCCTTTTTTTTTTATTGAGTGCTTTTTGCAATTTCATACATCATTTTTTCATTATTCCAGGTTATCAGGCATATCTCCCCTTCCCTTCCCCCCCACCCCCCACCCCACTGAGATCATGCATTCTGCCATGACCTGTCCTGCATATCTCTCTCAGTTTTTTTTTTCCATTTTTTTAAGCTATAAGGATAATCCATGAGTACAAGCATACCTTCATGTAAAGAACCAATTTGCAGGCTGTGGTGCCCAAACACCCACAGCCCACCTCCAGCAGGAGGGTGAGTGTGGTGGATGTTCAATCAGGTAATCAAATGAGGGGGTCCAGACTACATTGCTGTCAGTTTCCACCACCACCTTTACCCCAATCGCAGCTTACATTCTAACCATTAACACTAACCACGCCCCCTCTTCCCGCAGGATGTATTCCCTGGGCTCTGAAAAGGGGCACAGGTGGATGAGAAAGAAGCAACAGTCCACTCTCTCTGGAGACTGTTGACTTGGTCTGGTAATTTTCTGGCTGTTTTCTTGGTGGTTTTTTTTTTTGTCCAGGAATAAACCTTTTTTTGATCCTACTAATGAACAACAAGCAATTAGATATCATAGGTACTTGAAGACAAGCATTAATAGTTATGGTTAGGTTACTTTGGTATAGACACATAATCACTAGATGAAAATGTTGATCCACGCGAACTAAGACACTTTTCCTGCTTTTTTAAAATATGACAGGGTCTTTACTGTGAGCTTTGATAATCTCCTACCCTGGAGAGGATGTAACTTGTGCATCAGCCATGGGTCATTCTCCAAGGAGAAGCCAATAGCCAATAGATTTGGGGATATTGCAGGCATATGGCCGCCTCTGCCTGCAGCATTATTTCCAGCAGGTGAGGATGTGTAGCTGGTGCTGACGGTAGGAGTCTGTTGCTTGAACCTCAAGGAGACCCGTATTTGCTTTATTGGTTTTAGTAGTGCGGCCCTTGGTAACACTCTCTGGTATTTGCCAGAGGCCACTGTACACTTGCATGTTGGGTCCCCAATGCATCTTTTACCATGTTAACGTCAAGTCTTCTGCAGTAGGGGGACCTTATCCTCTCTTCTCGTGCAGGTATCCCAGTTTAGGGCAAGAAGGAGCAACGTTATTTTGGGCCTTGGGCCCTTAGATCCCCTGGGCCAACATCTCCCTGGTTGAGGATAATCGCCATACTTGATGTCATAGACTCCTGAATTGATATATTTTGCTTAAGCGCATAGTTTAAGGACTTTAGGTTATAATTGGTTCTGAATAGAGAGAAACCTGTTTCACAGTTTTCTTATGTCTATTAGCTCAATTAAAGAAGCAGTTTTTTCTACCAGTTTTTATTAAGAATTACCTCTATAATAGTTGTTCCAATTTACAGTTTGGAGCAAACAAGAAACTCATCATCATCATATTTCTCTTGTTCTCGTTGGGCGGCGAGGCAAGAAAGTCCCTCTCATATCAAAAGCCTTGTGGCACCTAGAAAGGTAAGTTTCATTAGGACTCATTAAAATAGATTGTTTACAACAAAAACAGTGATTTATATCTCCATTACTCAGATGCATACGTTTTTTTTATCTACAGAGTCTGTAAACAATTTTTTATAACACATTTTACTTTTACTAAGTCCTAAAAACACCATGTATCTGTAGCAGAGTCTAGGCAAAACTGGCCACTGGTGTTGAACCATGTCAATTAAATATGCATTAATTGATATACAACCATGTCCCTCACCCCACCCCTCCCCCCTCCAATCAATTCACCATTTCGGTCCATTTTCTGATGCATCATTCTGTTTTGTTCTTTTACTATGCACTCCCCTCTCCATGAAAATATTTATATCTGCGTTATGGTTACTAAGCATTCCCACATTTGGAGGGACACCATTTGATCGTTTGTTTTTCTGCTTTTGGGACTGGGTTACTGTCACTTAACCTAAATTCTCTGCCAGCTCCCATCCATTACCTGCAAAGTTTCATGATGTTGTCCCCCTTTAAACCCGCTGCTATAGAACTCCATTGTATAAATGTAACCACATTTGTCTCTATCCACTCGTCAGTTGAGGGGCACCTGGGCTGGTTCCAGCTTTTTGTACCTGTTGTGAAACAGAGCTGCATTAAACATAGTTGTGCATGTATCTTTGGAACGTTAAGATTTGTCTTGTGGGGTATTACCAGGAGTGTATGACTGGGGTCAAATGGAAGGCCTTTTTGACTCTCTAAGGTTCCAAACATGATTTTCCATAGGTGGCTTGTAACAGTTATGCATTCCCACCACCAATGGAATGGGTGTTCCCCTTTCTCCACAAACCTCTCCACCAGCACTTTGGTATCATTTGTGTTCTTGATCCTAGCACATTCTATTGGAGTAAAGGTGATATCTCAAAGTGGTTTTAATTTTTGCATTTCCTATTATTATCAGAGATGCTGAACACTTCTTACGATGTTGTCCTCGGCCATCTCTTTTCCTCCGTGTGAAGTTCCTCTATTCAGATCTTGCTCCATTTTTGAGTGTTTCATTTGTTTTTTCTTCTTTGTTTTTTGAAGTAGACTTGTATACCATGGAGATTAATTGCTTTGTCAGATGTATTCGGCTGTGAAGTTTTCCTCCCCCTCTGTGGGTTTTCTCTTCAACTTCCTTGGTATATGTTTCGTTGTGTGGCAAAAGCTTTTGAGTTAAGGGAGATCCCATTTGTCAATTGTTGATCTTAGTTCTTGGCAGCTGCTGTCTGATTTAAGAAAGTATTTTCCTACACTCATATCTTGTTAAGCCTGCTGGCCAAGTTTCCTTCTATCACATCCAGAGTTTGGGGGTTTCAACATTGTAAGGTCTTTGGTTCCATCTGGAGTTTGACTTTTGTACAAGGTGGAGAGGTAGGGGTTTAATTCTCATTCTCTGACAAGTGGTGTCCCAGTTTTGCCAGCACCACTTGTGTGAAGATTGCTGTCCTTTTTCCTCCATTGTGTCTTTCTGTGCCCCCTTGTCAGAATATGAGTGGTGTGCACGATGAAATTGTATAGTCTCAGGTTTGGATCTTCAGTGTTCTTCCGTTGGTCAAACTGTCGTTTTTTGACCAGTACCAGAGTTTTTATGACTATAGCCCTGTAGGTAGATAGTTTTGTATGTCTGTATAGAGATCCCCCCCCCTGTATTGCTCCTTTTCACTCAGGTGTTGCTTTGGCATTCGGGGTCTTTTTTTTTTTCCAAATGAAATTGAGGAGTTTTTTTCTTTTTTTTTTCCAAGCCTGTGAGAAACTTCTTGGGGATTTTGATTGGTTAAAGCATTAAATCTGTACACTAGTTTTGGGTAGGATGGACATTTTTACTAGTATTTATTTTCCCAATCCATGATGCATGGGAGGTTTGGTCCATCTTCTGATGTCTTCCTCAATTCCCTTTTTCAGGGGTTTTAAAATTAGGGTTGTTTAGGAGATCCTGTGGTGTCCTGGTTTAGGTTTGTTCCTAGGTATTTATAGTTTTTGAGGCTATGGCTTATTGTGAGTGGGAAGGTTCTCCTTGTAGTCCTCTTCAGTTGCTTGTGTTTGTGTAAAGAAGGCTACTGATTTTTTTCTAGATTTATTTTGTATCCTGCACTTACCAAAGCTCTTAATTTCATTTCTAGGAGTTTTCTGGTGGAGTTTTAGATCCCTAGGTAGACAATCATATCAACACCAAAACAGGGATAAGCTTGACGTTCTCTCTTTTTTCCAATTAGAACTCCTTTTAATTTCTTGTCTTGGCCTATTGCCTGGCAAGGGTTTCTAACACTATATTGAAAGGAGTGGTGACAGGGGGCAGCCTTGCCGAGTCCTACCTTTACAGGGAAATGCTTCTGTCATTTCCCCATTTAGGATGATGACTGTTTGTATTGGCTGTGGGTTTCCTGTATATGGCGGCTTTGAATTACATTGAGGAATGATCCCTTCAGACCTATATCCCCTCCAGGACTTTAAACATGAAAGGATGCCTTGGATTTTGTCAAAGGCTTTATCTTCTGGCATCAATTAGATGATTGGTGTTGGTTTTTGTTCTTCAATATCCATTGATAGTTTTATGTGTTTTATTGATTTTCGATGTTGACCATCCCGCATTCTCTGGTATGAATCCAACCTTGGGTTTTCATGGTGGATGAAATTTTCCCTTGATGTGAGCTCTGTTTGCGATTTGCCAGAATCCTGTTTTAGAATGTTTTGGCATCTGTGTTTCATTAGGAGGATGGGTCTATAGGGGAGGGGTTTCCTTTTTGTTGTATCCTTTCCTGTTTTTGGTAGTAGCGTAATGCTGGCTTCATGAGAAGGATTTCTGGGAGAAGTCCCTCCGTTTGTATCCCTTCTGAACAATTAAGTAGTAATGGTTGGATGTCTTTTTCGAAATATTTTATATGATAGTCTTGCGGAGTGAAACAGTCCGGGCCTTGGAATTTTTTTGGTTGGGAGGATTGCTTAATTACATCTTTCGATTTCTGCCCTGTACTATTTGTACTGTTTAGGACTGTCGATCTCTTCTGGCTGAGCTTGTGGGGGATTCCCAGGACATTTCAGATATTCACCATTTCCTCTAGGTTTTCAAACTTTAGTAGAATATAAGTTTGAGTATTTTTGAAGTATCCCCGTATAATTGTCTGGATCCTTTTCATTGTCTGTTGTGATATTTCCCTTTCGTCACAGATTCTATTGATTTGGAGGTTGTTCCCTCTTTCTTTTGGTTAACTGGGCTGCGCATCTGTCTATCTTACTTATTCTCTCAAAGGAACCAAACTTTTGGATTGCATGATTTTTTTGTATGGTTTTCTTTTGTTTCTATTCATTGCATCTCCTGCTCTGATTTTTGTTATTTTCTTCTTGTCTGCTCTCCGGTTTAGGGTACATTTGTTGTTGCCTCTCCAAATATTTTAGTGCAGTGTTAGATCATTCACTGTGCCTTCTGTTTTTTTTTAATGTAGGCAATTAGAGTATAAAACTTTCCCTCTTAGGATTGCTTTTAAAAGTGTCCCATAGATTTTGCTGTGTTGTTTTTTCATTGTCTTCAGTTTTTTCCAGGAATGTTTTTATTTCCTTTTTTATTCTTCCTGTGACCCAACCTCATTATTCAGGAGGGTGTTATTATAGTTCTATCCATGTGTTCTCTGTGAGGCTGTAGGGTTTATTCTGGTGGTTGTTGAAGTTGAGTTTTTGTGCACTGTGGTCTGATGAGAATGCATATGAGATTATTTCAATCTTTTATTTATTTGTTGAGTTTTTTTCCATGTGTCCCCCAGTATAGATATGGTCATTTTGGAGATGTTCCATGCGGGCTAGTAGAAAGTTGTATTCTCTGTGTTTGGGTGAAATATTCGATAGATTCTGTCTATCATATTGGTGTATTTTGTGCATTTGGTGTTGGGAGATCTCTCTGTTTTAGTCCTTTGTCCTGTCTTGATCTGTCTAGGGGACTTATGGGGTAATTGAAATCCCCTAGTATTAGTGCGCTGGGGTTAAATCTGTGCCTTGAGGTCCTGAAAGATTTTCTTTATAAATTTGGTGCCACTGGTGTTGTGGTGCATATATATTTATGAATTGTGAAATCTTCTCATGATTGGTTCTTTTAATAAAAGATGTAATGTCCCGGTTCTTTGTCCTCTTTTGATTTCTTTTTGCTTGAAGTCTATTTTGTCTGATATTTGAATAGCCCACCCACTTTCTTTTTGGTACCACTTTGCCTTGGAATTTATCTCTCCATCCCTTCACCGTAAGTTGATTGCCTATCCTGAGATAGTGAGATGGGTTTTTTGTTGACAGCATTATAGATGGTTTTGTTTTCCTAATCCATTCCCCCAGTCTTGCCTTTTTATTGGGGAGTTTTGAGCACCATTAATATTGAAGGTTTAATTGAAAGATGGATGTTTGCTTTTCCTTTCACTTTATTATCCCTTTGGACTTCTGCCTCTGATTTTGCTCTTAGTGGTTTTGTTTTTGTTAGTTTCTTTTCAATGTCTGTTGTGTTTGGGATTGTTGCTCCTCTCTTCTGCCCTTTGAATATGGCTTCAAGTATTTCTGAAGAGGTTGGTTTTTCCAGATAGGTATTCATCATGCTTGTTTATGCATACGAAAGATTTTTCTCTCTCCTTCAACTATAATCGGAGCCATTTTTTGCTTGGTGTAAAGTAAATTCTGGGTTGGCATCCGTAGTCACCTAAACTGGGAATGCTTTTGCTCCATGTTCGTTCTTTTTCATGGTTTGAGGGAGAAGTCAGTTTTGTGATTTCGGATGGGTTTTCCCTTTGTATTGATGTTTTTCTTTTGTAGCTCTCAGAAATTTTGTCCCCCTTGGTTTTGGGGGTCGTAGCGTTTTAACTTTGATATGGCGTGGGGTTTTTTTTTCTCTTTCGGATTCTTGTTCTATTTGGGGTCCTATGGTGGCTTATGTATTTGTATGGGTTTGTTATTTTATTTGTTTTTATTTTATTTTGTCTAGTTTATTTTCTTATGATAATCTGATCTGTATTTTCGTGTTTAGTTTTCTCCTTTCCTCTATTCCTATGAGACAGAGGTTTGATCTTTTCATAGTGTCCCATATGTCCTGGTTGTTCCCAACTTTTGTGTATTTTAATTTTTTTCATTAATCTTTATTTGAGGCTTTAATTGTAACTGTTGTTATCTTCCAGATCTGATAATCTTTGTTCTGCTTCTCTTCCCCAGTCTACCTTCTGAGGCTTTTTCTTTTCTCCTTTCTTTCTGATTGAATGTTGTTCTTTAAGTCCATTTTTCTTTCATCGCCTGTGTTTTCTTTCAGTAATATTTCCCTATTCCTTTTTGAGCTTCTCAATACTCTTCTTGGTGTTCTGTCTCACATCTCTTCCTTGGTGCTTCCTTACTTGTTCAGTTGGGTTGGTTCCTTTTCAGTGTTTCACTTTTCACTTCTTCGCGGAGTTTGTTTTTTTTCCCTTATTTTTTGGTTTTTTTTTTTTTTTTATTTTCTTTTTTTTTTCCTTTACTATTTTTTCCAAAGTTTGGTCATTGTAATCCCTTTAGGTCCTTGTTTGATTTTTTCATTCATCCCTCTTTCTTTATTCGTTTATTTTTTCTCCTTCAGTCTCTTCTGCGTTTGTCAGTTTGTCCCTTTATTCTTTCTGATGTTTGTCATTGTATCCTTCTAGATCCTTTTTTGGTTTTTTGAACATTTTTCTCTACTTTATTCTCTGGAATTCTCTTTATGTTCTTTAATTTCTCTGCATACGGTCTGCAATTATTCCTCAAAGATATGTTCCTTGTGTGTCCCCCCATGGGGTTCCCATTGTAGATATCTCCCTACTGGTTTGGGGTAGCGTGATGCAGGATTTTCCTGTGCCTTTCCCATGGTTGTCCTTCGTCGTCCGTGTGTCCTGGGCATGTGGGCTTCCTTTTGTGGTTCAGATCACAAATACCTTTTCACTAGTTAGGGGATGGTTTTATTCTTTCCTCCTTTAGCTGTCCCCTCCTTTTTCTCCTTTTTTATGGGTATTTTTTTTTTTTTTTTTTTTTTCCTATTTTTCAAATTTTATTAAACTCACGTCTTGCTTTCTTGCCTCTGGAAGGTTCTCCAAGAAAGGTGCCACATTGGATTCTCACCACATACTCGGGGGGGGGGATGCACCCTCACCTAGCCTGTCGCCCACGGCAGACCGGCACCAAGGTGCAGACCAACTAGCACACGGGCCTCCTCTGGTCCCAGCGCAAACAAGAGACGTAGACGGTCCTGCCCACGCCCCCTACCTGCAGCAGAGGTGGCAGATGCCTGCTCAGGGATGGAACTACCCCACCGCCCGCCACCAAGGGTGCAGGCCACTAGCCCGGGCCCTCTGGTCCCACTGCACAAAAAGAGGGAGTAGTGACGTCCCGTCCCCGAGCCCCCTCTACCTGCGGCAGAGGGGCGAATGCCTGCCCAGGTATACTAACCACGCCCGCACAAGTGCCAGGCCACTAGCAGGGCACCTGGTCCCGGCCGAAAAACAAAAGAAGACGTAGGACGTCCCGGCACCACAGGCCCCCCTACCTGCGGCAAGAGGCGGCAGGATGCTGACTCAGATAACTACCCCAACCGCCCCACACCAAGGTGCAGGCCAACCTACACGACCCCTCTTCCCGCGCCAAAAAAAGACATAGACGGTCCCCCCACGCCCCCCACGCCCGGCCCCCTAGCCCCTGCGGCAGAGGCAGGCGATGTTCCTGCTTAGGTAACTACCCACCCCCGCACCAAGGTGCAGGGGCCACTAGCACGGGCCCCTCTGGTCCCTGGCTCAAAAGAGACGTAGGACGGTCCCGGCCAAGGCCCTCTACCTGCGGCAGAGAGACGGCAGATGCCTGGCTCAGGTAACTACCCCACCGCCCGCACCAAGGTGCAGGACAGGTAGCATGGGCCCCTCTGTAGTCACCCAACCGCAAAAAAGAAAAGTAGTAAATTTTAAGTATTTCTTGCAAGGACATACATAGACAAAAATACATCAGCATGTGCTTATCTAAGAAACTCTTTAATCTAAACTTTCAGTACCTAGTATGATCCCTCTTCCTACTGTGGACAGACATCTTCACACTGCATCCTCACATGATAAACAGAAAGAAAATTCTTGTTGCCTTCACATCTCATAAGGACATAATCCCATGGCAGTCACACCTTCATAGTCTCATGTAAATCCAACTGCCTCTCAAAGACCTTACCTCCAAATGCCATCATTGAAAATAAACTGGGGAGAGGGGTCACTCTACAACAGTATATCTGAGCTGTTACAAATTCCTTCATGATCTGATGAATACAATGTTCTACCCATAGATGAATCTGAGCCTGGTGCTTCTCTGTCTCTTTACATAGTGCTCCTGACTTTTAGTGTTTCTATTTTCATTGTTATTCTTAGTCATGACTTATCAGATAAAAGTACTTAGGATAACCAGGCCTTTAGTGTGAGATTTTAAGTTTAGCAAGGCATTAATCTCTCCTTATGTTGCTTGGAATCGTTGGGTGACAGAGTTAACATTTCTTTCTGCCTTTTTACGTTGCTGTATTTTTATTTTTAACTTAATTGCTTATTAATATTTTGATTGTAAGAAGTGTTCCTGCAGCCATTGAAGTGTGCCTTGCTGGCAGTGTCCAAGAAGGCCAGAAGGAGGAGGTGTATGGGATTCCCCCCAGAAACTGGAGTACAGTTGTTACTGCCATGTGGGTGTTGGGTCATCTGCAAGAACACCTAGTGCTCTTGACAGCTGAGCCAATTCTCTGTCCCTATGTTGCTATTATTTGTTTGTGTCCTTGGTTGGCTCATTGGTTGTTTGGATGACTGGTTGTTTGGTTGTTCTCTGGAATTAGTTTTTGTTTGTCTGATTAGTTATTATATTTTGTTTAATTTTTGTAGATATGCTTTTATGAAAACTCGGGTTGGCCTAGAAATCAATATACAATAGGAGATGTTAGAGTTTAAAGTCGAAGATCATTCGTGCGATATACTCGCTCTCTCTCTCTCTTGCTCTACCTCTCTCTCTCTCTCTCCTCTCCTCTCTCTCAAACACACACACACACACACACACACACACAAGTTTATTCCTAAGCTGAAGTTTCCCACACTAAGAAAGCAATCTGGTAAAAATGATAGGGTCAAAACGAAGAGGAAAATATAGTACATTTTTAGAAATAACATTCAGACTCTGTGTGAGTGTGTGTGTGTGTGTGCGCACGCGCGCATGCATGCATGCATCTGTCTGTCTGTCTGTCTGTCTGTCTGTCTGTCTTTCCATCCATCCCAGGGCTGGGGAACATGTGATTTCCAGCCATGACCAGCCAGTAGATTGATACTTGCATACAGTCCTAGGCCAAACACAAATCTCTCCATCCTCCAAACCAGTCGTCTTTGAGGTAGCATGACTGGCTTCTTGTATAAATGTAGAGAAGTCAAAAACTTTAAGTGACACAACTAATGAAGGATACAGCCAGTTTCAAACTCATAATGATACAGTTTTATAGTACATGATCTATACTGAATTTCCTTGCTTTCAGTATGACAGCCTGTGATAGCAGGACTGACTCCAGCCACTACAGGTAGTTCTTCCAACAGAATCAGACAAAAATAATAAAATGTAAATTTGCATGCTAGTTTTCACTTCATTGATCAAAAATTTATTATGGTTTTTGTATTAGTCAGGGTTCTCTTAAAGAAACAGAATCAATTAGACTGAATATTTTATATCTATATATATATATATATATGGTATCAAGGGATGGACTAGCATAGATAGATAGATAGTAGATGTATAGATAGATCTATATTTGATTTGCTCACAGGCGATTAGAATCAAGGAGAGGCTAGAAATCCTAGGCGGCCTAGTTGCTAGTCCCACAAGGCTGGGGTCTTCATTGCTCCCAATCAGCGCTGAAGGCCGCATGGATTCTGGGAAATCTACCCATATCAGTTCACACTGGGATCCAAAGAGTTGATCACTTTCCCATGCAGTAAGACAAACTCACCAGTGAGAGTTTGCAAGCCACAGGAAAAAAGGTAGCAGCTCCCTCTGCCATGGGCCTTTTATGACTTCGGCCTCCTGTTCTTAGGCACCCGAAGGTAATGCCCCGATTTGGGGTGGACCATCCAGCTTGAGATAGTCCAATCTGAAGTTCTTTTTCTCATTTTAGTTAATCCCTAATCCCGGTCAATTCGTTGACACCCCCTATGGATCTAATCAACCCTCTCAAGTCCACCCTTGGTCAACCTTGCCCCATACCCCCAATAGCCTCTTCATTATGTTAGGTGTTTTACAATGTCAAATGCAACACACTGGTAAGGTCCCTCAATTTACACCCTAAACTGCTTAAAGTATGTCCCATGTGCAATCGCAAAGCATTATACATTAGAGTAGGGGTGGGTAAGGTCCTTGAGGAATACTTAGTCCTTCATTATCTAATAACCTAAATATGACTATACTTAACACTTATCTCAATTGTACATTCAAAAGAGAACAACACTAGTAGATCTGTTATATATATACCTCTATGATATAGATAGATAGATCGATAGATAGTAGATAGATAGATAAATATAATCAACAAGCACATTCTTAGCCAAATATGGCAAAAGTTAATATCTATTATAATACACACATCTCTGCAACTGGTCCGTGGCCTTTAGCTGATATTTATTGACTACCTTCTTCTACTACACATATTGTATTTCCTCCACCATCAGAAAGCAACTTTGCAGGCCTTGGCTCTTTCCATGGAGGAAAGAGCCTTACCTTCATCCCTGAAGAGTATGGGCCATTTATTATCCTGTCTAGTTTGGGTTGTTGGAGTTTTCCATTGACCTTATCACAGGACATAACTATTTGCCACAAGAAGGTTGCACACCCTACCCGCATCTCCCCCCTGCCTTCCAGACTTAATCTTCCTTGCCCCCATTGTGGAGAAAAAAAGTCCAATTTCCCCCTTGTACTCTGGTTCAATAACTCCACCTACTACTGTTATCCCTTCATTACCCTTTTGGCTTAAGGGCATTAGAAGCCCAACCCAGTGGGAAACGCCGGGAAGATCGACCGCCTTGCCAAGTGCCCAACTGCGCAAACGTGTTGCATGGTTTATAAACCGCCACAAAAATACCAACTAAAACACTTTTGATCCAGACTTAACTACAATCACCTTTTTTTTCCCCTATTGTCACAAACCAACCCACGACTGCAACCCGGTCCATGGGTTACACGGCGCCAAGCCAAACAAATTTTCACCGCCACCCCCTCGCGGTCACTCAGGAGGTGATAGCTGAGTGGCAATTATCTCCCACTTACAACCCTTGGTTCCCTGGATTCAATGAATTCTGGCTTAGCGAGAAACATTTACCATTATGTGGGACTCTGATCAAAAGCATCACTGCCTGCTGGAGAACCCTTGCCCCAGCCTCCAGGGTATTATTTTGCTACCTAATTGGCGCTGTACCTGCCCCCTGCTCTTACACAGACCAGATTCCCCCACCTTCCCCATTATATTCCTATCAAGCACCCACCAGCTCGCTCTTCTTGGCTGCTTGGGGAACCATTGGTAACCCCCTCAGACCAGTGCCCCCCCCGACTACCCGTGAAACATGAGCCAACCTCCCTTCGTCCCCATCCTTCTTTGGCCCTTGCTGACCCCTTGAACTAAGTGAGTTCCCCCTGCGTCAGCAATGTCGTGCCCTCCCCCCCCTCCCTCCTTGCCCCTGCCGAGGAATACCATGATCAAGGTGGTTAAGGCATTCTGTAAGTCCCTGGAGATGCGTAGTTTGTGGCATAACGCCGATTATGTGCAGGAACAGGCATAATCCCATAACCCAGATATAAGTATCTAATTACTATACAGCGACAAACAGCACTCCCCTCCACTGATGGAACGTTGTCACATGTAGTTCAACCTGCTATTCAGGCTTGCGGCCTGGTCAGCCCCTGGGCCCACCCATATGCACCATTACTATGTGCCAATGTTGGGTCTCTGCCCCTGTTGGCAACCCATCCTGTGAACTCAGCAGCAAGCCCCTGTTAGCCCCCAGATCAGCTTGGTCCGAGTGGAATCTCCATTATTTTGTCTTCGAGCCCACTACATACACCTCCATCTTGCCACCCCATGACCCACTTTCTTAATGGGCCCATTACCCGCACCAACAGGGGCACGCTGGTCAGAAATGACGGCGACTATCCACCATAATGAGTTCATCTCCGATTCCTACTTGATTATTAAATCACTCCTCTCTGAGATCAACTTTTGACTGAGCATTTTACATTGAGACACCCAAGTATCTTCACCCTCCTTTTCGCATTCAGATGAGCCTTCTATCCCACCCTACTCTTCCTTCCCCAAATCACAAAATGTCTTTTCTCACCAATTTTCCAGTCATGCCTCCTTCCAAGACCCTGACCATCCAACCAAACCATCGGCTACAGCCCATGAATCAGTACAGCCCATGAATCAGTATATAATCGAACCCCTGGCCATTTCTCCTTCCAGGAAAAAATGCACAACCATGTGCAAAGCCTGAAGTTCTGCCCACTGTGAACGCACCTTTCTTCACCAGTGTATCTTTCTTTAGGGCTGTTCTCACGACAATTGGCCCTCTCTTCGTAATGCTGAGCTGCCACCTCTGCCATGGTGCGTGCTGCATCTAGCTACTCACCCAGAACACCATCAGTACACACAAGGACCTTAGTCTCTATTCCTCCACACATACTGCATCGTCAGCGCCAAATCCATCGAAGCCATTTATGTGCGTACTTGAAGCACAGACCAGGCCATTCTTTGTTACACAGGAGTGTACCACATAGGCATTTGGGGGCAAACTTCCTCTCACATAGCTCTGCTTTGCCCCCTCAGGGCCTTGCTGGGCCCCCACTCGCCACTTGACCGTAACCTGGACTGTTCTGTGCATCAACCCTACTTTACCGGCTATGGTGGATTCAGATAACAACATCGCCCCGTATCTATGATGAGCACCCCGCTCACCCCTGTCACCCCCATTGTGTGCACCTTCGGTGGACCCCATGTCAACACTTCACGTTTTCACGCATAGGCCCCCTCCTCCCCCCCACCGTAGAGGCCCCCCTAAAAAGCTGTCTCATCAACGGCCGGGACCCCCTAGTTTGTCTACATACTGAAGTAGTATACACTTATCTTATTTCAAAATCCCAAGGGCCTCCATTGTTATTCCCCTATGGGAGCCTTCCACAGACTCCAGACGGCATTTTTATCTGCCACTGATACCTCATACACCATTGGGTCTGCTGGATCATCTGGCCCTAGGGGCAGAGCAGATTGCACTGCTTCAAGCCTGCACCTGTTGAAGAGCCTTTTCCTGTCCCAAACCCCACTCAAAGTTTAATGCCTTCCAAGTCACCTGGTATACGGGTCGTGCAACCACATAAAAACCCAGATGCGGAATGTGCTGCCTCCAGAACTCCAAAAGGCCCACTACACGTTGTGCTCCTTTCTTGGTGGGAGGGAGGGGCCAGGTGCAATAACTTATTCTTTGCCTTAGAAGGAATGTCTCTTCATACTCCACACCATTGAACTCCTAGAAAATTCACCAAGGTAGGAAGGCACCTTACCTTACAAATTTTCAGTTAGATTTATCTTCCCATCCTCTCATGTGCATATGCTTTTCCAACAAGTCCAGACTGGCTTCTACTTCCTGTTCACTGGATCCAGTCATCATAACATCATCAATATAGTAGACCAATGTGATATTTTGTGTAAGAGATAGGCGATCCATATCTATTCCTAACTAAGTTTGGCCACAAATCCTGAAGGTTCCGGTTACCCTAACCCTTTGATGTTAGGACCGTAACGGCCCTACTCCCCCCCTAATACTGTTGTCTTTCCAGCGAAAGAAATCCAGTCACCAATGTTCTCGGTCCGGTACTTCTGAACTTGGTATTGAGAGAAACGGAAAGCACTTCCCTGATTCATATAGCTGCATTATTCAGGTTACCAGGCGATCATTAATATGCTTCCCAAGTAAGGAACACCCACCAACATCTGGTTACTATGGGCCCGCACTCTGCAATGATTTGTTTTCGCTTGTCACCCTGCTCCATTCTCCATGATCATCTATTTCTGCAAGGGCCACATTGCGAGAGTCTAAACGCGGAGATGTCGGTAGGGGATCACCCACCCCTTTCACATTGTATTTGATTGTTGTCACTAATTCCTCTGCAGTCCCTCCCATGGGATATGATACCTGGTTCAACTCTTTTCTCCTTGGTATTGGAACATCCAATGGTTTTCCATTTGGCATTACTTTTCCAAACATAATAGACCTGCTCCAACAGGTCAGGCGGGAAACACCAATGTGACGAGATCCTGCCAATTTCTATGCCTATCTATCCCAATTATACATACTGGGACTGAGGAAATAACCACAGGATAAGTTCTGAGTACCACTGGGCCCACTGTGATTCAGACATCAGCCAAAACTCCATTTATAACATGACCTCCATAGGCCCCTACATTAACCAGAGGGCCACAATGCTTTTAGGGTCTCCTGGGATTAGTGTTCAAACCTACAGAATCAGTATCTAAAGGCCTCTCATAATACAAGTCTTGTACTCTTTTTTTTTATTTCCTTTCCCCACTTTAACCGTTACATAGTAAAATGGTTCCCAGGTCCAACTTCCTGAGGAAGGAGTCTCGGAGGGATCCTTGTCCACATCGCATTACTCTTCGCGTATTGTGACAAGGTCATTTACCTCATCAGAACCCATGGCCACCCCTTCATTCAAGGGTTCTGGGTCTGTTTGACTTGTCTCTCAATTCTGTCTGCGGGGGACACCGGTTGTTCCTCGGATCAGCGACTTTGACTATTGCTAAGATCCACCATATTCCAACTTTCTGCCCTCTATTTGTTTAGACCGAACTTTCTGACTCCATACAGATCAAATAAATAATTAGTTAAAAAAAAAAAAAACTTCCTCCCCTTAGCTAGGCCTTTTATCCTCATTTGGTTCCTGGGACACACACCATTTTTCCCCACCGTCGATTTAAGTAGCCAGGTCCAATAGATCATTGCAGTCATGCATTGTTTTGCTTTTGCTTGCCCATATGATAACTACGATTAACTGTGTTCATCTGCCTTCAGTTGATTCCAGGCTGTCCCATTGATGCCTACGGTGTCTGTTGAAAACCTGTTATGTGTGCATTTAATTTATGTAAGCTACCAACAATTCTCCAACTGTAAGATTGCATAAGAAATAGAGCAAACGCAAGGTCTTCAATATTCTGGTTGTCTCGCTCAGGACGTCCCATCGGAGAAAGCAGGTGAAAGGGCCGATTCGGGGGTGGGGTACGCACCGGGGGGAAGAAGGGGCGGGGGACACTGCCAAATCACGCAGACAGGCCCATGCGCGCCTCGACCCGTATCAAACCCCGGCAACAAATACGAAGCCAGGAAGAGCAAGCGCAGCTCGTGAACTGGCGGGGTAAGCCCTAGGGGGGACAGAAAGACGGCTAGCCGCCAGCTTCCCAAGCACAGAAACGTGATACCCCACCGGGGTGTTAACCCACTTGAGGCTGCCCTGGTAAACCTACCGAAGCTTGACGCAGTGAAACCAATCGAGAACACTCGGTTCTGATTTCCAATTTTCATTCGTTCCTTCCACCATTTATCCCACACCATTAATAAAATCCTCCCTCCTATTCCCACATCGAATGCACCTTCGGCTTTTTCTGCCAGAATAAAACTACCAACCATCACACTAAGCTGTCCTTTTTTTTTTTTTTTCTTTTGAGACCGGATCTCCCTTTAGCTCCAGCTTGGCCTGGAGCTCACTATTTAGACAACACTAATTTCTTTAGTGGTGTAGACCACACTTTCTTTCCTGGACCCACCACTTTCCCTGTCCTCACCTACCTAGGCGGATCCTTAGCCTTGAATTTGGTACCAGGTCTTAGAAGGCCCAACCCAATTGCTGCGGCACCCTGAGGGACATCACGCCTCTCCCTGGAAGGTTGAGATTAGTTTTCTTCAGGTCAAGGGATGCGGGAGGGGGCCGTCTACCAGGCCTGTGGGAATGTTGAGTTCCCCCCTGGGTTCGTGGGAGTGGTCCCCCTAACCCTTACCATGATGCATGATAGTAAATCTTTCCCTCACGAAGCCACAACCCGGGTTTTTCACAAAGTCCTCACTCCCTCGTGGTTTTTTCTCCCCAAAATCTCCATTCCAAGTTTTAGGGTTCCACAATTTCCCCACCAGTGCCCTCAATTTGACTGCTGATGTTCTTTGTGGCTGGGAATTAATTTTGTGTTGTAAATCAGCCAAAAGTATAGTAAGGCCTCCAGCTTGATTTTCTGCTGCTTTAGATCTTTGGCTACTGGAGAGAAAATTCCCTTCCAGAGCACTCAATTGCGAAATTTTTAGCTGTTGTGCAACAAATCTGGAGCTGGTTAATTTTTATCACTGAGGTCCTTATATTCCTCCATCACTTTATCCAGACATGCTGGGAGCAACACCATGCAAACCAATCATTATTTTCCTTTATTTTCCCCAAATTTCTCAAAACGTTCTATATAGAGAATTATACATTCCTGCTCCTCACAAAGGTGAGTTATGGGGACTTCCCAATGTGGATTATCTTCACAATGGCTTCAAATAGTCTTTTTCTGCAACACAATGATCATATTCCTCTTCATGCTCACCCCAGGGATTTGACCTTCCAGCTAACTCTAGGCTTCCACCTTGGCTTGGAGCTGAGCTGGCTCCAACAGCTACAAGCACCAACTAAAGAAATCTCATCATCTTTAATTCTGTTTCTCTAGGACACACTCCTGGTTAACACACTCTCCGTATTAGTCAGCTGGTCTCTAAAGAAAAACAGACCAATCTCCAAAGAAAGAAGATCGATAGATAGAATAGAAGATAGCTCTGAAGATCGATAGCTGATGATAGACTGACTTAGACTAGAGTTGCCTACTGAGATAGAGTTTCCTCGAGTAGTTACAAGTTCCAATAGCTTCCCACCTGCCCATGGGCCAGAGTGATGAGAATCGCCCTGGCCGTTGCCTCCAATCCACGAGGCGATGTCTTTTACGTGTCATAATCCAATGCTGAAGGCCACCTATTGGACTCTGGGATAATTTGCCCCAAGTCTCCTGTCCACTCTGCGGATCACAAGAGGTTGATCCCAGTCAGGAAACCGAAAAACTCACCATGTCCCCGAGAGACAAAGGCAAGCAGGACAAAAGGGGGACCAGTATCCTTTTCCTGCCTGGCCCTTTATTAATCGGCCTTGCGGGGCAGAAGTAAAGGACACAATTGTTGGGGAGCCCCCATCTGGCTTGAGCACAGCCATTCAGAAGCTATCTTTGTTCTCATACTTTGTTCCTCTCCTTAGTTTCCAGTATAGTGGCACCCAATTCTAACCATCAAAGGTTTTAAATTTTGTATTTCTTTTGCTTCAGTATCTGCGTGCTTTGTCTGCATCGCATGGGATTGTGCAGCATTGCTGACATCGGCCTGTGGAGGCCAGATAAAGGAAATCAGAGCTCCTGGAACTGGCGTTGTTTTCAGCTGCCAAGAGCGGCTGCTGGGACCTGACAGCACGCGTTCCTCTCCTGGTTATTTTGCTGTAGGAGCCAGTGCTGTCAATTGCAGACGCCATCACTTTAATCTCCTAAAATGGCCTTTAATTTCCTCAGGGACGTCTCATCCACCTTGATGAGGAATTCCCAGCGTTTCCTGGTGGTCCTTGGTTCACAAATCAGTAATAGTTCAATTCAGTAATGACCGCAGAGGACCCGGGCCGCACAGTGGCCGGGCGAAAATAAATGGGCGGCGCTGCCCTACTAGGGTCTGGTCACTCGATGGGGAAACTTAACCAAGGGGGGCAGGTGCAGTTGAAAATAGGTAGGATCTAAGGGTTGGCACCAGGGAGCGAAAATAACCTTGTGCGCAACTTATTGGGGCACCTTACAATAATTGTGGTCATGTGCCATTGAATAATACCACCCCAGCCCAATTAAAATTTGCATATCAGAATAACCACCCAAAGTTGTTTTAACCACTCTTGTGTGACCCCAAATCACTAAAGTATATAACACCAAGTCGTGGCCTTTTTGGGATTCCCTGTTTATAGATATGCATTGCAAAAAATACTAATTCCATCATACCATTTTCATTTTTGCACTCCAGATACATTTTATATGATTGTGTATTAAAAATCACTCTTTTCCTTATTTAGTATGGTGTTACTCAAACCAGGCCCAGCACTCTTCTGGTTACGTTTCCATTCACCTGCCTCCCTTCCAAAGACTTATTCACAGCTTTTCATTCTTGGATTAAATGTCACTAGCAAACAGTATACCCTTCAGCTCTTAAAAAATCCAACGAAGAGCTATTCTATACTCTTTCCCACAGTCAAGAGACATTTGATCTCATGTCCACCCCATACCCCGCAGGTTGATTAGCCATGTTTTCCATCACTACTTTTTAAAACTAGTCCATGGCTTTAATACCCTTTTACATTGACTAGATCGTCCGAGAAACACTTATTATCCAAGCCCTAATGGATTAACGCCCAGGAAAAAGGTTTTGGATTAGACAATAGAAACTCTTCTTGAAACTTCGCCCATTCGGCTCAACGTCTAGGAGGATAACACAACGGTGGTTACCTTTTTTTTGGTACATCAATTTATTCTGGCATTTGCGTTTACAGCTGCCACTGCTAGCTATTCATATACATTGTCCATAGTTAATCTACAGTTGAATAAAAAATTAAAAAGGCTGGTTTTGTTATAGTCAAATTTTCAAATTGGATAAGATTTGTTTTATTTATAGCTAACTCTCTGATACCTGATGTTTTAGTCATAAACAGTTAATAGATACTTGATAAATCACATTTTCAATATCATTTCTCAACTTAGAACTATTTATAAATGTTGGAAATACTGTTATATAGCATTTCAAAATTTATTTACAACTTATTTCAGAAAAATTATTAGTGCTAGGAATATTAGTTCAAGTATCTTCAAATGACTTGATCATGAGAAATAATTTTATTACAAGGACTCAACATGTAGATACCAGCAAAGGCAATAGAAGTCAGATGGCAAGAATAACCACTTATATAAAAGGCTCATTTGAATGGTCAGCTTATTACAGAAAGTATAAATTTCTGCAGCCAAGTACACAACATGCAGTACCATTTCTATGTTACAAACATACAACTAAAGAATATCAGAGGAGCTGGGTGTAATGACACCTTACTTTAATCCCAGCACCCAACACGCAGCGGCAGGCCCAACCTCTGTGAGATCAAGACCATTCTAGTCTACATAGCCAGTTCTAGCTACGGAATACGGGCTTGACTATTATCATACCTAAAGAGGGGCGGTGCGGGGCGGGGCGGAGCACGAGACGATGGCCTCACCGTTAAGAACACTTGGCTGTTCTTTGCAGATTGAGCCCAGCTTTTCAACTCTCAGCACCCACGTGGTTGGTAACCACCTTTCTGTAAACTTCAGCTCCAGGGGATTCTGGCCNTAATGGTCAGAGATGTATTTTTGAAAAAGCGATGGGTGAAAAAGTGTTCCTAACCTTATAACTGGGAGAAGTTCACCTCTTTAAGGGGAGAGGGAATACACGTACATATTTAACTGGGCAGAAGAAATGAGGAAGATAAATGTTGATCTGAAAAGCAGGTTTGGATGCTTCCATAAGAGAGAAACTCTGGAATGAAAAAGAAGCTGACTGGGTACCAATCTACCACTCAGAGTACCAACCACATCCCTTGATCCACTTGCCATTCATTGAAAGCACTTACTTGATGTCTAAAAGAAAGTTCCCTCTGGACTGATGAATATGAAGACATAGGAGTGTGAAGCATATCCTGCCTCCCTGGGATATTATAGCCATGCATGCTGCTGCTTAGAGATCATTTCATTGTAAAACAGAATGTGTTTACACTACTTAACAACTTCTAAACAGCCTTCTTTTCTGCCACATTCCAGAATCTTTGTAAGCACTCAGTTCTCATCTTCTCAAAAATTCCAGGAGGAAACCCTCAGAGTAACATGAAAAATATGTGACTGAATCTTGGTTTATTTAGAGGAAAGAAGGATAAAATTCTTCCTTGGGCCAGGTGTGGGGGTGCACACTTTTAATCCCAGCACTCAGGAGGCAGAGGTAGGCGGACCTCTGTGAGTTCAAGGCCAGCCTGGTCTACAGAGTGAGCTCCAAGCCAGCTGGGACTAAAAGAGAGACCCTGTCTCAAAAATACCAAAAAAAAAAAAAACAAAATTCATCCTTGGTTGAAAGAATAAAACTTTTTTTTTGTAAATGCCTTTACAGAGACATGTGGTAAAAGCAGAGAACTCAGCATCACAATGAGTTGCCCTTTTTTGGTGGAAACTAGGTTAACACATGTGGAATTTTGAACTATATATTTTCATCATAAGCCCTTTTGACTATGAATTTTAAAAGAGTGTGATACATTGCCTTGATAAAAATTAGACAGTTAAGCAAAATCAATTCATTCACTAAGAATCATAATTTATAACTCATTTGGGAGCCTAAGTTGTTTGTAAGATTCTGTTTTCCAACCTGTATCTGAGACTATTATGTTCTTTTTCCTAATGTTCACATTAGTCAAGAGTAAAACTGGCTCTGATGTGGTAATCACCTATTCTTTATATGTGTACCATATCATAAAAATGAGCTGCTCAATATTTGGCATGTGATATTTAGGACCAATATTATGCATGTAAGGTATGATGGCACATGGCTTTTAATCCTAGTATCTGAGAGCCAGTATCTGTGAGAGTGAGGTCACCCTGGTCTACACAGTGAGTTCCTGGTAGGCTATGGGTAGGAAGACCTTGTTAAGAGCACCAAGTGCTCTTGCAGAGGACCTGGGTTCGATTCCCAGCACCCACATGGCGGCTAAGAACTATATTTAACTCCAGTTCCAGGGGAATAGAACGCCCTCTTCTGACCTCCCTGGCATTGCACAACACGTCTGTACCAACCTACATGCGGACAGTACACTCATACACATTAAAAAGTAATAAATAAATAAATTTTAATTATAAAACAAACTTTATGCTAAAAGCACAGGCATATTCTACACTTTGCAAAGTCAAATAGCACAGATTCTGTATGTAGCAAGACAGTCTTAAAGGAAAATAATTCTCATGTCATTTATCTAATATTATTCCATAGGTTATATTGGAAATGTCCAAAAGTTATATTATTTTAAAATGTATGCTAGATAGCCAGGCTTGATGGCACATACATGCAACACAGCATATGAGAAGTGGAGGGAAGACAATAAGGAATCCAAAGCCAGCCTCAACTGCATAGGAAGTTCAAGGCCAGCCTGGGTCACCAAAAAATAAAAAATAAAAAAAAATCAAAGAAAAAAGAATTATAGAGATGAATTAAAATTATCATTCAAAGCACTTTAACTGATTGTTAAGTAATAGATAAATAAATAAATAAACTAAAATTTCACTCCATATTGAGTCCAGAATTTATATGACTGGACTAATACTTCTACTTATTTGGGAAGTAAGAATTTAAGCTTAATTCCTTTAAATTGTCCTACAAGTAAAAGACATTTACTTTCTTAAGCAAAGCCCATTCTGGTTTTTTGTCAGATTTTGGTTAAGTCCAGTTCCACTGTGGCAATGACATGACCAACTCTGTCTGAGTAGCCCATTGTTTTCATATCTTTCAAGTCAAGCCAGTATCTTCCCCACAAAAATAAATTCTTGCAAAATCCTAAATCAGAGGAGATGGTGAGGCCATAGAAAACAAAAAGACCAGTCAAGCAAGGCCACTCTGGCCTTCACTGAGGTCAACTTTCTGTGCACACCCACCCAGTCCACCCTTGTTCATGCTCACTAGTTTCAAGTTGTGTGAAAAGTGATAAGAAACTGAACCTGAAATTCCCCATGAGCGGTAAGACAAAAAGTGGAGCCAGGCCTCAACCCCTGGAACCCAGGCATCAGACTTGAACAGTGTCTGTAAGGTGTGCAGCATAAGGAATGTGCAGTGCTATTCCTCTGGACCCAGGGATTATGTCAATAACCTAATGAGTTACAGACTTTCACAGCAGGTGACACAAGTACCTAGGCTCACACAAGTCTCTGTCACAGGTGAGCCATGCATCCTAAATCATGTTCTTGCCTTTGTTATGTGACATGCATCTCAGTCACAGCACAATGTAAATTAACTGCCACAGTCACAGTACAGAAGCCTGAAATGTGCCTGGACATTTGTCACACAGTGTCATGGAGACAAGAAAAGACTGTTCCCCAGTCTGGTTTCATGTCAGAGTAAGAATTATCAATACAGTATGATTCCACTGTCCTTGGCACTCAGCAAATACCATTATTTCCCTTCCATTTTCTGAACTACAAAATTCTTCTACTATGTGTCCCTTCTCCACCCACAGACTTGAGCTCTTAAGAAGATGAAACAATGCAGTGTGTCAAACCACTCCAATGATCTACTCACTTTCAAAAATCATTCTGACTCACTACTCATACGTGGCTCTTCTTTGTTCTGAGATCCTATGTTTAGAAGACTCTGTGGAGGCTGGCGATTGGCTCAGCAGGTAAAGGTGTTTGCTCCCAGAGCCAATGGCCTGAATTTAATCCCCACATGGTGGGAGGAGAATATTGGCTCTAGCAAGTTGCTCTCCAAACTTCTTTTCAGTACCATAATATGAACACACACACAAGCACACACACACACACACACACACACACACACACACAGAACACAATACATAAATAATGTAATAAAAATTAAAACTGTGTGGTCATGAATAGGTAGCCTTATAATAGATGCCCAAAGCATTCCTGTAGCAGCTGACAGAGCCAATGTGCCCAATCCATTCCCAACCCCTTCCACAGTGAGTTTATAGGGATTGTGACTGCTAAGAATCTGTCATCAGTGATCCTAAATCGCCCTCAATTGAGCAGTGAGGAGGCAGTAACATCAATGCTATCAGAAAACCCTACAGCACCACCACCACCACCACAGTCCAGGAGCAGCTGAGCAGCACAGTCATTATCTATATGCTTAACAGTCAGTATACAAGCAAGCACTGTAGCATGCTTGAGAGTCCCAGCTTCCTCCCATAGCACTGAGACCTGGTGATGGCCTCCATGTGGGGCAGTGGAAACCAAGGTTAGAATTCTAGTGGTGCCCAGGGTCCTATGTGGCTAATTTTGGACATCCTCCACCTCCCAGGGAGAAGCCGCTAATGGGGAGCCTGTCACTTGCTATCCCACTGAATGCAGGAACTGCCTGTCCGTTTTCCTGGATGCCTGTTGACTATGTGTGGCCATAGATATTGTTCTCATGGCTTTCCAAAGTTCCTAATTCACCTCTTCCAGCCTCTGTGTTTCCCAAGCTCAGCCCTCCAGGGGTTGTTGCCTGGGAATCTAGGACCTGCATGGCACTTGACCCTGGACCATGCCTCCATCAGGTGGATGCTTGTGGAGACAGTCTCTCTTGCTCTCCTCGACTCAGATGTGAACACTCTGATGCTGCTGGCATATACTATGCATCCTCATGTGCTTTAGGACATGGAACTACATGAGGAGAAAAACTCTTACCATCACAAAACACCTGTTTGAGATGGACAAAACAAAGTTCTATGAGGGGAATACAGAGCTCAAACTGATGGTTCAGTTTCTATAAGAAAACTGTGCCTTTCTTACATGCCACTTTCCATTGGTTGTAAGGCAACCACTATGAACTCTGGGTTGTCCTTGCTAGGGAGGCCCTAGTGGAATGACTCTGCCATAGACAAGTCTGGCATTGAACACTTCACCCTGGCCAGAGAACCCTGAGAAGCCAAGCGGTTGCTTCCCATTGTTCTATCAAGAAAACAAGATATGTAAAATTCTATATCAAAACTGAGGGTTTTGCCCTTCTGTGAGTTTTTCCCCTTAAATTTCATGAAAATCATGTGTTTGAGATGGAATGCACATTTGTGAAGCTGGGTATATTCAGATATCTGGCTTTAGATGAGTGCTGGGCTCTTCTTTCTCTTTTCTATGTACTACAGTACACCTCACTCTAACAAAGACCTCAGAACACAGCTCAGATTCAAGGCTGCTAGTAATCAACTACATTTTAATTGAATGATAAAAATACAGATGGAAATATACTTGTTCTGTGGGGGGTCCAGGTTAGGTTTCCATGGCATTGTTAAGAACTACTAATTTCAGAACCATGATTCTCATACATTCACACAATGAGCACATGTCAAAGAATTCATTTGAATCATTATTGAAGGAGTTACTAAAATATAGTCAGTCACAAATCAAACAGTGGACACAGGCCTAGATAAGGAATACTGACAGGAATGTGAAATTGGAGCTGAGACAGCCTTTTTCCCATAAGGAAATTCAGCTGAGACTCTATAGGTCCTAGCACTCAAGAGCTACATATCAGTACATTTTGCAATGATACTGATTTTCTGCAACTTGCTGAGTTGTGAAATAGATCCTGTAGAATCAGAATTTGACAGAACATCCTGAAAGCCTGAGCCATAGACAAGACACAGCCAAGTACATAAAAGTTGGCCTGCAGCACACAACAACAGGTTAGGATCCATCTCAGGCCCCCAGGCCTGCCATTGTCTGGGAGTCTGCCTTTCTATTAAAAAGATCAATCTGTCAGGTGATTTCGATGTGTGCTAATTTGAGGAACCATCTTATCTGCAATTTATATTCTCTACAATCTCCCTAAAGTGTCCTTCTCTCTCTAACCATGTCTCCTTTCCTAAGGTCAGGTGGGTAACTGTTATGAGTGCACTAAGCCAGAAACATTGGTGAACATGTTTGTGTCTTTGTACAATGTCAGAATTTGTTGAATAACAATAAATTCATAAGTTTTAATGGTTTCAATGACAGCAATCTGTCCTATAATCCTGGCTAGCTTGGTAATCTGGCCAAAATGAATGCAGATTCTTTTATTCTAATCCTAATTATTAGTATTAACTCTCATATCACACAGCACACTATGGTTAAAGAGACTTCAATAGAGTTTATAAGATTTCAGATGTGGGTGAAAAGAGATTCTGTATGATAAGATAGTGAACCAGACCAGTGCTAGGAGGGAGCTGCTGCAGTTAGCCAGGGTTGAGAGGGAACCCCCAACCCTGTAGTTGTGCTGTAGGGCCCAACTACTAGAGGAAAAGCCAGAATAGGGTGCTAGAGCAGGAAATGGTGGGTTCATGTTCAGGACCAGATGAACATCAGGGGGACTGGCAAACAGCTGAGCAGCAGCAAAAGCAGAGGACTGAACTAAGTCTAAGCTCCAGGGACAGTGGAGAAGTCTCTGTTTGTTGGTCCTTCATGCACATTCCAGGGGTAAGATTATAGATTGGTGTGAGGTCACACAATGTGCTGTTGGATGTCCAGCATTTTATGGGGTCCACATGAGGAGGCTATCCCCTTTCCTGGGTCTGGCATGTCTGACAATTTCTTTTTTTTCACATAAATTTATTTTTATTTTTTTAACAAATCTAGACCCATGTTCCCGCCCATTCCCCCACCCTGCCAGAGCTCATACATTCTGCCAAACATGCTTTTCATCTCTTTCTCAGTCTTTCTCAATATTCTCCATGAGGAAGTTGACTGTTTTGAGCAGAAGTTCACTGTTTCAGTCAGTGTCTGATAAATTCTTAGGTCTGACTTCCCTCCTATGGTTTTAATATACCTACAATTTCAGTCCACCCCAATAAATTCATATTGTGTCTCTTTCCACTCCCAAGAATAAATCATTCTTTAGTCTGTGCTACATGGGGTGCCTGACACATGGTGTAGTTTCTGGATCCACCCAGGGCTACAGGCATCCCTCTCCCTCAAAATGTAGTTAAAAGCTACCTGTATGACAGACTCTCCTAGAGCTAGGCACAGGTTGAAGACCACTGTTTTATGCAGTCTGGAATAACTTAGAGTAGGGCACAGCCTGGTCTCAATAGTAACACCAGCAACAGCATCCCATTATCAAAATAGAATCTGAGCCAAAGTTGTAGCACACCCAGTGCTTCCCCAGCAGAGGTTAAACTGCACGCTTCTGTAGAAGGCCACTTTGAAAATTAAAACATCTCCAGTTTGTATTAGCTAAATATGAACAATATTTAAGAGTGGTAACATAGGGAGAAAATATCATTTTCCCCATCTCATGTAAGTTTAGTTGGGAAAGATAACTGTAATAATGACAGGTTGACAGAGAAAAGCAAGGAAGCACACCAATGCATGCAATGCACAGTGTGAGGAGCAAACTGTCTCCAAGCAGCGGCTTAGGGTCTTCATTTCTCTAAGATTTTTTTAAAAAGCAACTTATTTGACCTGACAAGAAAGACAATCCCACCATTCAGAGACAACAGATCCATGGGAAGAAATTTGCACAGGAAGAAAGTCTTCCTGTAGACCTCATGTCACAAGTCTAGAAGTTTCCTGTCTCTGCAGCAGGAAAGGTGACAGGCCCTTTGTCTTGGTCAGACTCTGCCCTGTAGGCCTAGAAGAAAGAAGCAATTTCATTGCATTTTGTCTGTCTTCAGCTCTACAATGCTTCATTTGAAGGGGAAGGAATATTCCTTCACTTATTCTACAAGCCCTTTACAAATAAATCTCATGAAGTAGTCACTGCAGTTTTAAGAAGGTTACTGTTGACACTGAGAGGCAAGTCACATCACAAACAAAAAGGCACAGACTCTAGCAGGAGCATCTGTGGACTTATTTGTGTTTCCTGATCTAACTTTTCCTTTTCCTGAGGAAAAATGGACTTCCAAAAAGATGCGACTGTGATGGTGCCAGGGAGGAAAGGGAAGAGTGTAAAGCAGGAAGCCCCAGCAGAAGCCTTTCATCCCACTCCTCAGAACATGGCTAACCTTGCAGGTCTAAAAGAACCTTTTTCTCTTATTCCATAATTGTGCATCAAAGAAAACTAACAGAGCAAAATGGCCATGAAACCAGCCCACCAAACAGCAATCAAGTTCCCCTGGCTGGTGCAATCAGAGAGAGGCTGTACTCCAATAGCAGATCAAAGCCACACCAAGCAGCAAAGTGTCCCTGACTACCAGTCCATTTGATCATCAGAGACCCACAGATTCAAAGAGGCTGCCGCACTGAAGTTGTGTCTGTTTGTCAAAACAAAAGCATGTTTTAAAATGACCCTTGGCCCCAGGTGGTCACTCGGAAGAAAAGAAGGCCTGTCATAACAAGCAAAAAAATCAGTGATTGATCCAAGCTTAACTCTCCTCTGGGCAGCCAAGCAGCATTTTCAGAGAAAATAAGCTAGATGAACTCTCCAGACCCTGGCTTCTCTAAGGAGCCACTGAGCCTGTTAGAAAGCAATGCAAATGGATGGCTGTGCTCAGTGGGCAAGGAGGAAAGGGAAAGAGGGTTGGGCCACAAAGCAGGCCCTCAATAAGTTTCTTTTTGCATGGTAGCAATTTATGATAATCAGACCTACATAGTATTCTTTATTCTATAGAAACTGAGTAGACTATCACACTTTTGGGTTCAAATTCAAGTAATTTTGAAGTGGAGGTTTTGCTGTGTTGCCCATATTGGTGGTAAACTGCTGGGCTCAGTGATCTTAGTGCCCTGGCTTCTCAAGTAGCTGAGAGACTACAGGTATATACCCTCCTTCTTGACCAAAATGGAAATTTTCATAATACAGAGCTATGAGATCTAACAGCTTCTCTGAAATCTGAGAGAAAGATTTGTTTTACTGGATGCAATGAGTATTTTATTTTATTTTTTTGTCTTTTTGAGACAGGGTCTCCCTGTAGCCCCAGCTGTCCTGGAACTCGCTCTGTAGACCAGGCTGGCCTTGAACTCACAAAGATCCGCCTGCCTCTGCCTCCCAAGTGCTAAGATTAAAGGCGTGCGCCACCACGCCCGGCAACAATGAATAAATATTTTAAATGAGCTTTAACATTCTTATTAGTGTGGTTCAGTGGTTGGTTCACTTGCATAGCATTTATGCAGACCAGGGTTTGATTCCCAGCACCATGAATAAGCTCAAGTAATAAACATGACCTTTAAGAACCCTTCCAAAACAGACGCCATCCAACTGCTTCCACTCCTCTCATCTCACACGCATGCTGCATAGTAACAAGGGGCATCCTGGAAAGCATATGGGGACACAGTGCTGAGCAAAGTGCAGTGCTTTTGCAGCGTCCTAGAGCAGTGCTCACACAGTATGCAGTGCTGGCCCAGTGAGATCAGCTCCCAAATATTTTCCCAGATCATTCAATCATCAAACATGAGTTCTTCCTTTATTCCAGCCCTGTCCCAGGCCCAGGCATGTGCTCATCCCTCCCCAGCTCAATCACTGCCTGCCAAAACATTGCTTCCCCTCTACATGTCCCTTTGATTCTTTTTTTGCGACAGGATCTCCCTTTAGCCCCAGCTGGCCTGGAACTCACTCTGTAGACCAGGCTGGCCTTGAACTCACAGAGATCCATCTGCCTCTGCCTCCAAGTGCTAGGATTAAAGGCATGTGCCACAGCGAAACCTGACATATCAACATAACAGGTCCCAGAAATCTAAGCATTTTGCCTCAGCTTATTTTTTTCAATGGTAGATATGAAAGCTAGGCCTTTGCACATGCTAGAGAAGTTATTTAGACAAAACTATATCATCAGTTACATGTCAATTTTTTATTTCTTTATTT